>CM035785.1:34934675-35519675 GCA_020466265.1 Siphamia tubifer
GGGTCATATACTGAATATTTACTATAACTATCTGTCAAAAACAAAATATGCCACTATCTTTACAGTAAAATGACTTAATGGAATATGTCAGGACACATCACAGTTTCAAACAGACTGTAGTTGGGCTGTTCCTTCCTCTGGATATTTTTTATTTTTTCCCCAGAAAGACCAGATACTGTTATTTTCTAATGGTGGACTGAAGGCGGGGGGGCAGAGGGAAGAGAAGGGACGACAAAAAAAGAGACCTCATCAATCGCTGCTGGTCCAAGGAAACATGTTTGTGCCTGGAGCTTATTTCCAAGCAGAGACTATTGAGCAGGAGGACGGTGAGCTGACGGGGCCACAGGTAACATACTGTTCTTATCTAACAACTAGTGTAACCAAAAATATACAAGTCGATTTTTTCATTAATCTTAGGCTATTTTTTGGGGGTGGGAATACTCCCTGCTTGTTGGAATATTTTTGCTGTATTTGTTGTTACTGTCATGGTTGATGATATAAGTTTTCCCCCAGGACCTGAAGTTTCGTAAGGAGGCAGAGACATTGAAGGGGCGAGTGAGCTGGGACACTGAGATGTGCTGCTTTTTGGAAGCAGAAGGAACTGTCAGGTCAGATTCATACATACAACCTTCTTCATCTACAGTGGTTGTTAAAAAATGTGGAAAAAGTGAACACTGTGTCTGTTAAGAATGTAAGAAAATGTACTATAAAATGAACCAACTACCAGTTATTGCTTAAATGTAGTAGAGTTTTATTTTATTGTAGAGTTTTAATGTATTTTATGGATATTATTTATTTATTTTATATGTATGAAATTTTTACTTTGTTTTTACTTTTTTACTGTGTGTTGTCATTTTCTTCTCATTTACTTGTTTTTAATCTTGTGTATTGGTTGTTTTTTAGAGCTTTTATCTAGTTAAAATTTCATTTTATGGCTTGTTCACTTCTTTAAGGATGACACCTAGTGGAGGTTTTATTTATTACACTGCTTTCTAGACTACACTTTTTTACCAAATTAACACTGTTATGTGTAGGCTGGTGATTGGTTGGCTCTGTTTTAAATGCCTCTTCCTGTTTCTGTGACAAGTCTTACTCCCTGATGAAGGCCATTTATGCCGAAACGCGTTGGGGTTTTTATATGTTTTTATATGATTTTATAGGTTTTTTTTCTTAACCAAGCCAGTTTAATAAAGGCTTTTTATTCTTCACTTTTAAGAGAGTGCCTTGGAATTTTTCTTTGTTTTTTATTGCTTAAATGTTGTTGTTCCACTGCCTGGAACAACCTGTAGAATGAACTAAAATGGAAGTATCTGATGGTAAATCTAAACATTTCTGTATCACCAATGAATGTAGTTTCCGTGAGAAGATCAGTGAAAGCAGACTGTGGCCGTTGGAGATCATGAGGTCTCGAGCTTCTGCCAAACTTGTAAGATCATTTAATTATTAAAGGCAGGTTAACTGTTGTATATCTCCTTCTAAAGAAGTGTTTCCCAACCTTTTTGAGCACACATTTTACATTAGAAAAATCACAAGGCACACCATCAAACAAACATCTGACAAAAAGTATATATATTTTTTAAAAATATAATACAAATTTATTCTGGCTTTACTTATTCAGTGTGAAACCTGGGCCTGTTTAGTGAAATATAAAGCTTATATTCTTATAGGAATTGAAGAAACCTCTTCCTCAACAGCTGTGAGTGGATCAGTGGTGTGTGCTGTTGTATGAATCCATAATTATACTACTCATTTATAAGACCAATAAGGTGAAATAGGATCATTTTCTATGTCACACCTGATCATTTCTCACATCACACTTCTGTGCCATGGCACACTGGTTGGGAAACACTGTTCTAAAGCATCACAAATTTAAGTATAAAAGGGGACTGACATTCAAACCGACGTATGTGTTGATATAGGTGACAGAGGACGACCCACTGATTCCTTTTCATGGTGTGGCGTTCGTGGACATGGGTCGACTCCTGTTTCCTGGAGTCACTCGTGTCAGAGGAGCCTACAGAATCGAACCCTTCTCTGAGATTGAACTACTAAAGAAGGTTACACACTAATACATACATTCAACCTTTATAAGAGTTAAAGTAGACATTAGTGCACTGTAAACCCAAATAAGTTAGCAGAACTCCAAAAATTTAAGGCAATAGATAGCTTGTTATTTTAAGTTGATGAAACTTAAAAAATTAAATTTTCCAGAACTTAAAATGTCGATGCTTATTAAAGTATACTTGAATTAAAACGTTACTTATTATTAACTTATTATTCTAAGGTTCTGTCAGTCCTACTGCGTCTTTGCCCAAGGACACTTGGACATGTGGACAGACAGAGTCGGGACGCAAACCTCATTGGACGACCCGTTCTACCAACTGAACCCCTGAATAAAATAACTTTTTTGTGATTGCAATTTTTTTGGTGTGATAAATATTAGTGGTTATTTGGAGTGCTCTGAAATTGTATTTAGCTTCTACTACATCAGTAAAGTTTATTTTTTTCAATCATCCTTATTTGAAACAATAGAAATAACAGTACAATATCATTCTCAGCATTTAATGACTTAATTTAACTAAGTTGAACCTTATCTATGTTTTTAAGTTATGTTAATTTATATCCACAATAGTTCCCCTTAAAAAAAAATACTAGTTGGAAGATTTTAAAAAGAAGAACATGTTACAGCAACTTAATACATTTGAGTTAGTAGTACTATTAGTGAAACTTTGAGTATTCACAACTGAATATATTTAATTATTCTGAACATTCAGGTTTACAGTGTGGGTGTGTGGTGTGTATACGACAGACTGGACCAGGACTGGGGTGACAACAGAATGATTAAATACATTTATTATCTGTAGGGTTAATTTGATTTACTCAGTCAAGTGAAACTCACCAGTGTTTCAGTGTTTAGTTGTCTTCTGTCATTTCATTCCTTTATATTCAGATGACAAAAAGAATGTTTCAATGTTGTATCCTTAGATTGCTTAAATGCTTAACAGCAAACTATCATTAAATATGGTTATGTAGTTTGTAATGTTCTTTTAGAAGGTTTTCATCTTGTTGCACTCTTTCACATAATTTACATACATACATTTACATAATGCATATCAATACACCAGCAATAATATAAAACCACAAATAACTCTCTGGTTTCTTTAACTTTCAGTGAAGACAAAAATACTCTTTTAACTAGAATAAATAAGGATTTGATATGATCTTTGAAAACATTTTGGCCATGTCACCCACCCTTCTGTAGAAAAGATAAGCTGTATTTCCAATTTTCTTTTGTACACAAAGGCAAAGCGGAGCCACAGTGTGTTGAAGGAAAATGCTAAAGCTGCAGCGAAAGTTCGAGCCAGTTCAGCAGCGAGTGATTCAAAGACAAAAGCAGGAAGGATGATGGAGAAAAACAAGGGAACAAAAGATTCAACTGAAAAGGTAACAGGAAAAAAAAAGATTTATTTCAACATCAGCTCTGTTTTCGAGGACAATCTTTAAAGTTTAAGAAATTTATCCTACAAAAAACTAGTGACTTCAATTTTAGGAAACTTAACTCAGCACTTTTTGTGTCACTAATTTGATATGTAGTCTTTAAATCGGGTTAGAGTTGTGTGGTATTGGTCTGTTTGTTTGTTTTTTAATAATGTAATGAGCATTTTCTTTGTGTCTACAGCTTCATAATCAGAGCAGGGTGGCCACAGCCAACAGTGTAGCTGACAACTGGACAGGAAATGTACGTTTCCACTAAGTAGAACAGCACCTTTATGCATTATCAACACAAACACAAAATCTAACTAGAATTTTATTTATTTATTTATTTCTATTTTCTTATTGCCTGTTTATTTCTAAGAACTAAGTAAGTTTACTTTTTTTTTTTATTGCATATTGAAAATAAACTACACTTTAAAACAATCCCTGTGTTATCTCTGTACATGGACCAAAGTTTTTCAGGGCCAATAGTGCTTGTATTAAGCAGATTGCTAACTGAGATTTGGAACTATTTATATTGATATAATAAAAATGAATATCTTAGAGCAACTCTAAAATAAAATTTTGTTGAAATTCCTAGAAATTGGTTCACAAAATCTAATGTTACATAAAATATTGTATCATAAACCTTGTATCATATTTGATACATGAGTTTTAAAGTCCTCTGCATGACTACTGTGATATTTTTTCTCTTGAAAAAACTGATATACACAATTAAATACATACAATAGACAGGAATTCATTCACTAGAGGACTTTTCAGTGATGCTACAAGAGTGTCATTAATAAGGAATTTTGAAAATGAATGATCAAATGTGTTTCAATATGCTTTGCTTTCACCCTATCACTGTCATCGACAGACATATGTAGAGGCTAGAACATATATTATCGTTGAAGTTACTTTGGAGAAACCACTGGTATCAAAAACCTCCCCAGAGGAAATGGCCAGAAGGTAACCAATATCATTTCTAAAGTTTCACTGGATGGTGCATGGAAAATATTTGTGAATTTGTTTTGGTGGAGTTTAAAAGTTCTGTTTTGTTTTGTTTTTTTTACAGAGTGAAGGCACTGATCCCTTCTAGACGTCCACAATCCAGCATTCCCACAAAAGCAGAGAGAGTAAAAATACTATACTATTGTTAACCTTCTTTTTTGCAGCCAAAATGTATATCCCAAATGTTTCCACCACTGTATAAAACAAATCTCACAGTAGTCAAGTGATAAAATACCTGCTAATACTTGTCCACTGGTGTGTGTTCCTAAAGGCTATGCAGAACTTCCATAAGCAGGTGGGCAACGCTGTTTCTCATATTTTAGACCAGTATGAGGAATTGTTTGGAGTGGGAGATAAACCTGAGGAAAACTGCAGTCGTGAACAAATGATGGCTGAGCTGAGGGGTGCACTCACCATGTCTGGGAGATACTTCACCTTAAAGGAGCAGATGAAGGTCAGAATAAGTACTAATTGTCATGACAACAACCCATTATGAACTGTTTTTAAGGTGAATCATCATGTGATATTACCACAATGTTTTTTTCAATTGATCTTCTGAACAGATTTATTTTCTCTTTTCAATCTGTGCCTATTTCACTGGATCAACTCTCTCTGAAACAAACAAGCTCATTTATAAGCTAAAACAAAAACAAGTAGTCAGAAAATGCCTAATCTCCCCCCTATTTTTTTTTTTTTTTTTGCCAATCTCAAGTTTCTATGAAAACCCGTTCTTAAATTAGAGCCAATGATTTGATTTTGATAATTTAGTTATATGTATATATGTGCCAGTGTGTGTAATATTATGATAATATATCCAGTATTGATTAAGTTATCTCAAAAACTATCGGTCGTAGTTGATAACATCAATTATGAGAATTGTATAAATCTTCATTCCACATCGTTTGGTACCAATCTGAAAGTTCTGTGACTCTCTATTCTTGAGTTATAATTGACAATGGAATTTTGACCTTTTAATTCATTGTGACCTTGACCTTTGACCTTTACTCAAATTGATCATTGCAACTGATGTGCATTAGCTATATGTACAGTATATGCCCATGTAATTTCATGGTGATATCTCAAGTATTCATTGAGTTATAACATATTATTTCTCTGCGGACACACACACACACACACACACACACAAAGTGATTAAATAATATCAATAATCTCAATTAACAGCAAACTTTTATTTCAGGATTCACAGCCAAGCTTTGTTATATTTATATATGTGGACTGTTTTCTGGCCTGTTGTTGGAGGAGGTGCTGCTGTGAAACAATGAAAACTATTGAAATTTAATTATTTTCTTTGGTTTGTTGGTTTTCTTGTATGACATAGGTTTTAATGATGACTTAGTCTGCAATCATGTTAAATTTGTCCACAAACTTCCAACAGACAATATGAACCACTTTTCATGGTCATCAGATATGACCCATGTAGATGTTTAGAGGCTCTGTAATCAACATAGAAATACTATCATCTTCTACGACATTGATTCACCAATAAAACCCATGGAGTTTCATAAATAACAATATTTTGTTACGTTTAATGATATATTTTACAAACAATGTCACCTTTTTTTCAGTTGTCTCTGTTTTTGATATAATAACCCTCAGCTTCAATTTGAACTTTAATGAGCGTCTAGATGATCAGTGAATTAAATAGATGAAAAAAAAATCTGATTTTCACTGAAAAAGTTAAATATAAAGCATAATATGGTGACAAATCATTTAATAATTGTTCAAATAAAAATTTATTTAGGTACTGCCATAAAAATAACACTGGGTTTTTCAAGGTTAACCCCAGGGGCTTTCAGACATGTTTGCAACAAGCCATTGAAAATTGTTCAGGACACATGTTAATACCAGGTCTGAACAGTGCTCATGTATTTGAATACTTCCTTGTGATGTGCAGCATGCTGTGGTACGAATCGCTCGTGAAAAGATGCAGCAGACAGGGCCGTTCACTGACCGTCAACAGCTCCACACTTTTATCAGCAACCTTTATGTCTGCCTTGTGGATGAGATAGACGTAGCTCTGAACAAGGTAATACACACATAGTATAGAACTCACACATACATACGCAATTTACACACATGGTTTATATTTATTCTCTTATTCTCACCAGGTTCATTCAGAAGATGAAGATGATTCATCATATGAGATCCAGTTGAGTATTTCTCAGCTCAGACATTTTGCCAAAGAAGCTCAGTTTACTGGAGACTATAAGCTGGCTTTCCAGTACTACCAACAGGTATAACACATATTTCTTCCAGCCAAAAATTCATAATGTTCCCTGATTAAAATAAATAATTCATTCTACGGCCCTCTAGAATGTTGCAACAGCTCCCGTTCACTTTAAATTGACGTTCTCAGCCTTCAACAACAACACCCCTCCACCTTCGGCGTTGGGGTGTTGTTCGGCCCCGGAATATTTTTCTAGTAGTCACGCGTGCGCAATACATTATTCCTTACAAATATTTCTGCTTGCCTTCATTTCTGCAGCAGGTCAGGTAGATAACAGTCCTGTTGTAGCAGTGATATTTGCTCCTTTAATGTCAATTAACAAGCCACTAAATGTTTTTGTACTTTGCTTTCCTATAGCTGGTGGTGAGGTACCCAAATGAACCCTCTCATATGATGGATTTGGGAACCCTCTACATGCTGATTGGAGACTACATGAAAGCTAAAGAGTGTTTCTATGACACTGTGTCAAGACATCAAGAGCATCAGTCCAGGTCAGAAAAACAACACAATCAGGCATTAATCCCAAACCAATCATCCACCCCCAAGTTGTTATTTCCTGCCTCAGAGACTATGGGATTAATTAAAAGAATGGTTATGAGTTCAGCACTGTGACTTTGAATACAGGTCTGGGGGAAAAAAATGCACATCACTCACTGACAACCTCTAGAATGTCAGCAAATGTAAAATGGATGAATGCAAGTGACCAGACAGCAGCAATGTGAGGAGAGCGTGTTAACAATGTTTTATCAACAAATGAACATTTCTCCAAAGTTAAACCATTAGTATCATGTTGAACATGAACTTATTTTCTTTGTATTGTTCATAAAGCCAATTTTCAGCAGTCTTCTACAAATAGATTATCTAAATTAGACTATTTATACTAAAATTGTACTTTAAATTCATACCATACTTTTAGACACATGACTTTATTGAATGGGCAATAATGTCCATTTTATTCAAATACATACAAATTAGTAGTAAAATCAGTGGCCTCTTAATAATTTATATCGCTGTTGTAGAAATCTGGGTAACTTTTAACGTGCACATCTGAGGTTTAATCTGTGCTCTTAATGTTTTAACATACAATATATAGTTAAATAAACAGAGTCTACTTCATTTCCTTTATGTCTTACTTGACCTCAATGGTCTACATCTATGTTAAGTGAAACATGCTGGTGTTGTCCACCTGAACAGTTTTAACAGTTTCTTAAAGCATTTATGTTTGTGCATTATTGTTTCAGTCTGATCATGTGTGGAGTCTTGGCAGCAATGTTTGAACATTACCCGGATGCCCATGCCTTCCTGGAGAGAGCCGCTCACTTAGAGCCTCCTAGTGTGGTGGCCTGGACGCTGCTAGGTTAGATTGAGCTCTAGAGTCTGACTACTGCATTATTAAATATGGTAGAAAGTCTACCAACCAGGGAATACAGATTTTGATTTTTTAGTGTCATATACACTGAATTTAGAGCAAACTATAATGTTAAAATAGCTTTATTTATGAAAACAATGTGCCATATTAACAAATAACTGCAATGTAAATGTAGACTGTTTTATATTAGGGCATCTCGTCTTGTCATCTGAACCCACTTTATCCTCACTAGGGTCACTGAACTTAAACTGAAACTTAAAAACTTTCATATACTGAACCTTACCAGTAGAAGAGTGAAGCAGTAGGTTTAGAAACATATCTGTCCTTCATCATTTTCTATATTTACCATTCAGGTTTGCTCCATGACAATCAGGATGAAGCCATTATGGCTCAGAGGGCATTTATGGAGGCCAGAAAACAACTGAAGGCAGAGGAAGATAGAAAGAAAGAGGAAGAGGTGAAACATATGGAGAAAGAAGCGGAAAACACCAACAAGAATGAAAACAATAAACACAAGGAGGCGACAGATGTGCCTCCATCTCAGTCACCCACTAATAATCAAGGTGAGGTGTCAAGAGGAGATAATATGTAATTCTGTCATTTGATTTACAGTTTCTACTTATGAAATTAATTTGTTCCAGAAGTGGTTTCGTACCATGAATTTTTCGTTAATAGTGTCACATTTTACATGTAAAAGGCCTGATTTGTTCTAAAGCCCCAAATACTACCTCTCAAACTCTTAAAAAATTATAAAAAAATTTTTTTTTACCAATTTTGTATGAAATATGTGTTAAAAGTAGAAGAAAATATAGATTTAGATTTTGGATTTAATTTATTGGCCTCAGTGGGTAAATGTATTTTCACTGACTGAATATTAAACATTAAACCATTAAAATGAACCAGAAATGCAGATCATTCCCATACCATTGTGGTTGTTTTAATTGTCATGTTTACCTTCAACAATGTTTGAACCACCCACATGATGCTTGAAAGGCCGGGGGTGTTTGCTGTTCCTCAGAACCTTCACCCTCACCCAGAGTCCTGCACTGGTTCGGGTACCCATGGGTGACCCGTGGGTGAACCGCAAATTTTCACGAAACGGGTGAAAAATGTTGTGCTGTGTCGGATACGGGTTTGGTTCAGGTCGGACGTGGGTGATCGCGGGTCTAATTTGCGGTTCATAGGCTAAAAAGAGCCGTAGGCTAACAACATTTTTATTTGGCTCTGCCTTGGCTATGTTTGTATTTAAGTTTGGCTATCTGACATTTTCTTTCGGGTTCGGATATCAGGTTCATTTATAGCGGGTCGGTTCGGGTGCGGATTTTTTTATTTTTTTTCGTCAGAAAACGGGTCGGATACGAGTTTAAACATGACGGGTATGGGCGGTTGCGATATGTCAAAATCAGAACCGTGCAGGACTCTGCCCTCACCCTCCATCATCAGATCAGTGAATATGGTGGATGCTTTTTCTGAAACAATTGCCTCAGTTACTGTACCTCCTGCAATTTTTTTCTCCTTTATCCAAATGAGTAACAGTCTCTCCATCTGGTCGTTCAGTAACAACCTCTTTTTCCATATCACGCAGATGCCTTTCGCTGCTTTTAATGCATCCCTCTGCTTCAATATTGTACCGATGGTAGACAGGTTTCAGCCATATTCCTTTGTGATATCACTCTATTGATAACACAGCCTACTTCTTCTTTTCATTTGCACCAGGAATCACTTTCTTTGGGTTCATGATGAATAACGAATACGTACTGTAGTAAAGTTTCAATGAGCACACTGGGAAAAACTCACCAAACAGTAGTAACTCTGTGATGAATGAGGGTCAAAGGGTCACAAAAAGCATCATGGGTAGCTTCCTAATAGCCAATGAGATGCTATGTCCAATACTGTACATAGTTATGGCTCAGTGGTTTTGGTTTTGTTTCGTAAATTACATTTTCTTTCGTATTCAGAAATGAAAAATTGAAGTTAAAGTTTTTCGTTACGTGGATTTTTTGTTAGCTGGGTCTTTCATAAGTAGAGGTATCACTGTAATTTTATTATGTTGGGGCAGTGTTCCCTACCTCCAGTGTAGTGCAAAGAGTAATTATTTATTCAGGAACAACTCAAATACTCAAAACTTAACTATTCAAATAATTCGCAATATTTCATAAAATGAATAATATGTACATATAGAATAATAACACTAGAAATCTACAACCACAACTAAGGCCATTGATAAAAAGTGTAGAGCAACAGCCAGTTAAGGGGATGATGCATTCTGATAGACTGTATCATAGTCATCTACCACTAATAGTAGACTACCTACTACCACTACTACTACTGTAATTATAGTATAACTTTATTTAACTGTAAAATTCTCAAGCTGGCAGGAATGAAACATTATACTTTAAGATCACTATGGTCTATTTTAAAGAAATAACTGTAGCTTCCCAGGCAACGGGAGAAAAATGAAATTGATTTGACAGTGAATTAATTTTTTTTCTACATATCATGCAGCACCTTTGCTTTTTACTGTGAATGTGGGTTGATAGAGCAGCCAGTGTTTGCTGATAACATCCCAGTCTTTCTCTCTCAGAGTCAGGGGTTGATATCAAGAGCTCAGAGACATCCAGACAGCCTTCAGCACACAGTATCCAGTCCAAATCCACTATTTACACAGAGACGATCCGCTTCCTACTGCAAAACAATGCCCTGCAGGTAAGATTATACACAGCAGCTGGTGTTTTGCCAACATGAGCTGAGAACTTGATTCTCACTGGACAAATATGGATGAAAACAACTTGCACGGAAATGAAGCAGTAGTACTCTATGGTCATTTTATGCCCCTGGTTAAGTATGATATAGAAAAAGATATATATTGAATATATATCTTTAGAATATATATATATATATATATATATATATATATATATATATATATATATATATATATATATATATATATATAATATATGGTCATTTTCCAATATGGAAAATGCCCCCCACAACTAGCCATATTTAAAATTAACACAGAGTAAAGTATAACAAATTGGAAACTATATATAAGACATTAGGATAGGGTGTATGAACTCATAGTTATTGAGACATCAAACTAGTGGCTGTTAATGATATGTTCAGCAATAGTGATCCAGCCTTAAAAACGGAGTGTTAACATTGTTATGTGTTATCAGATGGCTGAGCATGCTCTGTCCCAGGAGCTTCTGTGTCCAGATGGTGGTCGGAGTGTGTCCTACCTCCTTCATTTGGCCCAGTTACAGCTGCTCAGAGCTGACTACTGTAGTGCTGCTGCCAGTTTAGAGGAGGTTCTGAGACACAGAGATCAGGTACTACTAACACCACCTTACTTTGTTAGTCATTCTATTTTAATGTATTTTTCTATTTATTGTATTTATTGTCTCCTGGGTTTCTTGACAGTTCTCTCATAGGGTGTTTTAAATATAAGGTTTTATGTTATATCTGTATGTGCATACTTGTAGCCTTTTATAGACATGTATAATTGTTCTGTGTTTCTGTTTTTATTGTTCCTGGGAGCGACCGCACAAAAGTTCCTATGTGTTATGCACGAATGGCAATAAACTTCTTGAATCTTGAATCACAGCCTGAAAAAACACAATCCTGCACTATGTTATTTAGCCTTGGTGTTATTTAGCCTTTAGCTTTGTAGCCAGGGTCACTTTTCAAAACTACTGAGCCCCCAAAGGGACATGGGTGGAGAAAAAAAAATGGAGGTGAGAAAAAAAATTTAATCTTTCTCGGAATTGTGAGAAAAATAGTTCCATGTATGTTTTTTAAGCTACTGCTGCTAAGGTTATTTGTTTACTACCGGTATTTTCGAGTCAGATAAACATGGAGGATGCACAGTGGAAAAACTTCATTGAGTTCTATTTTGAAATTGGATTAACTTATAAAGATATAAAGTCAGTTCTTCATCGCAGACATGGAGTTTGCATCAGTGTGAGACACTTTAAGAGGATTTAGAAAATTAAAGGACTATCGCGTCATAAGGACTACTGTGAACTGACAGATCTGGTGTCCCTCAACGACAATCAACTTCAATACTCTGGGCAGCTAGACGGGTATCGGTTTATGTGGATGGATGCTAAATACAGAGAAAATGGACTGCATGTGAGCAGTCAATAAGCATTTAATGACTTAATTCCACTCAGTTGTACCACATCTATGTTTTTAAGTTATGTTCACTTATATCCACAATAGTTCCCCTTAATAAAAATATATTAGTTGGAAGTACTTAAAAAGAAGAACATGTTACAGCAACTTAATACATTTGAGTTAGTAGTACTATTTCTGAAACTTTGAGTATTTCATTATTCTGAACAGTGTAGGATAAAATACATGTAAAACATTTTTTCAGTGTTTTCTTGTGTTTGTGGTGGATGTCTGAACAGGACGCTGATGCCTGGGCTCTGAACGGTCACTGTCACTATCTGCAAGGATCATTCAGCGAAGCCCAGGGCAGTTATGAGCGGAGCCTGAGCTTCCAGACTCAGCTGGTCGACTCCCATTTGGTTTTGCTCCGACTCGGATCCATCTATCTGCAGAAGATGCAGGTCAGAAAAACACAGGTCATCTGCTGTTGAATCTGTGCAAAATATACTCTATGTGTGGATACATTGGAGATTTCACCTTGATTAGTAGTTCCACAGGCTAAATATTCTCCCATGGGGATTAAGTCATGACCCACTTTTCTAAAACAAACCAAGTAGATGCGAAAACTCATTTACCATGTCATAATGAGCCTTTTTAAAATGTACACATATTTTCATCTCTACTTTCAGAGCATGTTACTAATAAGAAAATTGAGGGAATGGCACAGCTGGGTCCTGCAGATTCTTAAATTGAAATTGAATATCATATTTGACAAATACATTTACACATAACCTATTTCAAGTCTAGAAAATGTTTTATCAGATGATATTTTATTATATTGTATATCTGTTATCAGCCTAAAAATGTCATTTCACTTGTGGCAGTGATTCATGTGCTGTGTTATATAATTAGTTTATTTATACGATAAAATAAGATTAGATGAGATAAGACTTTACTGAGCCCAGCAGAAAAATAGAAAACAAAAACAATGTACAGAAAAAAATGATATAATTTGTTCTGTATAGATTTCTAGGATTGAATTTGTCACTCTGTGTTAGTGGTGTATGAATGTATGTGAATGTTCGGTGGTGGTCAGAGGGGCTGTTTGGTGCAAATTGGCAGTGACTACATATGTTGTTTACCATCAACAGGGTGAATGTGAGAGTGGGTCAATTATATAAAGCTTTTGGGTGCCTTGAAAAGTGGTATAGAGACCTAATCTATTCTTCTTATTATTCTTATTATTTGAAAACAGTGTAATGGAAGCTAGCTTATCTTTATGTTGCCCAAGCACACAACAGGTCATAAAAAACAATGAACAAGTACCCCAAAAATAGTTTTTCTACTAAGTTTGAACAACTGCATCTGGATGGGTTAATGATTTCAATTGGGTTTTTCATTTCTAACAGATGGTTCAGGACTGATGATTTCATTTTGAGTCAGTAATTGGAATTTTAGTCCTAATTTTAATCACTTTTGTAAACATATTTAACATACTTATAGCTAGATCTGCATCTCCCTTTAGTTTGACAATTGTCATCCTACAAAAATGTTGTCATTGTCATGGCAACAGCAGTTTTTCCACACACACCTGTACAAATAACAGTATCACATCAGTTACAAATGTTTTAAATAACCTCACATGTTGTTATTGTTACAGGTGCATTTACAGTAGTGGAAAAAAATTTTTTGGACACCCTTGAAATTTTACACCATCTGAAATCATGAAATATTTTGGGGGATAATGTGTTTAGTGTTTCAGAATGTGTGGCTGGATCAGACAGGCTCAAACAAACAAACGTTTTATTGTTAATTGTTAATAAGAAACGATTCCAAAACTAAATTCTTGACAGTGTTTCATTATCTACTGAAGCATCCAGTTTTGACCTTAATAGAGCATTGCACATGCAGAATGGAGCATATGAATTTGGAGAAGGCAACAATACATGGTAGAGTACTGTTGAAGAAGAAGAATTTTTAAATTTAAATTCGCCGTCCAATTTTTTTTTTTTTATACAGCACTGGATATTATATGGTTTTGTTTTGTTTTAAATATGAGAATAGTAATATACCCCATCTAAATTCCTTGTTTCTGTGTGTTCCTGTGTCAGTTTGACAAAGCCAAAATGGTCCACCTTCAGGCGTGCGAACAGTCTCCATCCTGTCTCACCTGGATGGGCCTGGGAACCACCTGTTACCGGGTACAACTTCACCTCCCACACAATGCATAAAATTTAATATGGAGTTGTTCATGTTCTGTAAAAAAAAAAACCCATAATGGTTTATTGTGTGTTTGTAGATGGGGGATCTGTGTCTGTCTGAGGTCGCCTTCACTGAAGCCAACCACCTAAATAATCACAACGCAGAGGTGTGGGCGTACCTGTCACTCATCTGCCTCAGGGTGAGTGAGGATGTTCATAATAATGATGATCATCTACTTCATGCTACATATGATCACATTTTAACATATTTTCACTACCAAGAATAAAAACTACTCTGGCCACAACTTCATTGTATCCATACAATTACAATGTTTGCTTTGTGACTTTGCAAGGGACTGCAGATGTAAACTAGCTCTGAGCTAACTCTGGTACAATACATCAAATGTAGCATTTATGTTTTTTATTGTACATGGTCCCTCTATAAATAAATGCACTACCAACACTATATGGATTAAGATACAGCATTCAGACCATTTTTGGAAACTACCTAAAACAGATTAATTTGAAAAGCAATTTCTCTATGTTAAACAATATCTACACTGTAGATTTTGCAGTGTTAATTTGGAGACAATGGGACCAAATACACTCTAGAAGAAGTTAAATAAACTCTCTAAGTGTTGATTTAACACTGCACAATTTACTGTGTATCCCAAGTTTTCATTTAATGTACTTTTTATTTTTTATTATCTCCACCAAAGAGGTTATATTTTCATCAGGGTTTGTTTGTCTGTGTTAGCAAGACAACTCAAAAAGGTATGTAAGGAATTTGATGACATTTTCAGGAAATGTTGACGCAAGGAATAAATGATTTTGGTGGTGATCCAGATCACCGTCAAAGATTTTTTATTATCTGTGCTCTCCAAATGCTTTTCTAGTTAGCTATATAAAACTAATTAACTCTAAAAATTTAAACTGTACAATTATTTTTGCTTCATTTATATACCATTTATATACCAAAGTGTTTCTCAAATTTGATGAAGATGCTGGAAACCAGGTTTTGTGACTTGTATTCATATTCACCTTTGGTATTTATATTTGTGGCATATTAGCCAAAAGCATTATTTCTTTCAGTCAAACTAATCAGTTTCTTTGTTTTAATCTCTTCTGTTTTCAGTCTGACAGACCAGAGGAAGCAGAGCAGTTTTATAATTATGCAACAAGGGTAAGCGTTAGTATTTTAACTTCTAAGTGTTCATACTCCGTCAACATGCCCCTACCTTTCAAGAGCTAATCTGTCCTACAAAGCAAAAAGGCAGTAACTGCACAAACACCAAACTGACAAAAATGACCTTAAAGTTCTCTTGTTGTCCAGCAGGTAGATTATTGGACATGAGGCATTATTGTTACTGTATATTACCTAGTTCTGCAAAAAACACAGTGTGCCTTATATATGGATTCATTCTGGTAGTGCTTAGTGACTGGGAATTTTGACTTTATCTCATAATTGTAACTTTTTATCTCATAATTGTAACTTTTTATCTCGTAATTTTAACTTTTTATTTCATGATTTAGACTTTTTATCTCATGATTTATACTTTTATCTCATGATTTGGGCTGTTTATCTCATAATTTTGGCTTTTTATTTCAGAATTTGGACTCTTTATCTCATCATTTTGACTTTATCTCATAATTTAGACTTTTTATCTCGTGATTTTGACTTTTTATATCATGATTTTGACTTCACTTAATTTGCCTTATGGATGAAAAACCATTCATTGACAGTTCGCCTTGTAGTCCAGTGCACCTTATAGTGTGGAAAATACAGTAATTACATAATCTGTTTCAGTCTGATACAGTAAGTTACTGTAAACTATTGGGGCAGGGTCCTAAATGGACATTGGTAAGAACACAGTAATGATTTGAATATTGCAAAAAACACAATAACTAATTCTGGCCAAAAAACGCAGTTACTGCCTTTTTGCTTTGTAGGGCAGTATCATTGTTTCGCTTATTCTACGGCCCTCTCGAACGTTGCAACAGCTCCCGTTCACTTTGAATTGACGTTGCCAGCCTTCAGCAGGCAGATTTATTTTTTTTTATAACCGTCCGCAGCACCGTTAACGCCCGCTGCCCATGGCAACGGGTGTTGTCACTTCAGATTCACGTTACCATATCACTCTGCAGGTAGTTCGGTCACTTTGAAAGTAAATATTCACTATGTTGTAACAGCTATTTTATCCAATTTGTCAGAGTAGTAGCACTAATAAGCTGTAATAACCCGTAGAATAAGCGGAATAATGCATTCCCCACGAGTTACTATCAGAAAAGTATTCCCCGACGGGGTGCGGAGGGGTGTTGTTCCGCCCCGAAGGGGAATATTTTTCGATAGTAACTCGTGGGGAATGCATTATCCCTTGCATATTTCACATTTATTGCACAAACTGAATCATGTTTTTTTTTTCTTCATTCTGCAGTATAAACTACAGAATGAGTCACTCCTCAGGGAGTTTAAAGAACTAAAGGATCAGATCCGCTTCGGTCGTCTGATGTCCTGCTTTGAAGAAAGCTCTGGATAAGGGATTGAAATTAGATGTCAAATATAATATTGTTTTACGTGTCTTTGTTTTCAATATATTGGTCTAAATGAAGTAATAGTTTGGGTATGTATTGTTAATTTTGGGACTGTGACCAAATATAAAACACAATGCCATATTCAGTCAAAATTCACAGACAGTGGAGATGTTCAATAACATCAAATAGTTTTAATATCAACATCACATACTGTACAAACCCAAAGCAACTCAAATAATCTAAAATGTATATAAAACAAGTCAGTATAGTCTCTTAAAATGCACAGCAGATAAAAGACAAGAAAAAAGGGCATTTGGTGAGTTATATCCACAGATAAAAAACATCATAAGTGACCCTCTGAACAGTGAAACAAACCTGAAAATGTCTAACCAACATTTTGGCACATACTTTCCCGCATGGAAAGGAAATATTATGTGGAGTGGAGTAGATTTTTTTGGGCATAATTCTGTAATGCATTTTTAATGAGATCAGCAGCTCCTGTTGCATCAGCTAAACCCTGTCCAACAAAACAAACATAGCATCAATTAAATGCATGTCCTGCAAGAAATACATTTTTAGGACTTAGAGTATTTAATACAGACTGCACATACTGTATATTATCAATGTCCTGTCTGCGTTTATAAATGTATTAATATATCTAATTGTTACCCACTGTATTTTAACATATTTTCTTTCCATTGAGGGGGGTTCTTACTGTGCCTTTTTCATTCTTAGTTTTGGCTCTGTTTTCTGTTGCTGAAGAAGAGACATCATGATTGTCTGACCCGCTCAAACAATTCTCTGAGCCATGGCGAATCTTCGTAGAGCCGTGGGTCACCCAGATACTCTGAAGTCCTCTTGTAGAAATAATAGTACAGCACTGACACTGTGAACAGAAACACATGGAGACTCAAACATGACAAACAAACAAACACACTCCTGTATATACTCATGTGGCAGCAATAGTATGTCAGTCTGTAATGTTAATGGGGCGGCCATGGCTCAGTTGGTAGAGAGAGAGAGAGAGAGAGAGAGAGAGAGAGATAGATAGATAGATAGATAGATAGATAGATAGATAGATAGATAGATAGATAGATAGATAGATAGATAGATAGATAGATAGATAGATAGATAGATAGATAGATAGATAGATAGATAGATAGATAGATACTTTATTGATCTCCAAGGAGAAATTTACAGCACCATCAGCTCAAAAAGTTGAAACATAAGGGCATGCAAGTCAAATAAAATACAATTAGCAGAAATTAGTTAAGTAATAAAAATCAAATCAAAATAAAATCAAGTACTACAAGAATATTATATAGAGTGGGTCCCATTAACCAAAGGGTTGGTGGTTCGATTCCCGCTCTGTCCTAGTTGGTCCTTGGGCAAGACACTTCACCCTCTTTGCCTCCAGTGTCATGAATGCGTATGAATGTGAAGGACAACTGTGGCTACATATGTAGTTTACCACCACCAGAGGGAGCAAGTGAGAGTGAATGAATAATGGATCATTAATGTAAAGTGCTTTGGGTGCCTTGAAAAGCACAATAGAAATGTAATCCATTATTATTATTATTGTTATTATTAGAAAACCATCCAATACCTTTTATTTAAACCTAACGGAGGACAATGCATTCATTCAATTACTTTGACTTTTTTTTTAAAATTTCAATTACCTACAGTGGTCCAGCCTTTCTTATGTAAAAATGTCATATTTTTATCTGTTAGTTACGATAAATCATTCTTTATACAGGACATTGTACTTACTTGCTTACATTTAAATTTGCTGTTTTTCACGTGTTCTAAATAATAAAGAAAGTGTTACATAATCTAACAAAGTATTTTTACTGAACACTAATGTTAGTTACTGTGGGCATATTGTATTTTGAATGTTAGCTGTTCACTTATTTACATTTAGCATTAGCTACACGTTATTTTTTAATCATCAGAGGTGGTCAAAGTACTCCCAATCTGTACTTAAGTAGAAGTACAGCTACTTGTGTGAAAAATACTCTGGTAAAAGTAGAAGTACTGATTCAACTCCTTCATTGAAGTAAAAGTATAAAAGTACAACTTGTCAAAAAAAAAAGTAAAACTGCTTTTTTTTTGCTATGGATGATATATTTATTTAATCAGGAAAAACATTTAAAAAAAAAAAAGAATATCCAAAATTAAAGCCTTTAAAAGTGAGTTAATGTGTTTTATTGGGTCATGGCACTTGGTTTAGTGGGTATGGACAGGACATTTAGGAAAAGATTTAAAAGTCTTAAATAAGAGTTTTAAAAAACGTAATTATGAGATTAAAAAAACTAAATCGTGACATAAAAAGTCAGAATTATGATATAATCAGTCACAATTTCTGATTTACAACATATTTTTCGAACCGTCACATTTGTCTACTTTGAAAAAGTAATGAGTCTGTTCTGAGAATGTAAAGAGTTTAAAGTACAGATATTTATATAAAAATGTAGGGAGTAAAAGTAAAAAGTTGCCAGAAAAACAAATACTCAAGTCAAGTACAGTACGTAAAAAACTAAAGATGAGTAAAAAATACTTTAAAAATTTACATTTGCATCACATCATTAAAATTATCTCATGACACTTTACATTTAAATATTGTATAAAGCAGACTCAGGCTGTTAGCTTAGCATTACCTCAGATACTTTTAATGAGTTAAGTGCAGCGGTAGGCTAACAGTTGCTAGAAAACAAACGACATGCTATGTCAAAAAGAAGATAAAAAAGATAGGTTGCAGCTCCCTAATAGACCAAGAAAATGTTCTTCCTGATGACACACACATACTTTGTTTTCACTCAGTAGGTGTAAATGTAGTGATGTCACATACATACTCAGTATTTGATTACAGTAATTAAATTCCACTTAAACTGATACATTTAACACCAAACTTAGAAGACAATTTTAACTTTAAACAGTTTTTGAGTAGTCAAGTTGTCCTCACATTACACTGGTTCATACATACATACATCCCATAGTACAACTTTGTGCAAGGATTGTGTTACTGCAGAGATACAGGAGGATACAGTTGTATATAGATGTTAAATGTTCAAAAGCAGACTAAGGTAGATTAGAAAGAGAGAAATGGAATGGAATAATTATCTGCAGATAATTATGATAAATGTGCAAGAAGAGTTTACTGTGACTTAGGTTGGAAGTTTAACACACTGTGTGGGATTGAAGTAGAAGACCAAACACAGTTAAAACGTCGATACAGTTTGTTGATAAAGGATCACATGTAGAAAACAACAACGAGACAATAAATCCTTTTATCTACTTATGAGATTATATATGTATGAGTCACTGTGTGGAGTCTGTTGGTAGATAACAGGAATTATAGAACCTACACTAAATCTCATGTATGCAACCGTCTTAGGAAGGTGTCAAACATGTGGCCCGGGGGCCAAATCCGGCCCCCCTAAGGGTCCAATCCGGCCCCCCTAAGGGTCCAATCCGGCTCTTTGGATGAATTTATGAAATGCAAAAATTACTTTAAGATTAAAATCATTGTAGTTCATGGTCCAGATTTGGACCAATTCAGTCTCATAATATAATAACCTATAAATATTTACAAGTAAAAAAAAAAAAAATCCTCTTTGTAAATGTAATATTTTTTTCATTTAGTAACACTAAAACAAGGTATAATTTCACAAAAACAATCTCAATAATCAGAACAAATGTGAAAAATGGCAAATGTCATAAGAGAAGTATTGGTAAGTACAATTTTCACAATATTCCACCTATTACTAAATATTATGTGTATCTGTAGATCCACTATGATCTGTAAATTAGAATGCATATGTGTAAATGATAAACTAAAGCCAAATATTTTTTTGTTTTCATGATGTAATTTAACTTTTTTCACTCTAAAACAGAGAGAAAAGTTTGGAGTTGACGTTATTTATATATTATTATGTTGGGTTTTTTTTGTTTTGTTTTGTTTTTTTACTGGATCGGCCCACTTCAGATCAAATTTTGCTGAATGAGGCCCCTGCGTATGGCTCCAGCGTGTTGACCTCAGGGTCGACTCAGGACACACTGGAGGGATTATATCTCTCAGCTGTCCTCTGAACACCTCAGGATTCCCCTGGAGGAGCGGGCTGAGGGAAGTCTGGGCTGCTTTGATGAGGCTGCGGCCCCCACGATCTGGACCTGGATGAAGCGGGAGACGACGAGTACAAGTGCGGCCCCTGTTCTAAAATGAGTTTGACACCCCTGATGTATAACATAGGGTTTCATGAACAGTTAAATACCAGATACTCATTGAATTTTTGTTGGATGATATACTAAACAGAAGATGCTTAATACAATGTACAAAAGATAAAATGAGAAGTTATTTACTTTTATATAGTTTAACATACATTTTGAGGAAGGCTTGGGTTTATGCATGCAAGACTCATGCAAGGTCATTTTTGTAAAGATACAAGTCTATAAAATCCAAAGAAATGTAAATCACAGTAGAACAACATACATTACAACTTCCTTTTTTGTGTTTTTAAAAAGTACATTTTAAATCTATGTGGTAATGGACAAATTAAACTAAAGTTGAAAATGTTCTTGGGCCATAATTCCAAAAGATTTATTGTATTTTCTGGACTATAAGCTTCTACTTTTTTCACATGTTTTGAACCATGAGGCTTATACAGAGGTGGGGCTAATATGTGGGGTTTTTTCTTCCACCACAAAGGGCGCTCTAACTGGAATTAGAATCAAAACTACTAAGAAAAATCAATGCAAAGAAGAATACGTTACTTTTTCTTTAGCAAATAGAACATGAATGACAAAGTACCAACTGTGATATGATATGATGCAAGTTTTAAATTGAAGGCTATTGATCTTACTATCCAGGAAGGAAACCACGCTGCTGCATGTAAGCTTAACATCAATGAATGTATGGTGAGATGTTGGAGGTCACAAGTGGGAAGAGCTCATGCAATGCCAAAAGTCAAAAAAGCTTTCAGAGGACATAAAAGCAGGTAGTCTGAACTTACTGGAAAATACTGGGGTTTTTTCTGTTTTAATCGGCAAAGTTGGTGCCGTGTGAAAAGACACTATTAGGAAAAAATCTGTTCAGGTACATACATGTAACGACATTTACAGTTCAAAATTGTTCTGTACATGCAGTAAATATCAGATTTTTCAACATAGATTTATGCAGCTTGAATATTCTTTTATTATTGTATATTTTAAAATACAGTGGATGAGGCTTATATACAGTATTTGACACAAACCCAACACTGCTCATCACCAAAAGAAAACAGTGAAGCATGGTGGTGGCAGCAGCATCATGCTCTGGGGCTGTTTATCTTCAGCTGGAACAGGAGACTTAGACAAGGTGGAGGGAATTGTGAAGAGTGTTGTTAAAAAAACAAACAAAAAAACAACAACTTCAGACTCCTGTTAGAAAGCGAAGGGACCGAGCCTTTGCAGCCACTGCCCCCCAACTCTGGAACTCTCTCCCACTATCCATCAAGAACTCTGACTCACTATCCACATTCAAATCCTGTCTTAAAACACATCTTTTCAAACTGGCTTTCGCTTAGTTTTTATTTAATTAATTTATTATTATTATTATTTTTTTTTTTAATGCATTGCTTGTTTGTCTGTTATGTAAAGCATCTTTGAGAAGCAGGTTAAAAAAAGGGTTATATAAGTTTGAGGTATTATTATTATTATTATTATTTTTTTATTTTTTTTTTTTTTAAAGCTCAAATTTAAGAGGAACTTAATCTTTTAGCATGACTGATTCAAAACCCACATCCAAATCAACAAAAAATGTCTTTGACAGCAGAAGATGTAGGTTTTGGAATGGCCCAGGCAGAGTTCAGACCTGAGTCTGACAGAATATCTTTGGGCTGATCTGAAAAGGGTTGTGAACAGAAGATGCCCTCACAGTCTGACAGATTTGGAGCATTTGTTATAAAGAAGAGTGGGAACATATGACTACATCAAGATGAACCACACTGACAGATTCTTACCCAGAAAGTAGAGGTGGTCAAAGTACTCACATTCTGACATAAGTAGCAGTACAGCTACTTGTGTGAAAAAAATACTGTGGTAAAAGTAGAAGTACTGATTCAACTTCTTTACTGAAGTAAAAGTTAAAAAGTACAACTTCTCAATTGTAATAAAGTAAACAGTAAAACTGCATTTTATTTTTGCTATGAATGAAATAATATTTATTTAACCAGGAAAACCTAGAAAACTTTCAAAATTAAAAGCCTGTAAAAGTGAGTTACTGTGTAGATGATGTGTTTTATTGGGTCATGATACTCAGTTTAGAGGGTATAGACAAGACAAAAATCATAAATACTGTAGGAGATTCAAAAAAAAAAAAGAAGCGTGGTTAGGGTTAGGGTTTGGTAAATGCGTTGTAGGTTTCACATCACAAAATATCTTGTTTAGGACTAATTAGACAGCCCAAAATGTTTTTTCAGACATTTTGGCAGCCATATTGGATTTATGCAAACATGACATAATTGCGCAAGGTACATGTGGGTGTATTTTTAGTATGTTGTACTCAGGACCCATCTGGTGTCAGATCTGAAGAAAAAAATCCTGTTGCATTTTGTGGTGTGTTAGGTGGCCGAATGCCATAGATTGACTAGACTAATTACATATACTTACTAAGTAAAGCACTCAGAATGTGCATCAATAAAGATTTAGGATGTTGAACATGAACTGTGAACTGGAACATACTGAACAACTATTTGAATTTAATGTAGTTTTTGTTTTGGGGGCCCAGTCTATCTGCTTTTTGGCATCTGATTGAAGCAGTTAATTGTTCAAAACTCACAACATCACAAAATCACAACACTAGTACAAACAACATAAAAAATAAACAAAAAATAAAAAGGAAAATGGTGTGGAAAAAAGCCAAAACCATATCATTAAAGTGAGTCAGTCTCACTGTTTCTTGCCCTCATTCCACATACAGTATAAAGTGCACTAAGCTCAGATGTCTATTTTACCAGCACATTTTGACATTTTTCCTATTGAGGAAAGGGTTTAATTTTTCTGAATATTTAAAATATTACATGTTCAACATGGGCACGCCAGGAGGTAAAGAATTAAAAGTATCATATGAATATAACCTTACCCGTTCTTTGGACAACAAAAAGCACCTGCAGGCCATCTGTCCAAATAAATCTGTTGTTGTTCAACCAGCGTAGATTCTAGGACAAATAAACAGATAAATGGTGCTGAATTTGGAAG
Source organism: Siphamia tubifer (assembly GCA_020466265.1). Taxonomy (NCBI): domain Eukaryota; kingdom Metazoa; phylum Chordata; class Actinopteri; order Kurtiformes; family Apogonidae; genus Siphamia; species Siphamia tubifer. The sequence continues at coordinate 34,958,863 of CM035785.1, forward strand.
TGGTTTTGATGTGATACAGAGAAAAGAAGTGAGACTATGATGCACAGTGTTGTGTTTATACTGAACATACCATGAGCCATGAGTGAAGAATGATACTGAAGGTCAGGTAGAGAGCAGAGAGCATTAACAGAGCTCTAAAACGATCCAGTAATAAGGAAACCAGACCGACCTGGAACACGTAGGTGTTGAACAGCATCAACAGAATGATGATCAGGTTGAAAAGGATTGAAATGTCCTGGATTCTGTCAAATTTAACAATACAAGAGAAAATGTATGAGGAGCTGAAAGAAAGAGGAACAGATGGATTTTATTTTTATTTACAGGCTTATTGTCTGAGGATGGAGCTATTTCAAGTCTCTCCAGCATCCCATATGACTCAGTACCAATGACTAAAGCTTTGTATTTTATTTTTAGCTTAGAATGGCTTTCCCTTGAACATAATAAGACCATGTTTGGCAGCAGGAATAGCTCACATGAAGAGCACCAGTTGGGCGGCTGGCTCTGTCCTCAGCAGCTCACTGAAGGAGTTGACGAACAGGTCAAAGCAGAGCAGGCTCAGCTGAATGAGTAACACCAGGGAGTAGTTGCTGGTCTGGAGCTTCTCTGGCCCAAAGGCCGGATGCCCGGCCAGACCCTGGTTCCACACCGGATCCAACGCTGCACCCGCTCACACACACACACTACATACAAACATCCACTCACAACCGTCCTGGGGGGGGGGCAGTTCCAAGAAACACCTGAGTCCACCTTAGTCCAGGTCAGTGTAAGAATAGTAGAGCTTCATTTCCCAGGGTTAATACGAGTCACATTTAAAGCAGGGTCAGCTCCTTAGGACAAATTTAGGAATCACAATAGGTCGTCTCTTTATATGGAGAAGTTCAACAATAACAGAAGTGATGTCACTACAGCAGGGGCTCACACCTTCATATTAAACATGATGATCAGCACCAAAGAAAATCCAGCAGAGATTCTGCAAAAACAAAAAACAGAGGGTTTTTTTGGTTAATTTTAGTATCCTTTAATTATTTTTTTTAAACACCAAGGACCATGCTGGAAATAAGCCCCGTGCTTTTGCATGCCATCCTTTGGATTGCCTCTTGTAAGGTTCCAGAATAAAATCAATCAATCAATCAATCAATCAATCAATCAAGTAGGGGTGCGCAATAATTATCAACACAGGTAATTGTTCAGATAATTTTCATGATTAAAGTTTTCACCAATAAATAGAGCCCATAATAATAAATCTAAATTGCATTGATTTCCTGTTTCACCAGTACACAGTGTATGTTATTGACCCATCTACTGCCATAAAAACCAAGAAGTCTGGATCAGTTCATTTTAAGTAAAAGGGTTTTCACTTATTTACTCTCTGCTGCAGCTGCATGACGGAGAGGAAGATCAAGTGATCATAGACACAGTTTTAGTCTGGCAGCAGCAGAACGAGCAGGACATTCTACTTAATTCTTCATTTTTCTTAACATAATAAAAGCTTAATGTAGCTTAATGGTGAAGAACAGCGAACAATTATCAGCAAAGTTTGTGTGGACATCTCTTGTCATGCCTACTTTCAGCTATGCAAAAATATTTTTTTAAATGGAGTGTTGCAAACTAAATATCTATTAAACTCAAAGCACCTGCACAGGTTTCCCCCAGTGTCATTAAATTTGATTTGGTTTTAAGTTTGGTTCAATTGTCTCAGTTGGGTTCAATATCAGGAAGACTGCAGACAACAGACCAGAAGACAATCACTGACACCCTTCATAGGATGGAGTAGCCCTGGGTGTGATTTGCTGGGGGGATGGGGGTGGATCATCCCCCCCTCTGGTTTTGGACATCGGGTCCATTGATTTTTCTGCCCACGTGCCTCCAGGCCCCACCTCAGCCAGCACGCACTGGCGACTGTGGGGTTTCTGGGAGACCCTCTGACTCATGCATGCATTAGACTCATGTGCTTCAAGATGGGTCAAGTGGGTTGCCACAGCTGACCCCTGGTGCCTGTTGTACGTGGGCCGGACCCTGCTCTGCCGACATAACAACATTAGTGTGCTATGGTAGAGAAGGTGCAGTGAGTCTGGGAAGTAGCAAAGTCCAGGCGGAGGGTGCTGTTAGAGCTGAGAGCCACCTTTACCCCCGGACCCTTCCGGGTTGACCTGGACCCGATTGCGGCGCACCACTGTGGAGGAAATGCACCTGCCAGGGACACAAGCCGGACCCGGGGGGAGGTCCCACGGGGAATCCTCCCAGCAGCGGCCGATGCAGAGTAAGGTGAGGTTGAATCCCTCAGGTGAACTGTGCGTGCCCCACCCATTTACGTCTCAAAGGTTTAACGCTCTCTTGAACTCTCTGTTCAAAGTTATTTTCAACTTTCCCTTCAGGTACTTGTTAACTACCGGTCTGGTGTCATTATTATTATTTATAGTATTTATAGCCTTGGGTGGAGGTTAACACGCTTTGGGCTGCATTCATAAACAACCCAACTCACAGAAGACCGGACCCCAGCGTGACGAAAACCAGGCAAAAATGAAAATTTCTTAAAACATGGGAAAATAATGTGGTGTCAGCAAAATGACCTTAATAACCTTTACCTGGTTAGATTAACTCAGAAAACAGACAAAGTTTGTACTGACATGACACACCCCCTCTCGGTGAGGTTCCAGACACTTCCTTTAGGTTGCAGGAACAGATATCCCAAAATCAGAACTAATAAAACAAATAATTAATTTATTCCTATGGCAATCAACCAATTTACCAAGATGTGGAAGATACACAGTCACCAGACACTCATAGTTTTCTACTGTACAATGATTTTTACTGAACCATATGACCAAGTGGTCTGTATTTATTTATTTATTCATTCACATGTTTGCTATTTATTGTGTTGTATGTGCTTTTAATTTTTAGTGTGTTTTCTGTCATCTTGCTGTGCTGTAAGACAAATTGTCTTTTTAAGGATATTAAAGCTTTCAAAGCTAAATCAAAGGCAAGCGGTCTTCTCTACGCCACATTTCTCCTGCCCACCCGTGGGACGGGGACCTGCTGCTGGGTTATTCCCTCTTCACCCACCACTACTGAGCGAATTTTGGTTAGTTTATCTTCCTCCGCTTAGTACTATGCTTACAATCAGGAATGAGGGTCATAACCTCTAATGCAAGCATTTTTCTGTGAAAAAGAAAAAAAATGTTTTGGGGGGGATAAATCACACCCTGGGTAAGCCACAAACGTTCATAGCTAAGGAGGGTGACTGTTCATAGAGTGTTGCGTCCAACCATATCAAGGGAAAATCTAGTATAAGAGCAAAACGTGGCAGGAGAAAATGCACCTGTAAAACAGATGACTGTGGGCTTTAGCCAATTATCAAACAGTTAACATTCAAGAATCTGGCAGAGATCCAGAAAGAGTGGAATGAGGCAGAAGTCACAGCTTCAAAAACCACCATATTCAGATGCATCTGGGAGAAGGACTACAACTGTTGGGTTCCTGGGGTCAAGCCACTTCTGAGTCTAAGCCACCATAGGAAGCATCTGAACTGGACCAAGGAGAGGAAGTATGAGGCCAGGGGTGCTCAATCCTGGTCCTGGAGAGCTACTATCCTGCATGTTTTAGATGTATCCCTCTTCCAACACACCAGTTATTATCAGGTTTATGCAGAGCTTGATGAGAGGTTTATGAAGAGGGATAAATATAAAACATGCAGAATAGTAGCTTTCGAGGACCAGGATTGAGCACCCCTGGACTAGATTATTGGCCAGTCGTCCAAAGTCCTCTTTTAAGATCTTATGTCAAGTGTGCCTGTCATTCCAAAACCAATATCCAAGGGTTTGGCGTGAGATGAGTAAGAAACAGAGCCCATGTTGCTTGAGGTTCAGTGTGAAATATCTAGTCAATCGTGATTTGGGGTGCAATGTCCAGTGGAAATGTTAGTAAACTCAGCTTTCTGAAATCCAAGGTCACTACAAAAGTCTACCAGAATGTTTTCGAAGACTTCATGATTCATTCTGCTGAGGACCTGTATGGAGATGCAGAGTTCATCTTCCAGCAGGACTTGGCCCCTACCCATAATTGCCAGAAGCACCAAAACCTGGTTTGGTGTCCTTGCCATCACACTGCTTGACTGGCCAGAACCACATTGAGAATCTATGGGGTGTCAATTCTCAAGAGGACAATGAATTGCACCAGATCCACAAACAAAGAAGAGTTGACAGCAAGCATCAAGGAAACCTGAGCTTCTGTATTTCCCAGGCAATGCTACAGGCTGATTGACTCAATGCCACAGCGTTCCAACACAGTGATTAAGGCAAAGCAGTCCCTCCAGGATTTTTCTGGTGTTTTTTGAGATTGTTGCATCCTAAATTGTCTGATGTTGCATGAGCTTTTCCAAAAAAAATTGCAATGAAAGTTGCAGTGCTTTTTAGGCTTTTGTTGTGGGAGGAAGTGAAAGTTGCAATAAATAGTTGTGATTTTCCCTTTTTGTAATCAAAATTAAGTAATATTTACCAAATTCACCTGTTGGTTCAAAGGTTGAAGTGCACAACACTACATGAAGTTATAATATAACATAACAGAATATAAATGTCTCAGCCAGTCAAAACAAGATCATTATTACTAGTACTGTGTACTGTGCAGTTTCTCCTGACAAAAACAGAACAAAGACACATGGGTCTGTTGTCTAGGTTATCTTTCAATGCTTAAAACTGCAGCAAGAGGATGTCTACAGAATATTAAATGTTGTTTGAAGCAAGGGTATCAATGGTTTTAGTTTATAGGATATAATAACACAGATCAGATCCAAAGAGGTCCTGCCCCTGGAATGGGTCCGTAGCTGATAAAAAATAGTTAATCCGTGACAGATGCAGTATGGGCACGGAATGAGTCCATATGGGAGGTAGCGGATCCAAACTGGACCCATTGAATGCAGATCCGTTACGGGTGACACCTGGGTCTGTGTCGGGTCCGCACGACGCCTCCGCAAGTGGACTCCAATATAGATCCGATTGACAGATCTGGTCTGGAGAATGTGGATGTGATTTGGTGTGATTTTAACTTATTTTATTTCTGTAAAAACTTAACAAGTAAATGGTGATTTCCTCACAATATTAGAATGTCTTTAATTCTTGTTTTCATGAGTTTTATGAGCTGGAAACCCAAATTATTTAACAATAAATAAATAAATACTTAAAAGTGTTTGAATTGTGGGCCCTGAATAATTGAACTTACTGAATGGAATTCTGAATACATTTATATGATACTAATATTTTATGTTCTATACTTACTAGTGTAGAGCCCATAGAAAATGTGAGATTATTTGTTACTAATGTGTTGTGGAAGTGGGTGAAATGATTTGAAAGGAGCAGAAAGAAAGACAATAATAATTACTTGGGGCTGTTTTGGAGTGTGCACTGGAATCAGTGAGTATGATAATGCTAATGGTGTAAGTTGTTACTGCTCGTGGAATTAGTAAAACCAAGTTTCAGGTCAGGCAGACAGCCTACCACTGTAGTAGTTTGTGACATGCTAACGCAGGTGACACCAATCAACACCTGCCTTGTCATTTTTTTTTATGTCACTGTTAATTTACTTTACCTGATGATAAAAGGAAACTGTGAAGTGACATTTCGTTTTAAATACATTTATATCCCAAAAATATGCATATTTATGTGTCGTTTTCCAACAATAATTTCTTTCAGTTGTTCAGTTATTGTCAGGAGGATTAAATACAAATGTTTTAATATCTAGAAAATTTGCTTTAAATGTAGAATCTTGATGTTCGATAAAACAGTGTGTCATGAAATCATCATCTTATCAACTTTTATCTGCAGATCTGTAAGCAGATATTTAACAAATCTAAAACTTCATAAAGGAGAACTATTTATTAAGCTTTTTACAAACTCATTCAAGTTATGAAATTAAATTAATCCATTTGATCACATTATGGCAATTATCTAAGGTTTGCCATTCTTCTTCCTCTTATTATGATAATGATGATGATGATGATGATAATGATTATTATTATTATTAATATTATTATTATTCCCAAGCACAGGCACACATGCCAGCGAGAGGATATTAAAATTGTATAGTTCTGTTACTTTTATTTTATTATTATTACAATTAGTAGTAGTAGTAGTAGTAGTGTATTCACTTTTTCAGAGGGATCAGTCAGTTTGTCTTCATAAATCCATAAACATGTGGATTTCAGCATACTCCTCATTTTTCCACCTGTAGGTTACCTGGAGGACCCATAACCCTTGACCTCGAGGGAACTTTAAAATGGAACAGGAGTATATATCTTTTGATTATTTTTTTTTACTCTTTTCATGCTTGAAACATCACTTATTTATTCACAATTCCTTCTGCATAATTTAGACAGAATATCCACATCATGAACAGGATTAATTCCTGAAAAGTGAAATATACTATGAAGAATTCATTATGTATATACTGACATGGAAACAATCTTCGAGCCCAAAACTATATATAAAAAAAAACAAAAACAAAACCCACACAGCAAAACCCATGCAACATTATAACGAACACATACATTATTACGTAGAACCTCTTGTTTTGGAGAAACAAGACAAATATAAAACAGCTTTTAAAGATGGACTTTATCATAAACTGATGAGTTGGGCAATTTATTCTTTAAGTAAGGAATACAATCTTTTTTATTTCCTCTGCTGAAATATTATGCAAACTATCTGGACTATCTTGTCAAGGCTCTAAGACTTATATTTATTTTAATTATTCAAATGATATATGTTTTAAAGCAGTTCTAGAGACTTTGACAGATACTCAGATTTAACTTCTAACATACTTTCTAGTGTATTAAGATGCAGAAACTGTTGAAAGGAGTGTTGATTTTTCCTTTAATCAACCGAGCATCCTTTCAAATCTTTCCATTGTTTTCCTTTCACTATCACTGATTCTGTATCAGGTTAAATCAAACTCTGACATCATCTGGCATTATTATCAAAAGGCTCCTTCACACCCACACCACTTAGATCCTCTTATGAACCACAACACAAAATGCTACAGGTGTATTTATAGCATTGGCATGACTGTGGCAGGTGTGAGGAGGATTAGAACTAGACTTCTTAGAAATGGGACATTTACCACTCGACCAATTACCTACTTACAGTATGTCTAAACACTGGTTTATAATTGAATACTGAGTTTCACCAAGTACATTTAAACAATCACAGAAATACTGATAATATGATTAAAAGTTACATATCTTGTTTAAAGTGCATAATAGCATTGGTAATTTATTCACATCTTGTTTTTCATATTTAATGACAATCATGGACATTTAGATTTAATCATTGTTTGACTAGCACTTGATTCTTCTTGTAAAACGTCCTGTAGTTATTGTGTCCTGCCTCACATAAGCTTCTTAGTAAACTGTACTTAGTAATCAGTCTGTTGCTTCACAAAACAGATGCATATAAAATCCTTTTAGACCTGTACTGCATCAACCACTCGATACTTTCTGAACAAAATAAAATAAAGAACATGTACCTGAGGTGGAAGCTCGTTACTGATGTTGGTTGGTGTCTCTGCAAAACATTCATGATCGAATGTAGCCACAAACTACAATGTGTGACAGCAGCACAGATTGTGTTTGTGTGTCAAAGTGGCAGGTTTTAGCCCCTCCCCCCATGCTTCTTTTAGCTCCTCCCCCACACCTGGTCAATACAGAACTTGACCTCTATTTAGGCTGGGAAAGGTTGGATGTAAGCCAGAAGATACCTGCTACCATCTAGTGGCCAATCTGTCCTTTTACATCATAGGTGTCAAACTCCAGTCCTCGAGGGCCGGAGTCCTGCATGTTTTAGATATTTCCCTCTTTCATGTGATTCAGTTTAACCCTTTAACTCCTGAGAACTAACAAAATAATTGTAAAGATGAGCAAAGTAAGACACAAATCAAAGAAAAATACTAAATTTAAAAAACCAAAATGTAGAAAAATAAACAAAATGAGCAACAAAAACTAATAAATATTTACAAAATGACAAATGATGTGGAAAATTACTTATTACTTAATAATGTTTGCTTCTGCCTGAGCCTTTTTCAGTCAAATTCTGTATTGTTGTCTCTCTTTTTGCTGCTTTGAAGTGAATATATGACTGAAATAAACTAAACTAAAAAAAAAAGAGTATTGAAATTTGGTCGCAGCAATTTTAATTTTGCCTTTAAAAATGTTTATATAAAATAAAATAAAAAAAACTCTTGCTTTTTGGCACCTTTTTCATGCACAAAACTAAAAGGAAAATGGTTGAATTTTTCAGAATATTTAAATAACATCATCCATTCAGAATGCATCATCCCTGACACATAAAGAGTTAATAATCAGCTCCTCATCAGACTGATAATGATGCAATGGCCTCCAGGTGTAATGGAAGAGGGAAACATCTAAAACATGCAGGACACCGGCCCTCGAGGACCGCAGTTTGACACCCCTGTTTTACTTATAAACCAGCAGAGTATTTACAAAAACTCATTGTATTTTTTACACCTAACAGTATTTCTTGTTATTTCCCAATGTGTTTCTGTAAACCAGTTTTCCCTAGAACAGTGGTTCCCAATGTTTTTGGCCCGTGACCCCATTTTAACGACACTAATTTCTGTTGACACCAGAGGTTCACTACAATTTACAATTTTTTTTGCTAAAATTAATTTGGTTTTGATTATGTAATAGTATGCTATATTATGTTGCAAATAAACATTACATTTAGAGGACATTTGCTCTATAAAATATATATTATTATGGATGGAGGCAAAAAAGACAGGTGTAGATTACTGCACAAAGTGAGAATTTTATTTTCCTTGGTACGGATATATACAGTCAGTCCAGCTTGTATTTACAAGCTGGACAATTAATACTGAATAGTAAATCAAACTACAAATTATGAAAGAGCTGCAGCATCTGAAACTGACCACAATGAACATTTGACAGATAAACAGAACCACAGTGCTTGAGTTTCAGTTTTTCATGTCTTTCATGGATTGTGAATGTCTTTTTCATTTTTGTTTTATTAATTACTTGAAATTTCAGGTGACCCCATTTGAATTCCAGGTGACTCTTCATGGGGTGCCAATCCCACCATTTAAAACACTGTCTTAGAATATTGGATTATATATGAAACATAACAAAAGTTGATTTTGAGTTTGATAGAAGTAACAAACACAGAACCTCAATTAAAAAGCACACTTTTATGAAAGCTTATGAAAAATTTAAAAAGTCTTAATGGTATGTAGTGGATACTGATATCTCTGGAATATATGGTAATGTAAAATAATGTTTCAATTGGAGGATTTACTCCATTACTTACTAAAAATGCATGACTGACACAATGTCACTTTATTTCATATTTAATTTGATTGGTTTATTTGACATTAAGTTAATCATGTGGTTCCTGTTCCCAAGTCTATGGAAGGAAAGAGACAAAAATTTAGCTATGTTACAATCTCAAAACAGAGGATGGACCCTAATGCAGGACTCAGGCACGTGTAACTGCTTTTACAGACCTTATTAACAATAATATTTAATAAAAGTGCTGAAGGCCTCTCAGTAATTCTCCATGGGTAATCAAGGGAACGGAGAACCTCCTGAACTGAGGAGCGAGGCAGAACATCCAGAGTCAGACAGGCAGGGGTCATACACAGGCAAAACACTAGCAACAAGGAAAATTCAAAACTCATACCACAGTCCAGAAGGTGGGGTCAAGTCCAGGATCCGAGAGATAATGAAGCACCAGCAGGGGAAAAACAGGTTCTTGGTCAGGAACAGGCTCAAGGTCAAAAAACACCAGAAATTTAACGATACTGACAGGGGAAACAGACAGAGACCCAGTAACCAGAAAACCAGAAGCAAAGTCAGACCCAGAGAAAACCACAGACAAGGATAAACACTCATATGTTGCAACAAAGGCTGACGAATTCACACTGGACAAAGACACATGAGGGATTGAAATACCATTACCAAAAGGTGACACACATAAGACCAGTGGCGGACGCTGAACTTTTATCTTGAGTGGGCGCACTGTAATTGGCAATAATTGGTCAAATGTATCTTATCAAGGCAGCGTTATGAGGCTCTGAAAAATATAAATTAAAAAACAGATCCAGATAGTGGAAAGATTCGAAGATGCTGTTTACACAGCTCCTCTCCACATTTCTGTGACGTTACCATTTCATTATCAAAGCACATGCGCCAAACTCAAAAGAACAACAATGGTAAAGTGTGCACTGTTACTGTGCTTCCTATCACTATTGTACCAGAATATTGTTCGTATTCATTAATACCGCATAAAAGACAAACTTGTAGAGATCACAATTCATTAATTTATTTTGGATTTAGCCCGGAGGACCCGAAAGACAACAAAATCTGTTCCACTATGCGGGCTAGTATTCAATGGGAAATAAAATTCTAAAATTGCATATGGATTGTCATGTACGCTGAATCACATACATGTTGTACCTCATAATAAATTATAATTATTGATATGCGTTTCAACTGCTTCTGTTAACCAATGGCTGATTCATTTACGAGTAAATCCCGTTAATAATTTGGACTACACGCCTGGCGCACATGTGACGTCACCACAGACTCCACAACACAGCAGAGCGGAGTGTGACGTCACATGCACGACACATTGTAGTCTCTTACTAAGTCCACATAAAATCTAACGTCACGTTTGCTTCACATGGTCTGCCTATGCCACATCAAATATTTCTTATTAACCGCTATCATATGTGCATTTCAGAGCACTTGTCAAACGGAATCAGAATTCACTCCCATAAATTTTTTTGCGAGCTTTTGGACCGGAAGTAGAGGGGCGTGACTTAGCCTCCTCCCTACCGGAAGAGGCGGAGAGAGGAGCTTCTAATTTGAATATCCAATGATTCAGTAGTTTCAGTCTATTCCCTCCTCTTGCTGTTTAAAATGGAAGTGTCATTATTATGTGGGTTTTTGAAATGATGAACCATTGGATAATTTTCATTATTTGTTCTGATAGCATACTTGTGTTCTGACATTTCATCCTGGAGTCTGCGTTTGGTTCTGCCACTGTAAAATACATGGAAGAGGGGACATTCCAGTTTATAAATGACAAATGTTGTTTTACAGTTAATAAAATATTTTGTGTGTTTTTTTGACCATGTGTATCTTTAAAAAATTTAATAGTTTAATCAAAAGAGGGTCAAATCAAATCGAAGAAAAATAATTGTTAGATAATTCAATTGAATAAAAACGTTGCAGTTAAAACTTCACTTCATCTAAAATGAAATATAATATGGGCTTAATTTATTTTAGTTTACAGTCTGAGTCTCACCATAAGTGCAGACAGGCATATTGAAGCTCATCTTCTGGGAACAAACATCAAAACCTTTCCAGTTTTTCCTTTTTCTCCTTTTTGTGTGTTCTTGTGACTTGATAGTAAAACAAACGCAGCCTCAGGACAGAAAAACTCAGCGAATTCCTGTCAGGTGTCCGGGGTGGAGTCAGCCCGACCCCGGCTCTCTGAGGGGGGGTGGGAGTTAGTTACGGGGGTAGTTGGATTTACTCGGCTGTCGGACAGGCCTTTAGCCAGAGGAACCGGGCTGAAAACGGACCATTCTCGGACTATTTTCCTCGTAGTTGCTGTTATTGTGTACATATTTCCGAACCGTCAGGTAGGTGAAGCGGAAGTGTTCTGTCCGGACCGAGTTAGCTTGGTTTAGGAGAAACTGGTACTGCAGAGCTAAGATCAACCAGGGTTAAGAACCGTGCTTCACGACAAAAGCTACATATTGTAGATTTCCTTAAAAAACTAGTTCACTTTCGTGGGTTTTTACTGAGTTAATTCCACCATAGAATCCGTGACATGTTAATTTAACCGTGTGTTTTGTTGTAGTTTATGAATAGAGACAACAGAAGTTTAGCTTTAGCTTTGTGTCGAAGGGATGCTATGAAAATCAGAGGAAACCTACAAATGTCTGGTGTTACATCCACCACTGGTCCTTCAGTAACTGGGTTATTTTTACCAAGTCAGGAGACTGTTAACTAAGTCCAAGACAATACAATATCATATCCTTCGGGTGAAAGCTGCCCTGATTCATGGGATAAATGTTTATTTAGGAAACTCACACTGGCTTGAAAAACCTGTTCCACCGATAAATACACCACCATGTTCACCTTTATTTGACTCTAAATAATAAGCATCATTTACAACAGCACACGGCCATTATTCTCAGTTGCTATGCGGCTGTATTTTCCGGTGTTTTTTGGTTAAGTTAAGGTTAGTTAACCCAGGCAGGGTTAGGCTTAAAGTTAAGGTTAGTTAACCCAGGCAGGGTTAGGCTTAAAGTTAAGGTTAGTTAACCCAGGCAGGGTTAGACTTAAAGTTAAGGTTAGTTAACCCAGGCAGGGTTAGGCTTAAAGTTAAGGTTAGTTAACCCAGGCAGGGTTTGACTTAAAGTTAAGGTTAGTTAACCCAGGCAGGGTTAGGCTTAAAGTTAAGGTTAGTTAACCCAGGCAGGGTTAGGCTTAAAGTTAAGGTTAGTTAACCCAGGCAGGGTTAGACTTAAAGTTAAGGTTAGTTAACCCAGGCAGGGTTAGACTTAAAGTTAAGGTTAGTTAACCCAGGCAGGGTTAGGCTTAAAGTTAAGGTTAGTTAACCCAGGCAGGGTTAGGCTTAAAGTTAAGGTTAGTTAACCCAGGCAGGGTTTGACTTAAAGTTAAGGTTAGTTAACCCAGGCAAGGTTAGGCTTAAAGTTAAGGTTAGTTAACCCAGGCAGGGTTAGACTTAAAGTTAAGGTTAGTTAACCCAGGCAGGGTTTGACTTAAAGTTAAGGTTAGTTAACCCAGGCAGGGTTAGACTTAAAGTTAAGGTTAGTTAACCCACGCAGGGTTAGACTTAAAGTTAAGGTTAGTTAACCCAGGCAGGGGTTGACTTAAAATTAAGGTTAGTTAAACCCAATCAGTGTTAGATTTAGGAATAAAGTTTGTTTAACCCAGGAAGGGTAAGACTTAGCGTAAAGGCTGAGGGTTAGTAAGACCCAGTCAGGAAAAAATAGATAATTTATGTAAACCGGGACTGTACAAAATAAGATTAGGGTTAGAATAAAATACCACTAATTTAAGGGTTAGATTATTTCATGTTAGTGGGATGGTGCTACTGTAACATTGCATGATTCAGTTTTGGTCCAATATTATACTGTTTTCTAACCAATTTCCCATTTTCACAAAAACATAACTAAAATCTGACATTTTAGTGCAAATTAGAGCTGCACTATTAAATAACCTGTAGATTTTTATCATTTCTAGGTGATTAATCTATTATTAGTTTTGCTTGTTTGATTCACAGCTCAGTTTGCTCTCATAGAGGAAGACAGAAACTCAAGAATATTCACATTTATTAAGATGGAATTTAGATTTTTATTTAATTCTCAACTAATTCAATTGTGGATACAAGTCTTCACTTTTATTTTTCAGCTGATTTGCATTTTAATACACTGAAAGACGTCTGACAATAGGAAAATAATCTGATTTACCATAATATGAATTTGTCTGAGAACATAATATAATTTAGCAGGCCAGTCATGTAAAATATTCAAGGTTGGTACCAAAGCCTGATAACAGAGATGTGCATTTATATCAGTTGAAGGTGCAGATATTTCTAACCAGAGGCCAAACCTGTGGTGTGTGACTAGCTACTGAACGGTTTATAACAAGGGTTTCAAACTCCTTTTATTTCAGGGGCCCCATTCAGCCAGATTTGACCTGCAGTGGACCAGACTAGTAAAATAATAGCGTAATGACAACTCCAAATGTTTCTTAATTTTAGTACAAAATTACCCCATTTGATTATGAAAATATGTTTAGAAAGTATCCAAACAAAAAACATGTGAACAACAATATTTCTACATGTGCATTATGCATCAGATCTACAAAGGCACTAAACACTTAGTAGTAGAAGCAGAAAACTATTAAACTTCTGCTTAATTTTCTTTAGACATTTTAGGATGTTCATATTTGTTCAGGTTATTCACATTTTATCGGTACAGGATAGTTTGTAAATGTAATGCAGACCCTCCAGGATTTCATGATGTTACGATTTGCAGCTTCAACGCAAATTCAGTCAATCTCTGTGAATTCAGCACAACGTTGCAATTTTAACCAATCAGTGCGACTTTCCCACAAAATGTGACCAATCATTTGCGACGTCTTGAGCTGCCCATTCCACCTTTTCCTGTTTATCTTACAGTACAAAGCAACAATTGCTACCAGCTCTTTTAGCTGGTACCACCATACAGTATTTCACAGTCTATCCTGTCTGGTCTTTGTGGTTTATAGTCTTCTGGTCTAAACTTTACCTGGAATATACAGACTAAAGCTGGGACAAAGTAGCACAGTCTGGGAAGGAATTCACTTTAGTGATGCTCAAGTCATTTATTTATTTTCCTCAAATTTGGTCCTGCTTTTGACTTTTTCTTTCTTTTTTTTTTTCTAAACAGAAACAGAGTGGAGTGCAGACAGATATTATCCCAGACAGTGTTAGCCTATCCTGTACTAAATATCCAGGTAAAGGACCAGAATTTATCCCTATTATAAAAGGCCCTCCAAGCCCTAAACTGCACAGTTTCACAACAGAGAATAGAGGAGGCAGAAAAGTCATGCAATTATAGTTAATTTTTTTAATGTTAAAAGAAAATTTTTTATGTTACTAGCAACAGCTAGCTGAACTGAAATGAAGCCAAGTTGGCTAATTATGCTACTGTAGATAATTAAACTGTGACATATCTGCTCAGGCATCTGGTTTACTGCTGCTGAGCTGATTTGTACAAGTTTATATCTGATTTACTGCTGGTTACCTGGTATATGTGTTTCTGTCTGATTTAGAATAGAAGAAGACTTTATTTATTCTACAACTATGTGAAGTGTGGGTATAAAGAGCAGAAAAAACACATTTACATCTTTAGAATGTCAATATGGAAAATGTAATTTGAATTTTAAATGGTATTTTCCTTTTTACAGTACTTAACATTAGTTACAATATTTGGATTTATAAGTTACTGTTGGTTAGCTGGTTTATTTGTGTTTCTGTCAGATTTACTGGTGGATAACCGGTTTCTATATGTTCATATCTGGGTTCTATATGTTTGTGTGGTTTACTGTTGGTTAGCTAGTTTATGTATGTTTGGCCAAAATGGCTAGAACTGGACCGTACCCCCCCCCCACTAACATAGGGAATTTATCCACCATACTGTGGATACTCAACTAAAAGTAAGCATTCAGGAGAAAAAAAAGTAATAAAATTGAGCAAACCTCTTTGAAACATGTGTTAAAACTAACTGAATTAGAGAAAAAAGTCAAGACTAACAAAAGCTGAATCCAAAACTATTAGAATCCTCTTTGACATTCTTGACTGGAGTTCTTGCTCTATGCAAATTCATCCTGTGCATTGCAACCCCTGGCGGGCTGCATTTGGCCCCTGGACCGCATGTTTAAGACCCCTGGTTTATAATGTAGTCATGCTCTTCAGTCTAGAATGTCTACCACAGTCAGTCGTATAAAAACCACACAGGTGCAGAAATGCAAAGAATAGTGATAGTAATAAACGCTTGTCCTCTCTCAGTAATTTCATATCAGTGCTACTTTTCATCCAACCTATATTTATTTATAGAGCACACATTTAAACAAGGATTCCAAAGTGTTACACAATAAAATAAACAGAATAAAATAGCTAAAAAAAAATACTAAGACCTAAAAACAATAAAACATAATAAATAATTAACTAAATAGACTGAATAAACCAGATAAAATATGTTCACAAATATCAACATCCTGTGTGGTATAAAAAGCCAATGTGAAGAGGTGGGTTTTAAGAAGGGCTTTAAATCTAGATGAGAATGCCTGCCATTCATATTTGATTCTAATTTGTGGTTCTTAAAAATTGAGCTTAAAGTCCATCCAGCAGGGATGGAAACAACCACCACATGCATAAGATTAATTTACTCACAATACTTCAAACTCTGCAGTGTGGACCTCATCCAAGTATTTCACCACTGAAATCTGTCAGCATAGACGAGACAGTCATAACTTTACTCAATGCAATTTATGGTGAGTGTTTCAGACAGGTTTTACATGTGGGCTGTATTTACCCGACAGCAGTCGAGTGTAATATGCCCTTGAGTAAAGAGATTGCATTCAGAAACTATGTACAGGCTGTTGACTGAAATTAAGCTGTTTTCCAGACTTGAATCACCCGCAGCTTTTGTCTAAATTCCTCATTATTTCAGCATCTTAAAACAGTGTTTCAGAGCATTCGTGTTTGTTTTCCTAGCTCAGCTGGATGTAGAGGAAGGAGCTGTCAATGAAGCACTGTTTGGATTTAATTAACAGGAACATACTAGGAGGATCCACGGTACCAGATGGTCAGCAGACACCCTCAGTCATTCATGCAGAGCACACATCTGAGGTGACGGGGTGGGGGTGGGGGAGAAGATGGCGGCGCTAGGCGGGAAGGGTTTGATAAGAGTCGTCAGAGGAAGGCGAGTTTGGGCACGACTGGAAAGTGAGCAGAGAAGATTACTGGGTGAGAAAAAGGATGCGAGTCTGAGCGAAACAAAGGCGAAGTAGCTGTAGTTTCTTCATCTGATCGACTTCGTATATCCAGCAAACCTGAAGCTGACAAGTGTTCAGCACTGTTGTGGAGGCTGATGTTAATGTGTCGTTTGTGTACAGTGATTGGTGCGATAAGTCTGTCACAGTTTTAATTATTTAACACAAGTGGAATAAACTGCCTTTGCACGTCAGACAGGCGCCGACACTGTCCAATTTTAAAACGCGTCTTACAACACATTTTTACTCCCTGGCCTTCAACTCATTGATTTGAGTTCTTTTATTGTATGATAATTTTTTTTACCTGTGTCATTTTAGTACTTTTTATTGCATTTTTAGATTTATTTTATTGCCTTGCTCTCCTTTCTCTGTCTTGTGTTTTATGTCTTTCTGTTGTCTTGTAGTTTGCAGCGCTATGTGTCAGTTTTACAGCACTTTTATGAATAAAAATGGTATGGCAAGTGTTTCTATCCTCTGAAAATATAAGTGGCATAGACTGCAGGGTTTTCACTGCTGACTTGAATACAACACATGATGCCACGAATGGAACAAATAATGTAACACGGAAAGTACAGCAACATCCCACATGACTTTTTGCAGATCTGATAGTTACAGTTCACACTATTGTCTGTTTTCTGTCATTATACCCCCACCACAGACAATGAGGGTTTATAGATATTCCAGGAATTCTGCCCGTCCAAGATTTTTGTCCAACCAATTTCTCGAAGGCTGTTCTTTTCAAATTGGACTAGGGATGTTAACCGATGACCGTTTGACTGGTGGTTGACCGCATCTACATTGTCTGGTCATAATTTTCTGTCGTCGATTAAAAAGAAAAAAAAACAACCTGCATCAGTCGTTCCACTCTTTTGCATTGTAGTGTAGGATATAAAGAGGAAGCTTTGTGATCTTTCCATAGCATGTCTTTAAAAATGATGAATATGAGCATAACAAGATGGAATTCATTAATAGCAAACGCAGAGGTCAATTAATCTATGTGGTATGACCATTTAGCACCAGTTTAGAACATTTGCTCAAAACGTAACTAAGGGCGTATTCACATAGTAAAGTTCGGACCAAGGTTCGGACCAGAACCTTTTTTTTGCCTTTTCACACTGTACTTATAATCCAGACTTTATTTACAGTCTTCATTCACACTGTATTGAATCAAGTGGACCAACGGACTTTAGAATGTCATGTTGTCAATGCATGTACAGCGTGCGTCTCTCTATACTCGACCCTGATTGGTTAGTAGATGAGCGCGCTACACTGTTGCAGGAAATGGACCCAGTTACTAGTTTTATGAGTCTTTTCTAATTCAGTTTTTATAGTATCATCCGACCAAACTTTAATGAAATACCTGGTTTCCTCGTCTCCCCATGTATTGCTGCGACTCATGCTTGGACGTTGACTAGATTCCGCGCAAGTGACTGTGACGTAATTGGTCCGATATTCCGGACTTTCTTAAAAAGACCTTTCACACTGTGCACCAGCGAACCTTGGTCCGGACTGAGACTACCTCCTCAGCTCGGACCAAAGACTCGGTCTTTAGTCCGGACCAAGGTTCGGGGGAGCATTCACACTTGTCAATAAGGTTCGAACTTTCCTGGAAAGTCCGGATTTTCTGAGTGCAATGTGAATACGTCTTAAAACACAAAGCTGGCATGAGGTAATAGAACTTCTAGAGCTAGCAGCTACAGACTGGGACGGCAAGTTATCACCACGAAACCCAACAGCGCAGTGGATGAGTTGTGTTATCCATCTGACAGACCTACTTAAAATGACATGACAGGTGGGCTACGGCAAAAGGAGTTTGTGCAGTAGTGACACAGGCTGGTGGACATCGCTAAGGTTTTTATTCCACCATATTCAGCAGCAAAATTTACTGGAACATCGATTGTTTTGTATATGTGTGATGGTTTAAAATGAGCTTTTAACATAACATCGCTTGACCTCTCAGTGTGACTCGTGTTTAAAAAGCAATGTGACTGAAGTGTGCCGCGACGCGTGAAGCAAGTGTTTTCTTTTCTCGGTGACCGACTTCAACCGATTAATGAGGTTCAATGATCGGCCAATAGTTTTTAGAAATTTCACCATCCCTAAATTAGATCCACATGTTCTTTACCACTACACAGTTTGATGACTAAAGATACATTTTTGTGTTTGTTGCATTTAAAAAAAAAAAAAATTAAGTTTAATCTAGTTTACAATTGTCTTTAATTTCCTTGGGTAGACAAGTTTGAGGAAATGGTATGGTTTATCTATTGTTTTCCAAATATTTCTATAGTAACAATAAGTGTCTTCAATGGTGTGATATTATTAGACAAAATGTTTTATTGAGAGGTCCCTCCAGACAAAGTTTTCAAAGTTCCTGGTGAAGGGGATTATTCATTCATTTTACTGTTAAAAACAGTGACGTTATCTCTGGAACCTAAACAGGCTTATTGTACTATCCAGCCTTGGCTCGACTCAGGGCTCCTACTCGCTTAGTCATGGATCTTTGTGCATATACATGTAATAACTCAGCTGTGGTTCTGCTTACACTGCTGATCCGCATTAGCCCTGGAGCATCTCATCTGGTAATGTACCTCAGTAAAAAAGCAGAGGAGTTTGGATTTCTTCAACTGATTGCGTTTCTTTTATGCCCATATTCTTCATGGACGTTTAGGATATTCTT
The DNA here is from genome assembly GCA_020466265.1 of Siphamia tubifer. Taxonomy (NCBI): domain Eukaryota; kingdom Metazoa; phylum Chordata; class Actinopteri; order Kurtiformes; family Apogonidae; genus Siphamia; species Siphamia tubifer. The sequence continues at coordinate 34,978,140 of CM035785.1, forward strand.
TGCTATTTACGACATTTTTAAGACGGTGAAGATGGTATTAATTGTAATGTTTTTTTTTTTGTCTAATTAGACCATGGAGCTTGGTATTAACACACATTTAGCTCAAACCACAGCATCTATAGAAGAAGTAGTATCAAACGCTTGAGCACTGAAAATAAAATGCCCTCTTGAATAATTATTTTCTTTTCACATACTTAAGGGTTTAAGTCCTGACATGAACTTGTAGCCACATGTATTAATGTGATACAACAAATTTGTAATTGTGTAATAACAAGAAAGTAACAAGAAACACCAATGTTCCTGCAGGAGCTATTGGGTTTTTTATCATGGACCAAACATGTTTTTATCTATTATTCAAACAAGATTCACTGGTACCTCTACTTACAAAATTAATTGATTCCAGAAGTGGTTTTGTACCATGCATTTTTCATAAATAGTCTCATTTTACATGTAAAAGGCCTGATTCATTAAAAAAATCCTCTGACTGTTTTGACCTTCCTGACATATTTGTTTTTGCAGGATGGGGGCATATGAGGAGAAGAAGGAAACATGTGGAACCATCTGCCTCAAATACCTCCTGTTCACTTTCAACTTTCTGTTTTGGGTAAGTTTGCATTTTAGCAGGTTTGTAGTTACCAAGACAACACATAGACATTTTATAAAATACACCTTTGATTAGAAAAGGGTTGAATATTAACAGTAACCTCAAAGAAAAATTTTGGGTCTCATTTTTTCCCCCTTGATAATAATTAATCTTGCCCAACATTGGTTGGGAGAGATTATTGTAATCAGTGTATGTCTGTCTGTCTGTCTCTGTGTGTGTCCGCAGAGACATATCATGTCATAACTCAATGAATACTTAAGATGCCACCATGAAATTACATGTACATATACATATTCCTAATGTGCATCAGATGAAATGATCCATTTAAGTAAAGGTCAAAGGTCAAGGTCACAATTAACTAAAAGGACTCTAAATCATATTTTCAGTTTTAACTCGAGAACAGAGGGTCACATAACTTTCAGATTGGTACCAACCGATGTGGAATGAAGATTTCTACAATTCTCGTAATTGGTGTTATCACCTATGATCAATAGTCTTTGAGATATCTGGAGGTCAAAGGTGACATGTGGCAAAATTAACTTGTGTAACACTGTTTGTGTGTCAAGCATAGACATATCACACTCTAATTTAATCAATACTGGATATATTATCATATTACACGCACTGACACATATATACATATAACAAAATTATAAATATTGCAAAAGGTCAAGGTCGCATTTAGCAGAAAGGTCAAAATCACATTATTGGCTCTAATTCAAGAACGGGTTGTCATAAACATTTAGGATTGGCACAAAATAGGGGCGAGATTAGGCATTCTCTGAATATGTGTTAGTAAAATGTGAGGAGACCTGGGAAGGAGGGGATTTCCCTAAAACAACGCTAATGGGGAAGGTGGGAAACATAAGCTGTGACCTACAATCCATGTCCCAGTTGTGTGTTCACAGTTTTCCTGAACCACAAGGGACATGTTAAAATAGAAACACTCCAGGTGCACCCATTTTCAGTTCCACCACAGATTAAACTGGTTTCGATGATTAAATTGATGTCTGAATAGCTGATGACTCATGTTGCTTCATCTGTTCCTCTTCCAGTAATGTCTTTGTGTTTCCACATCTGTGCCAATACAATGACTACTATTTCTTCACAACAGATTGGACAGACTGGACAAAGGCCAAACATTACGAAAAAACACACAATTGAATTCACCTTCTTTTAAGTAAAATGTCTGAAGAATGAAAGGTGCAAAAGCAACAGAGGGGGTCAAATTACTCATATTCTGTACTTAAGTAGAAGTACAGCTACTTGTGTGAAAAAATACTCTGGTAAAAGTAGAAGTACTGATTCAATTCCTTTACTGCAGTAAAAATAAAAGAAGTACAACTTCTCTATTTGTAAGAAAGTAAAATGTAAAACTGCATTTTTATGTATGGATGAAATAATACAAATTTAAGCAGGAAAAACCAGAAACATTTTAAAAATATCTAAAAATAAAGCCTTTAAAAGTCAGTTACTATGTAGGTGATGTGTTTTATTGGGTCATGGTATTTAGTTTAGTGGGTATGGACAAGACATTTAAGAAAAATTCAAAAGTCCTAAATAGAAGATTTAAAAAAAGTCAAAATTATGAGATAAGAAATGGATAATTGAGATAAAAAAAGTCCAAACTATGATATAGTAAGTCACAATTTCTGATTTATGACTTATTTTTCATATTGTCACTTTTGTCTAGTTTGAAAAAGTAATGGGTCTATTCTGAGAATGTAAAGAGTATAAAGTACAGATATTTATACAAAAATATAGGGAGTAAAAGTAAAAAGTTGCAAGAAAAATAAAAACTCATGTCAAGTACATACACCTAAAAACTGTACTTGAGTACAGTAAAGGAAGTACTTCTACTTAGTTACTTCCACCTCTGAAAAGCAAACGCATAACAACATTTTGACACCGTCTCCACATTGGATATAAGAGCTTGTGCAATCTGGGGTTTATCCTCAGTGTGATAAATGTTCATATTGGGTGACTCTTAATTAATCAAGGATATTTATCTGGTTCTGATTTACAATTTTTTTAATCCATTTTCTGATATATTGTAACGATCAATGTGCTTTGAAGCTGTATCATAGATATTGCCATGCAAAAAGTCAACATCATTATTATATGGAACAATATTCATCTAGTGCCCTATTTGCATGGGGTAAGTATTATCTGTGGACCACTGGTAATTCGCAATTACCCCAGTACCTCTGTGTTATTGTGTGACGCATTCAGACGGGATAAACAAAAGTCTGTAATTCACACATATTATAGACATAATGACTGGATATGTCGTAAATTCACAACATCCTGTTTGGACTTGATACATTAATAAGGTATGAAAACAAGGTATGCATAAGAATAAAGGGGGAAAATGCCATTGATAGGGATACAGTCTGTAAATTTGCTCCACGCCTTCAAAATAAGAGCGGGGTCAGTGCAGATGAAAGCAGTCTCCAGATTACAATGGAAGTGAATGGGCAGTTTTTAGCAGAGGCTTTCCCTCTGGCAAACAGCCGACTAAATCTACAGAGACAACTTCAGATAGTTCTAAATATTAGTGAACATGTGGGTTGGCCTGACCATATCTTCCTTTTACCAGATGCTGCCACACAATTTCGGCCGCTCCCTCCATTATTCACTCCAGAAAAAGAGAAAGAGGCACGCAATTTAAATCACAAACACAGACATGCACTTTCACACAGGACTTGAATTATCACTGGACATTTGTTTTTCACCCAAACACAGTCGATAATTTGCGGCGGAATTATTACTGAACAAATCACGGACATGGCACATTCGCACTGGTACTAAGAACTCAGACATTCTCCATAATTATTCCAAATTACCAGTGGTCCATAGGTAATACTTATCCCGTGCCAATTATGCATACGTTTCCAACCGCTGCATCCCACAACACTTAAGTTCAGATGAGATTTAATTCAAAGTAAATGCTCTTTTGGAAAGTCCCAAGTGTCTCCCCAAGTGTTTCGTATGTCACAGTGTTGTCTTTATTTCCTTGTCTGTGCATGATTTGACTTTTACAAATTTGAATATGCTCTCAACAATGGGCAAGTTATGTTTTTAAAAGGAAAGATTCAAGTACAAAACCACACAAACGTACTGATCGTTCACTCTTCTTTGTTGCTCTGGGTTTGATATTGATAAGCTAGAATAATTTCACAAAATAGCAAAGCTTTTAAGTTGTTTTATTTTGCAAGAAAAGGAGTCAGAAGTGTCCTCATACACATTTAATTTGTCTTTTCGTTGTTCTGTTCATACAGTCGTGGCTGACAGAAGTCTCTGAACCCTTTAACAATGCCTTTTTCATTCCAGCAGCAGATAAATGCCTTTGCCATTCCAGTTTGTGTATCAAGGCCAAGTCACATACTCTATCTGAGAGGACACAGATGATGCATTCAAAGCCCAAGTCTCATTCAAAACATTCCAGAGCCTGGAATGTGGTTGTTTTAGGTGGAAAGTTTTAAAAATAACCCTTTTAATAATTCTTTTGCAAGAAAGTCAGTGCCGTTTCCTTTGAGAGACGACATCTGACTCACCATCATTCATTCCCACAGTGTGAACACAATCACAAATTCACACATGCGGTGGTTTGTCCGTCTGCCAAATCATTTCATCTTTGTCAGATATTCGCACATTTAGTTCTTCAGTCTTTTCTGTGGCAGGTCCCAAGGTTGGAACCATATGAAAACTTCAGAGTTAACTTTATCCTTTCACCTCTGTAGTGATTTTCAGTCGCCCATATGACTCTAAATTCACCTGAAACTCATCACCCAGAGAATCCCATTTCAAGTAAATATTCACCATGTTGCGTGTGCAGCTGGTGTGGGCAACTGCCAGTTTCTCCAAACATATGATGTGCAAAGAAAAAATGCATCACAGTCGAATCAAGTGCAAAAATATTTCTGGGCTGAATTTCAGATTGAAAGAAACATACTGCTATTAATATGTTCCATCGCAGTTGTTCAGTAACCTTGAGAAACATTACACTGACCTAAGCTTCACCACATTTACTTAGTAGATAGAAGCAAACTGGACTCAAATCTTAGATACACTTCATATATTCTTGTGTTTCTATCAGTCAACAGTGATAGAATTCTCAAAGGACAAGTAGATAACAGTGAACAGTCTAGTGTTACTGATGTAAACAAGTGCTGCCTGACACAACAAACCCCACCCCCTGCACACATTTTACCTGATTTGCCCTATCTGTTATTGTGAAAACACATTTTTGGTGACTGTGACCTTTGACCTACATTTACAAAAATGTAATAGGATCTATTCTGGATCACCATGCACCTTTTCTGACAATTTCACGAAAATCGGTGTTGGAATTTTTGCGTAAAGCTAAAGGGTAAAGGGTTCATATGTTTTGAAAAAACCTGGAAAAGTTTTTGAATTTGAAAAATGCAAATTCCAGGCCTGGAAAGGTTTTGGAAAAGTAAAAATACCCGGAAAATTTTGGAAAAGTCATGGATTTTTTTTACACAGCATAATAATGTGTGATTAATAATAATAAACAAAATTGTTTGAATGAGTGAATTTCACGTCGTCTTAATCTTAACGTTCTATTCAGTGAACAGGAAATGAACTGGAAGTTCATTTCCTGTTTACTCACTTCTTGGGATGGAGCATGTTGCATGTGGTGAAGTGGGTATGGATTAAAATCTAACTCAAATTAAATTTAAATGCCAGGAAAGTGGATTTAACAATGTCTGTCTTCGCTGAGACGTGTACATGAATACTAGTTTAATCTGGAACCACACATTGTCATTAATTTTATTGACAAATTTTTCATACTGTCACATTTGTTTGAAAAAGTAACATGTATTCTGAGTGTATGAAGAGTATAAAGTACAGATATTTATGCAAAAATGTAGGTAGTAAACGTAAAAAGTTGCCAGAAAAATAAATACTCAAGTACTCATACCTAAAAAAAATTGACTTAAGTACAGTAATGAAGTACTTTTACTTAGTAACTTTCCACCTCTGACTATGTGAGATAAACATTTTAGTAAATGTCAGGAAAGGGTAGATGTTGTACCTGTTGGTGCCACCAGGGGTCATTAAAGTTCCCTGTGCTGCTGAATCACTGGCAGACCATTCACTCTTTTCTGTGCTTCATTGAGTTTTAACAGCAGGTAAAGATGCATCATCATGTTCACCACATGGAGCATTTTCAACCATGTTTAGCTACTTATCACTATGTTCTCAGACTGTTCTCCACCCAGGATGTTTGCGTGGGAAGAAAGGTGACTTTAGGATTGTTTTGAGATCCTTCATGTGGAAAAGAGGTTTTATGTGACTGCAACAGACAGATGGTGACAGAGGTTATTGCCTTTGACAATGGACTGTGAGATCTGATTTTTGTTAATAGGTCGCCAGTGTGTGTGCTTTTACAATTTGTCAATTCTTTTGGTTGTTAGGCTAAGTTTAGAGCAACAGCTACACCGTTTCCCTGGATGTATGAGATGAGGGACTGCATTGTGGCCTCATGTTGGATGCATTTTATTCCATTTAGAAAATGGTTTAAAGAAGCGTTTAACAAATCTGCTCACTGACAAAGTTAGTATACAGTTCCAATTTTAGAAATATTAACAGACAACTCCCTACTAGTAAATTTCCAGAAAAACAAGCTTTAGTTTCCTCAGAATAATAGGCTATAGTTTCTTTCCAGAGTGGTTAAGAAACCAACAGCATTGGCTTTCCCTTTGTTCAGCTCTACCTTAAGTCTGAAAATGCAAAGGGTACCCTGTAATAAGTGAGTGAGAATTAAAGCCAAACATAAAAATAACTAGAAAAGCACCCTGAGAACATAAACCTCCGCCAAGGCAGACGTCCCCCCTTTGAATGAAGAGAGGTCTGCCAAGGAGATATTACATTCGAGTCAATTTGTCTGTCTGTCTGTCAGCAGGATTATGCAAAAACTTGATAGAAATTTTGAGGACGTGTTGGGAGTGTCACAAGGAACAAACAATAACATTTTGGTGGTGATCTGGAATAGATACTGGATTCTGGATCACTTTGAAATTTTACATTGCGGTAAAGGGAGAATAAATTTCAAACTGATCCAGGATCTTTAATAATTTGTTCGTTGTGACACTCCCAACACATTCTGAACATTGTATGAAAATCTGTTCAGAACGTTTTTGCGTAATCCTGCTGACAGTCAGACAGACAAACAAACTGACTCAAATTTAATACCTCCTTCGTAATAAGATGCTGACTGACTTACCATCTAACTAAGAGCACGTTGATAAATCAAATTCAGCTGAAGACAGGCAGGCTGAAGAGGGCCCACCTCAGCCAGTCAGTCCCTCCCACCTTCTACAGAGGGACCATTGAGAGTGTGTTGACCAGCAGTAGTTCTCTGTGGAAGGACGAGCGGAAGGCACAGAGGAGGGTGGCCAAGACTGTGGAGAGGATTATTGGGGGCTCACTGCCTCCTGTCAGAGACTTGGCCAAACAACGCTGTCTGTCCAGAGCACTGGGGATCTCTAGAGACCCCACACACTGTGCCTCTGGACATTTGTCCCACCTGTCCTCAGATACTGTAGGAGGTACTGCAGTCTGATGTACAGTAAAACCACCAGGTTTAAGAACAGATTTTTTTCGAACCGCTATCCTTCTGATAAATCATGCACTTTAAAGGTTATATGATATATATATATATATATATATATATATATATATATATATATATATATATATATATATATAAGTTCTGTGAATAGTAATCATTCTGCAGAGCATCTTTGATGGAAATTTTGCAAAGTGACTCAATGTCTGTCTGTCCTTTCATCCTTCCTGTATTTTCTTATGCTTTAAATTGCTGGACTAAGCTTTCTCCCCCCCCCCCTCAGTTTTCTCCAAGTTTGTGGAGATCAACAATGCTGTCAAAATGTTTAGATTTTATCTGACTAAAAACAATATATTGTTGCATAAATCTGATTATATTAGGGCCGGGTGGTAAAACCATTTTCTTTTCCTTAATCAAAATACTTGGTTTAATTTTGATGGAATTAATTTGCCCATGTTTTGTCACACTTTAGAATACCCAGTCATAATTAAGTAGCACTGCACTGATCCAATCACAGTAGAGCCACAGCAAGTTAGGTTGAGGCACAGCACAGGCGTAAGTCAGCTGCAGCGCACACACTAATGTTTGGACTGGAGCGAGAGGTCATGAATGTTTCCTTGGGAGAAAATTTGACTGAGAGCTCAGGCGATCAGGTTACTGAAATATAGGCTGTGGCATAGAAACTGGGAGTCGAGCGTTGAAAGCATATTAAGTTTAATTTCCAGTTTCCATCAGTCACAACAGTTAAGGAACACCTCGCACACATGTATTGTTTCATGGCGAGGGTCTGTTTTGTTTGTTCTCTTCTAAAACTTCAAACCTTTGGCCTGTTGGTCAGACCTTTAGTTTTAAATAACTGCTGTCTTTACAATTAACTTTTAAATAACAGAAAAATTAAAGCTTGACAAAAATGATCATTTGATTTATGTCGATGTCATCTGATATGAAACATGTTGTTGTGATTTTTTTTATTTTTTTCCCTTATCACAAAGTCTTATAATTAAAATATTTAGGAAGTTACCCAAAGATGCAATGAACCTGATGAGGTTACCACACACTTCCAACTGAACAAATAAGACAATCATACCTTAGGATATTTGTTTTCAGAAAGTAAGATATTATTAAAAATTTTCTGACAGGTGGTAAATAAATCCGGGTTTATAGAGGCATTGGATCAGGCGCGCAGATAGTTTTGAATGCCCTTTGACCCATCCCACCCACTTTTATTTAAGAAAAAACATGTTACTAAATCTTTTTACTTTTTTTATTATTATTTTTACTTTTACTATTTACTACTTACTGTCTTCTTACTGAGTCAAGCATCACGAGGAAACCAAAATATGAATTAACATACATAATAACGTGACTCGGTTATTGCACTGTGCGGCGGCATAGTCGTTGACTTTGGTTGCCACGGTTACAAACAAACAGTCTGACAGGCATCACCTGGACAGCCGGGGTGCACGTTCAGGAGGACCCCAACACGACATGGAATAATGAGGCGAGCTAAAAAGCAGAAAACGATCATGTCGTTTTTTCAAAGACCAACAGCTGTAAGTAAACTGCTACTTTACGTTATAACATCACCTTGCAATTTCTGTTCAAAGCAACGTCGCCGTGAGAGTAGGACTTGTACAAAGCTGGCCAGAGCCAAACTTTCACCTTCTTCTGCCTCCACGTAGCCTGTACATGGAAATAGTCTACCTCAGCGTTCCACAATAGGCGGCCACTTCCGGCCCGCGAGAGGACACAGACTGGCCCACACCAACTTGTGAGAAAAATATTCTTTTTTGAAATATTGTGGCGGCGAGACATTAGCGCCATCATCTCTGCCACGCGTGTGTTTTTTTTTCTTTCTCGTCTTTTTTTTTGGAGTGTGTGAAGCGCGGCTCTCCTGCGACGTATGTTTAAACTGGACATGGTCATCTGGACCTTGCCTCAATACTTAGGCCCCGTCCCATTTCTCCCCCTTAAAACTTCCACTTGGTTTTAAGTGCCCTAAAAAGTAAATTCCACTCATCAAGGGGAAATAATTCCCCCTGAAAATGGGACACCACTCGCGAAGTGAACGTAACAAACGTGCTCACGTCACACGCTGACAAGTCTACCCCGCCAAATATGAAACCACCCCTCCGCGAGACTGACAGCAGCTGACTACTATTTACACGGAGGACAAATGCCGGTCCCAGCTGTGTTGCCTGTTGTGTTGGTTCTGTTTATTTACCTTCGGGATGCGCAGAGAAGAAATGCGGCAAACAGAAGACGCATTCGCCGTCTACTTTGCCTTTCAGTCTTGTCTCGGGTATGTTGATTTATTTAAATATTTTGATGTATTTTTTCTTCAATAGTTGGCGATTTATAACATTAACGTTAGCATTACCGCTAGCTAGAAATCAGTCGGCTCGCTGAGCTCGCAGTGCATCATGGGTAATTTTATCTTCCACTCAAAACGAAGTCCACAACCAACCTCACTACAATTTGAGGGTTGATTTTAAGGGCAAAATCGCCCTCCCACTTGCTCCCCTAGGTAATGGGACACCCTACCCCTACACATGAACGCGCAAAATGTAGGGTTAGGGGAAATTTTAGGGTTAGGGAGAGAAATGGGACAGGGCCTTAGCCTTTTCTCTATGTGGTGGACGTCTGGAGGTGCGCGCACATACGCGCGCATGCGCACACACCTGCTGCAGAACCTTACCACTGTTGTATATTCATAATTCTCGCTTCATAGAACAGGACACAGATTCATTCATTCATTGTTTTGGGTTTTTCTTCTGTTTGTGTTTATGTTTGGAGGATAATTGGTGCCATTGTTTATGAGTTAATATGATTTCAGTTTGATGTTTGTTCCATGTAAATATTGTAGATTGTGTGTTAATTAAATAATGTGATAATTGGCATGTTCATGGGTGGAGCTTAGGGATATAAAGGGGAGTGTTTCCCAGTGGTGTGGGGGGTGTAGTTGGAGATAAATTCTGTAGATTTAGACAGATTTAAAGTTAAAGTAAGAGTGTGGCTGAAATCTGTTTTTTTAGTGCTGAATGGTAAAAGAGACCAACCTTATGTTATCATGTTTTCAGATCTCTTGTAACAATTTTTTTCTTTTTCCTGGTTTGTTGGTATTTTTTTCTGTAAAAACTGTGCAGTCCTCATCACTGCTGGTTTTGGACTTGGGTGAAAATAAATGAAAAACCATTGAAGTCAAACGAACCCTTGACAAATATATATATATATATATATATATATATATATATATATATATATATATATATATATATATATATATATATATATATATATATATATATATATATATATATATATATTAGTATTTATTATTTAAGTATGAACAACTGGCTGCTGTTACAGCTGTATTACAGTTGATTTGTTCCAGCAGACTAGCAAAGTACATTTTTAAAATTTTATTTTGAGTTAACTAGCTGTTGTTATAAATCTGTCAACTTTCAGACCAGACTGTAATAACCAAATATTTATTTTGAGCAAATGGCTGGTTCTCAACTTTAGTTTCCAGGGTGCGATTTGTCTTTGTGTGACCCTGACAAATAGTATTCCTGAATCCCAGGCACAAGTAATAATGTTATAATGCACTATAAGCACAGATTCAACATTGTTATCTGTATTGTCACTGGAGTGGGGCTGTTGTGGCACGGCGGCAGCCCCCCCCCCCCAAACAGAATGGTGGGGCCGGGGGGTGTTAGCTGGCATCTTCGTCTCCCCCAGTTTCACAAACCTATCTGCGCCCCTGCATTGTATAGATTTTACACACCTCATTTAAAGGTCTTTAATATATTTATTTTAAAAAGTCGCTCAGACAAATTGATTTAATACATTGTGAAAACTGTCGAGGAAATGCACAGTTAAAAATTAGGAAATATATTTTCACCCCCTAAAATGTCTCTGAATCCAATTCCAGATATTATACCCAACTTGTAGCACAGTAGAAAATGCATTCAATCAAATTCTGATAAAATGTGTCAAGTCCATGATACTCTCCGTTTAGGCCTGGGAATAAAGAATAACCACAATAGTTCAAGTCAGGTATTAGCATTAATGTTACGGTAACATTTTATATCATTCAGATTATATATGTGTACCCTAAATCATGCAATTGGAGACTCTTATGGTCTTTTTTTTTGGTTTTTCTATGAAAGCCATATTTTGTCTTATGTTTTTTTAATGTCATTTTGTTGTGTTGCATCTTACAGCTTTTGTATCATTACATCTTTTACTTCAGTTTTGTGTTGCATCCTTCCCAGTATTCTAATTTTAAATCTCTTGAAATAACATAAAAGCAGGTAACCTTCTGTCTTCTTCAGCCTTATGCCCAGTGAAAACCAACTTACTTGACATTTACTGTGGTACTTTGATAGATATAGAATAGACCATTTTTCTACACTGCTTGGTGCTCACTGCCATATGAGGCTGGTTTCCAGTTGGTGTTCAGTATGTTTTAATTTGACTGTCGCTGGGTGTGGTACTGTCATGACTCAGTGACTTGCTTCTGTTTTCAGCATCTGTCCTTCCAAATGAAATCTAAATTAAGCAGCTGTTGGATTGACATCTCAGTCATGGTGACTGTGGCAGAGCTGCACCATCTGCTCACTCCTCATGCTGATATAGATGTCATTTCTCATATTTTCTTTAATAATTGTCCTAGATTATGTTGAAGCAGATCAGACATGACAGACTCGTATCTCAACATTGATTTTTATGCCACTTTCTAATTACTATTAATATCCAGTCCACTGGCCCTTGGTTCTGTCATTATTATTATTTCAAATTTATAATCGGTTGTATACAAAAATGTCTCACCACAGCTAAGTTTGTATTTTTTTTGTAAATGCCGTTGGTTACTCCACAACATTCCATTTAAGATTTGATCATAAAAAAGCACTAATATTAAAAATGTCCATTAAGTCTCCAGCTGATCTGAAAAAGGATATATATTTAATGTATGTATGTACACAAAATATGTGTGTGTGTATATATATATATATATATATGCTGTTGTTACCTCCACCAAGGAGGTAGTAATTTGAGTCTTTCTGTTTGTCTGTCAGCAGGATTACACAACAAGTTCTGAAGAGATTTTAATTAAACTTCCAGGAATTATAGATAATGGGTCAAGAAAGAACCCATTAGATTTTGAGCAATGTCGGTCAAAGGTCAAGGTCACACTAAAGGTCAACAGCTAAAACACATCAGTGGTAATATCTCAGGATTCAGACAAGATATAATCTGGCGGGGTTTTATTTTTTCCATTCACATCATCTCACCTTCAGACATCAGAAGGGTCAACACCTATGGCTCCATCACGTCACGTGCCTTGGCAGAGGTCTGCTGTCTCTGACTGCCTTGTTTTACTTTGTAAAGGTGCTTCATATTTACACTTTTAACAACCATGACTGACTGAGAAATTAAGCTTTACCAGTGGCTTTTCTGTCATCTACTTTCACTGCCAAATACACTCATAATAGAATTTTGACAAATGTTTTTTAAAAGTAAAAATCCTTCTTTCCTGCTTTGTCTGAAAATGGTGTATTTGACAACATCTGCCACTGGGTTGGATGTTCACTATGCAGGTCCAAACTGTAAATACATTTGCATAAACAGTGGAGCTGAGGTTTTCGGTGTAAAAACACACTTAGACCTCTTGCTTTTTTTCAAACCCCAGGTAAAGATAAAATATAATATAAAGAAGGCCCATCCAAATTAGATGAAAAATATAAATGTTTAAACTTTTGTTTTTATGGACAAAAAGTACAGCTCCGTCATTTACTTGTATTTGTTCACAGGACATTTCTGATCAGACCTGTTTGGTGACTATAGACTGGACTGGCCTTTGTCACTAAGAAGGTGGTTTAGTTATGCCTGTTAAAAAGGACAAGGATCACCCTTACTGTGTTTCGCTCCTTTTTTTCCATTCTACTCATTCATTGCTCATGTCTTACTGTCTGAATTTGGACTAGAATCAACAAGTTGGTGACCGGGTTTAATTTTGAAGCCCAAAAAAGAAATGTATGTTATGAAATCCCAAAACATATTCTTTTATTAACTGATTCTTCCATTGTCCAAACGGTGCCTCTTCTTTAAGGCCAGAACTTACTAAGCAGCAGAACGAGACACTCTCCGAACGCACCTGATTCAAATGATCAGCCTATTGTTAAGCTCTGCAAAACCCTGATGACAGGTATGCAGCAAAAGGGGAAACGTATAAAACATGCAGGCCATGAGGATCAGGATCGGTGACCCCTGCTTTAACTGGTTCTATGGGAACATCAGTCAGCTCCCATGGTAACATCCCACACATTCCTTCCCTTTCAACCTGAGTACAAACTGCTATGCAATGACAATTACATTTTACTGTTAGAAAGAACATTAAGTCTTATTCATATCAAGTCAGAAGAAAAAAACAGTTGAAAATGTGCATCTGATCTAAGAGTAATCATAAGCATTAATCTTCAGGTCATATTATCACAATATAATAAAATTACCTTGAGATATAATATAATATATAACAGTTGTTTTCTTTTCTATATAGATTTTCTCAGTTCAATGTATAACCTTTGACCTGTACTGATGCTATTTTCAGGCTCATCCATTTCTTAAGCTTCGTGTTGATACATCATTTATTAAACCACTGATTTTTCTTTTGTCTCTGTCCTCCTTATGATTTAGTCCTCTTTCTAGGGTCAACAGTGATGCTTTAAGTCTCATAATGGTTTTGTTTTTTGTTTTTTTTTCCACCCAGTTGGCTGGAGGCGTCGTGATGGCGGTGGGTGTTTGGACCTTGGTTGAGAAAAGCGACTACATCAGCCTTCTCTCCTCCAAGACGTACGCTGCCTCCGCCTACATACTGGTCCTGGCTGGAGCCATCGTCATGGTAACAGGCGTGCTGGGCTGCTGCGCCACCTTCAAGGAGCAGAGGAGGTTACTGCGAGTGGTAAGAGATCATGTCTGGGTAGAGATGCTGCTGTGGAAAATACTTAACTGATCAGTTCTTACATGCAGCCTACCAACCTCATGCTGGATTGAAAAATAATCAAGCATTTCTCACATTTGATTGCCACCAGCTCTGTACCAAGATAAAAATCTGCTCATTTACTTCCTGTTATTCTGGTAGACGTTTGGTAATCATATCCAGACACAGAAGCTGCATGTCTCATCTCAAAGCAGACAATCAAAAAGCAAGAAGTTATAAGACTTGTATAGTAATGAAGAAATGTGGCGATCTGTAAATGATGTATGTAAGAAGTCCAATCTCTCCTATTTTATAATTACACATCATTTTTGGCCATTATTGTTACCGTATTTGAGCATAAATCATCTATAAAAGGGAGCACATTATTAAAATAAACCAAATCCAAAAACATTAATAAGCTTTGATGCTTTTCACATGAATTTTGTCATCCATTTAACTGTTGAGAATGACTCAGGTTTTGCATCTCTGGACTAGATATTATAGAGTACATGTTGTTGATCTCATATATGAACCGTCAACATAACATTAGTTTCATTAGTTTGCCAGTCAGTGGTATCACATCCACTTTCCTAACATTATTGTTATTGTGACTACTTCAAAATAATGTTTATGTCCCACTGAACGATGTCAGGAAGACATCTGTTACTTTTGTATTTTATTATGTTTTTGACTGGGACATACTCAAAAGCAGAAGTGAAAGTGCTGAAGGACACAAAGTCCCAGTAGTCATAATATAACTGTAAGGTGCTTTAATCTGTAGCAATGTGTCATGCTCGTTCACCTCACAGCAATAAGGGTCATGGGTTCATTTCCAGCTCCAGATGGTGTGGGCCATAAATGTGGAGCTTACACATTGCTTAATGATGGGTCGGCCGTGCCCATGTCCAAAACCAGACCTGATTTCAGTTTTGTGATCATGCTTTTATTTATGTATTTATTATTTTATTTGTATTTTTTTGTAAAAGTACTTCCTTTTTAGGTATCTGTACTTTACTTGAGTATTTATTTTTCTGGCAACTTTTTACTTTTACTCCTTACATTTTTGTATAAATATCTGTACTTTATATTCTTCACATTTATATAAATATCTGTGTGTTATACGCTTCACATTTATATAAATATCTGTACTTTTATTCCTTACATTCTCAGAATAGACCCATTACTTTTTCAAACTAAACAAATGTGATGGTACAGTATGAAATATGTTGTAAATTGTGACTTAATATATCATAAGGTTTTTATCTCATAATTCTTAATTGTTTCTCATAATTTTGACTTGTTATCTCACCTTTTAGATTATTTTTATTTCATAATTATGCTTTTGTTTTTTTCTTCAAATCTCCTATTCATGACTTGTGAATTCTTCCCAAAATTTCTCGTCCATACCCACAAAACAGTACCATGACCCAATAAAACATATCACATACACAGTAACTCACTCTTAAAGGCTTTATTTGTTGATTAATTAGTTTAATTTAATTTGAATTTGATCACTGAAACAGTATTATTTCATCCATAGCCAAAAAAATGCAGTTTTACTTTATTACAATTGAGAAGTTATACTTTTTTTTTTTACTTTTACTTCAGTAAAGGAGTTGAATCAGTACTTCTACTTTTACCAGACTATTTTTTCACACATGTAGCTGTACTTCTACTTAAGTACAGAATGTGAGTACTTTGACAACCTCTGGAGATGAGCATGTTTTGCTTCACAAGAAGGGGGAGACAAACTGTATCCGAAGGAAGAGTATAATAGTTTCATATGAAATATAGTCAATAAAAGGGGACAATAATGTTCTTTATAGTCCACTACATGAGTAACGTACTCCCATACAGTTGACCGCTGTTGTCAAAGCATTGCTCCATGTTCATCAGACTTGAGAAAAGCAAATATTGAATAGAGCAAAGCTGTTGTACAAATGGAGAGTACTGGCATCATAAACCTCTAGGACACATGAGTCATTAGAGCTATACTTGGCATGTAAAGGGATGAAGTGGACAAGAATGGGAAAACGTGACATGACGTGCTTTACATTTTTATAAGGACATGGTGGTACTGTAGGACACACGTGATTAGAATGATTGGCTCATTCTAATTCCTGTAGTGTCATTCCTGAATGTAGTGAATTCAGACGAAACAAAAACTTGACTGGAGCATGTGTTCCCATATTTCAGTTGGCAGATTATCCACACTCGGCACAGGGTTGATACAACAGAGACACCTGCATGACATTAAAACTGGCTCAAATACACTAGCACAGGACCACCGGACTCTGCCAAAACTCTCACATATTTGCTCATACTCGAATTTCAGCGTTGTGTATTCATGAAGCCACGTTTCTGGTGTCCCATCAGCTTGGCTAGAACATGCAGCAGTAGTTTTGGCATAATCTGCTATTCGACAGAAACATGTCCGCTCAGTTTAGGATGAAGTAGATACCAAATTGCAGTTGACGCCCACCTGGTTTATTTACAGCTACCATTCAAAGAGGAGAAAACAGAGGGTAGAATACCTAGACTAATTACCCTGAAATGACAGTAAAACTAAGGTTATTAAGAGATTTAAAATGAACAAAAAGTGTATTTATATTTGTTTTGTGTCTGAAATACATTGGCAATTTTCTTAATCTCCGTTAAAGCTCAAATGATTGATAGTTTCTCTGTAAGGCCTTTATTACCTTTCAACATATTGTAACTCGGTGTTCTGAGAGGACAGGGGATATCTGCATCTACTACTTACTAGTCAGTCCAGGATTTGGCGGACCTTTTTTTGAGATTGTTGTGGCCTAAAACGTCTGATGTTTGCATGAGCTTTTCTGAAAAATTGTGACGAAAGTTGCTGTGCGATTTTCCCTCTGTGTAATCAAAATTAAGTAATATTTCAAATATTTAGTTACTGGAAATTTCATTCAAAGTCATTGTAATATGGTCCTCAAAACTACTTTTTACCGAGATGACAAATAAACGATTTATGAGGGTTAAAAAAATTCAACAATATACTGTATATATATTTTTTCCAAATGCACCCGTTTGTTGAAAGGTTGAAGTTCATATGACCTCACAACACTACATGAAGTTATAAAACATAATATAAATCTCTCAGCCAGTCAAAAACAACCAAAACATTATTCCTAGTGCCATATTCTCTGGACTATAAGGCACAGTTAAAATACTTACATTTTCTTCAAAAATGACAGTGCACCTTATATATAGATTAATTCTGGTTTGTGCTTCGTGACTTGGAATTTTAACTTTTTAATCATAATTTTAAGTTTTTGTTCTGAAGTTTGCTATAAATTTGGCTTTTTATCTCATAGTTTTTACTTTTTATGTCATAGTTTTGGCTTTTTATGTCATAGTTTTGGCTTTTTATCTTATTTTCACTTTTTATCACATAATTTTGACTTTTTATCTCATAATTTTGACTTCTCTTAATACACCTTATATTTGAAAAACCATCAAAAAAAGAAACTATTCTGTGACAGTGCGCCTTATGGTCCAGTGTGCTTTATAGTGTGGAAAATACGGTACTGTGTACTCTGTGGAGTTCTCTGACAAAAAATAGAACAAAGACACTGAGATGTTAAGACAACTTTTCAAATATGACAAATAAAATATTACCTGGATGACAAAAATGAAGCAACAAAAGTACAAATGCACCTGTTGTACTAGTGCATCATTTTAGTCGTCAAATGTGAACTGTTGGCCGCGCACGTTGCTTCGTACTGTAAAGTAAACAGGAAAAGGCTGAAGGAGCAGCTCAAGACGTCACAAATGATTGGTCACATTTTGTGGGAAAGTGGCGGCGATTGGTTAAAATTGCAACATCGTGCTGAATTTGCATTGAATTTGCAAATGGCAACATCACAAAATCCTGGAGGGTCTGGACTTGCATAAATGTATCCTGCCAGACTTGACCTAATCTCAGATGTTTTTAGACAGAAGGGTTGAATATGTGTTTGACAGCTTTAAACTATCACTGAGATTCATCAGATTCTCTTCCCTATATCAACATAAAGCTTGGAAAACTTGCATTAAACAATGTCTATTTCATTTCTTACATTTACTCTTTATTTGGACAAAGGTGAGACGTGCAGAAGGAAAGGGCATATTTTCGCCTACATCTGTAAAATCTACTCTGTTCTTTTCATTTTAAAACATGTTAGTCTGACAATTCAATCATGGGTGAATTGAACTACTGTTGTTCAAAATATGTATTCTTTAATATGTCATTTTCGTAAAATTCATTAAAAATTAATTGTATTTTTTATTTTTTATTTTTTTTAATATTTCTATTACTACACTATTATTACACTTGGTTTCTTGGCTGCTTAAATAATCACCCTTGGCTGATCAAACGCCTAAACTACTCAACCTCTACTCGGATGTGGGAGTCGACTGCAGATTGATAGAGCAGACCGACATGTGAGTCTGAGCTATTTTTAGGCTTTAAAGGATAATTGAAAAGGCTACAGATTTATATTCAATAAATGGAGTCCCCACTACGTCCACATTTTTAATCTATAATGCAGCAGTCATGTGTCGCTGCAGGCATGTTCATGGGCTCTTGTGTGTTGTATGGGTTTGGAATGCATAGTGCATCCTGAAGAGTTTGGATTAGAGCGATGAATCACAGTGAAGGAATGAACTTGTCGGCAAGGAGAGATGCTATCGGGATTGTTAAAGAGGGCACACAAAGGTGGGGGGGGGGCGAGGGGAGGGGATGGAATAATTGTTTTCTTGTATGTGATGTGAACAAGTTGTACCTGCTCAGTGAAGGTGAGGTCAGTGGTGAGTGGTCACACGATCCCATCACATGTAGGGCACAAGTTCAACCCCTTAGAAAACAGATTGATCCATGGTATTGTGCAAACACTCAACCTCTGTAAAGCTCAAATAGACTAGCGGCGGTTTGTGTATGATTAAAGCAAAGGCCGTATCAGAGCCAGTGTAAAGCCACTGTGATGTTTGTACTAAACTAAGACTGAGACAAGGCCCTGAAACAAAGAGAAAGCAGGAAAACTCCCACGGGAAGAGGGGTGTGGTGTGTGTCTGCAAACACAGAGCGCTATTGTTTTCTTGGAGTTAAAAAAAAAAAAAAAAAAACAGAGTGTAAAAAAAATGACTCAGAGCAAACAGAAACTTTTTCCTTCTATTTGACACAGCCAAATGGAAAATTGTCACAACTGTCTGGATCCACCTGTGGACAAACGGACTTCCTGTTAGTGTTCCTGTACTAATCTGTCTTCTCTATGTTTTCCAAATTATTGACGTCATCTCACTATAATCTTTTAGAGCTGCAGCTATCAGTTATTTTCTTTGATTTGATTAAATAATTATTTAAATAGGTGGAATTGTAATACAGACTTGTTTGAAAATGGCAAAACAACTTTTCCTTTATTAACCTTTCTAACCATCCCTGTGAAACAGAATCAATGTTTAGTGGCAGCCAATGTAAGGACACCTAAGCTTTAATTCAGGCAATTTTTTTCTTTTATTTTTAACACATATTTCACACAAAATTGGTGTTTTTTTTTAATCATTTTTAAATGGTTTGAGGGGTAGTATGGGGTGCCCTTAGAATGAATCAGGCCTTTTACATGTAAAATGTGACTCTATTTACAAAAAAATTCACGGTGCGAAACCGTTTCTGGAACAAATTAATTTAATTAAGTAGAGGTACCACTGTATTTGGTCTTCCATTATGCCACCAAATAGATGGCACATATTGGGCTCTTTTGCTTACTATGGTGGACATATTAAGATGCATCAGAAGCTATTATTACTTTGACTCTGCAAAGGATTGTGTGTAATATGGCAATCACAGTAAACAGAAGGTTGTTCTATAAGCCATAGTGCGTGTCTATCTGAAGTAAAGAGTGGGGTAGATGGCAT
Source organism: Siphamia tubifer (assembly GCA_020466265.1). Lineage (NCBI taxonomy): Eukaryota > Metazoa > Chordata > Actinopteri > Kurtiformes > Apogonidae > Siphamia > Siphamia tubifer. The sequence goes on from CM035785.1 coordinate 34,998,240, forward strand.
ATAATGGGTTCTTTTTTTTTCCATTTTTCTATGCTACTGAGTTGCCTGTCTATCCTGGTTGAAAATGGGCTGTATCAAGTGACATTTTCACAAATGGGGGTGTAACCCAGAGGAGCTAGTAGCCCAACATGTAAACACAACCAGTCTCTGGGCTTCGGGCTAGTGGCCCTGGGGTCAAGTACTGCGATGAGATGAGCAGTTAATTGGCTAATTCGGATGAAGTCATGATGAGCTATTGCCATTGCACTTCGTCCGTCGGCATCGGCGTCCGTTGGCGTCCACAGTTCACTAAAATCGCTTCTCCACCCTCAATTCTCAACGGATTTCGATTCTGATTGATTCATTAAATAGATCTAAGCATTAGGCACAACACTTGTCACTTTGTTTGTCCAAATTTGCCTTTCTAAACAATTTGTTTACAACTTTGTTTATTTTTCCAGCCCATCACTAAAATTGCTTCTCCTCCCTCAATTCTGATTGGATTTCAGTTCTGATTTTTTTATCATCTATTGAATGCATCCCCTTTGTTGATAAGACATCACAGCTGTGAGGTCCAGATGAGCACAGGGACATTGGCACTATCTTTTTTGAACTAACGGTGTGTAGATCTCTGCTACCTCTTTACACTGTTAATAGTTGTAGTTTTTTTTTTTAGAAGTAAAATATCACAAATTGAAGTTTTAATTACAGTATTTTTTCTCTCTGCCTGAAAACTTGGTCCATGAGCCAGACAACGACAAAGTGAAGGACAAAGTGCATCAAATTTCGTCTCTGCAACTTTAAGATTGACAGTCAATGGACAGATTGAATTATAAACACAGCTGTGATTGGTCAGTTTTCTAATACACAGTTTATCCAATGGCCATATCTGTTTAACCCACTTCACTGTGCTATTTTGTAAACACTGCTCTATTATGTTTTCTTATTTTTTCTTATCTCGTGGTATCTGATGCTTCTCCTACAAAATCTCATTTATCTGAGGCAACAGGCTGTGCAGCACCAAAGGTTAAAGTGATTTTCTTTATGTGAGTCATTTTTGTCATCTCTGCAACCTGATGACTGTTTCATGACGTAGTTCTGACCATTAGATGTGAAGCGTGAGCTTTAATTCAGTCAGAATAATGTGTTCCACGTGACGCGCAGTGTTATCTGTTGCAGAGGAGCAGGATGAAAGTCAGTGTTGTGTGAGAACAGATATTATATAACGTCAATGCCATTTTAAAGTCCTTTATTTTTAATTGGTCATTTGTCTCTGTGTTTAAATTTATGTCTAGAAAACGGTCCATCCTTTTTGCAAATACAGCTTAAGTTCTAACGTCCATCTGTGCTCACCGTCAAAGTGTGTCTTCTTTTAAATGCATGGTGCATCCTGAACTGTTGAGATTACAGCCATGAATCACACAGAAGAAATGAAGTTGTGAAGGAGTTGGGACAGCAAGAGATTGCCAAAGATGGAGCAGATAATTGTGTGTGTGTGTGTGTGTGTGTGTGTGTGTGTGTGTGTGTGTGTGTATAGTCATTCTGCTTTGATATTGCACATCAGACGAGGCAAAGTCATGAATTTATATGTCAGTACTACATCTGCGATACATTAGCATTTTTAACACATTAAAACATCTACATGAAGAAAAATCATATTTGTAAATGGACAAATCTACTGTAATTGTGAATCTACGAAGCTTCCCTCTGTTTTTTATATAATCACTCTGGTTTTGCTCTGCTGTCATCTAGATTTGTTGGTGATGTGCAGTGTTTGCTGCTCCTTTAATGTGTTTCCACATTAAAAGTAATATCCTAGGACTCGTTTAGATATGTCAATTTATTATGATTTAGTTGGAAATTTGGAAACCAAGTTTAAAGGAGGTCATGTGGTGTGAGTCGGCTCAGTTCAAGATGGCACACTGTGGGTGGAAAATAGGCTTTTTCAAGGTGAAAACAATAGAAGCAAATGGCTGAAGCAATATGTCTGCTTTGATATCGCACAAAGTTCCTCATTTGAGAAAGATATAGTACACCTCAGCTATAGTCTGAAGTAGAATGTGAAATACATATAAATGTGTATCAGAAGAAAGAAAGTTATTGAATTTTTTTTGGCCAACATTTATTTATTTTCAGTTATATTTAACCCTTAACGTCAAGCTGCCTATGACTGAAACCATTTAATGATTACAAATGTTTAATACCTGTTCATCCAGTACTCCTATGAATACATGTAAATAATTTATGCAACATATAATTTATCATCTTTTCATGGTTGTCAGATAAAACCCATTTGGATATTCAGAGGTTCCATAGTGAATATGGAAACACTGTCATCTTCTACAACATTGATCCACGACTACATCCCACAGAGTTATACAAGTGACTTTTGATAAAGTTACTTGTTTTAAGTTTAGTTATTATCTACATGATCAGTAAATTAAATATAGGATGAGTAAAATACCAGATTTTCACTAGGAAAAAAAGCAAAAGACAGAAGGTTTGACTAGATAAATTACTTTAAAAAGATTAAAATATAGAAATAAAAATACATATGGAAATTGTTACAAAAAAGTTTATTTGTGTTGAATATTGGCTTGTTCTATATTTGTTTTTTTAATGCTAGTGAGGAAAAACAAACACAATCTGAGGGGAATTTATATATTTTTAAAAACTGCCTGTACGTACTAATTTAAAAATGAATTGTATTTCAGTTAAAGGAGTCAATCTGTGGAACAACTATAGTGAAGAACTGAAAACCTGCAAATCGGTACAAAAGTTTAAACAGGTTTTTATAAACGACATTCTAAGTGAATACAGGAAACAAATGGAAATATGAATTTCTAGCAAGGAACAGGTTTCCCTTTTTTTCTGATGCGCTTTCTTTGCTTTCCTTGGTTGTATATAGATGCTGTGAGTGAGTAATACAAAGGGGTAGGACTAGATAAATTTCGTTAAATTCATCTTACACCCTTTCGAACAAGGTATCATTATCTAGGATGATAAAGAGGTGTCGTTTTAATTCCTGCTTAAATACTTTGTATGTTTTTCTTTTTTTGTTTTACCTTCAAATGCATGAACTGTCAGCCTTGTTTTTCAACTTTACCGGTTGATTTTAGTAAGGGAGAAAAACTGAGGAAACTTGGACCCCCCCCCCCCCCCATTCCCCTTTAGAAGTGGATGAAGTGTTGTCAGTCATTCCACCTTAAACGACAGTCTGACAACTTTGAATCATGACCACTTGTACTTTGTTTTATTTTGTGCCGAATCACAACACAAGATTATCTCACTCAACATTTTTAGGTCAGTACAGAGAAATACCTCGAAGATCCCTGGAGAGCATACGTTTGGTGGCAGCAGGAAGAAAAAAAACTCCCTTTAATGGAAGAAACCTCTAACAGAGCCAGTCTGATGCTAAAAGACCAGCTGCCTCGACCAGACGGGCAGAGGAGAAAAAAAGTTCACAAACAACTTCGATCGGTCCATTCATTTTTATTTGCTCTCTTGCTTTTACGCACACGTCAGTGTTGACTGGATCTCCAAGTGCTTACAAAAAATGTTTATGAATTTAAAGCAGATTACACAGTCTGTAAATATCTTATTTCCTCACCTGGAGGGAAAAAAAGGCAGCATGTCATTGTGGTGAAATGGAGCATTTCACCTCTGCTTTGTGAAAGTGTGTACTGAAATCACAGGGGGTCAAGAGATGAACAGCTGCTACCAGTAGAGAAGTCTGAGAGGTAGAAGAACTAAACCGACTCAATATTTTCTTACAAGCAAGAAAATGATTTGGAAGCAGACCTGTGCAAATATTTCTTCTGAACCCAGGATCTGAAGAATCTGGAGCTGGTGCAGGACTTAAAAAAAAAAAAAAGAGGGGGAGGGGGATTGGGTCCGTTGATACAAATCCGCTGAGAGTCATTTTGGCAGTAATTACTCTGTGCCCTTAAGACGCTTGGGAGAAGAATGCCAGGTCAGATGTAAAATGAGTGTGAATGTTGGAGAGTGTGCCTGAAATCATGAGCAGTCCTCTGGAGTCACTGCAGTCAGTAATTCAGATACTCTCACTCTCAGCAGCTGACAACAGGTTGTGTGTCACAGCCTGTACACATCACTGTCTGTACGGGATCAGTCTCCAAGTATGTGTGTGTGTGTGTGTGTGTGTGTGTGTGTGTGTGTGGGGGGGGGGGGGGGGGGGCTTGTATAGTCACATTTAGTTGTTATTAAAAAGTAGGCAGTCAATTCATTCATCTTATTTTCTTTGACGAGTTCCGAGTGCTTTTAAAGTCAATGGATAAGTGCTTGAATATGAAAGCTATAGGCCTTCAGCTTGGATGTGTATCCTTTTTATTTTCTATCAAATGAAAGCATTACTTTCTTATTTATATCCTTTATCTGAAACATGAGTGCTTGTATTTACACCTCAAGTCACACCTCTCTTTTATAACTCAACAGGAAAAAACAAAGTTTATCCCTCACTAATCTTAGTTCCCACCATCTTATAGGTTCATCTAGATATAGAACCATTTTTTTATAGTGTGTTACTCATCTTCACACTCCATTATTGGTGCATCTGTCCTTTATCTCTGCTGTCTAGGTCAGAGGACAGTAAACTCTACACTAATGACACTAAATATGACCCCAGTGCTGTCTGTAAGTGGAGCTATAAGAAAACACACACATTCACAGGAATCCTTTTGGAAATTGGTGTGAACCTCATTTGAACAATCACACTTTTATGAAAAATTAAATCATATGTAACAATAATAAAACTATAAACACAATTTTGTAAATGCTTAGAGTCACACCGCATTGTTCTCACACCTCATACGTCCTTATAAGTTGTATGAGGTGTGAGAACATTATGGATGTTTATAATATCGACAACATCCATTTTGATAGTTAAAGGTAGGGTAGGAGATCTTGGAAAACAGTTCCTGCAGCTATATTTTGAAAGTATACACACCCATGCCTCTTCGTCAGCCCATCACCTCGAAACCACACCTTCAAAAATACATCAACGCTCATGCTGTCTGGAGCGATCACTGAGGTTCACAAGCATTCACCGGAACTCAACGTCAATAAGCATCCAAAATAAGAAAGCAATAATCAACATTTCTCAGTTTGTGTCACATGAAGCTTAGCTAACAAAAGGTTTAGAAGCATGAAATAAACACCATGGGAAAACTAATGGATAAGGACAATAGTTTATGGTGTTACAGCAGCACTTTACATACAGTGTTGGTAACTTAGCAAAACCTGCTGGAACATTATGTTTGGTCAATATCTGACATTTTCTCACTGACGGGTGAATACGATACCCATAAGTGATTAGTATGTCCAAATATTATATAATCATAACAGTATCATCTTACCTATCCAGTAGAAACATGGTCACCTTAGCATCAGTTTTGAGCCCCTTTTCCTTTTTTCAGTTGACGCCAGCGCTGGATTAGTCGTAGTATTTCCCACCCTTGTCCTGTTCTGTTCTTCGCTCCTCTTCCTCATGGCCGTAGCTTTTTCAAACACAGTTTTTACTTTGGTTTTGCTGCCGGTTGTCGTCTTTTCCACCATAGCTGTTTATGTGAACACGCAGAAGGGGGAGGGAGAGGTGGGGGAGAGCATTAGGGGTGGTGGACTCATATTTGATGGACGTATCGACAAAATCAATCATTGTAAAGTTGATCAGTACAATGATTGGCCGGAGTTTTCCTCTGGTTCCACCCTCTAGAGTGGACTAAAACATTTAGTTTTTATAAACATTCTATTTCAGTGCATGATATGGGATCGTGAAGAGATTTTCAAGCAATAAGGTTAAAAAATTTTCCAAAAAAAGATCTCCCACTAGCGGGGTGGGAGATCTACTATCTTGATAGTTTATAGTAGATCTAAAACACTGGAAGCAGGTTGTTACTAGATCATTTTTAGTATAATTATATCCACTGGTTTTTCTCGGCCAGAAACACTCAGTTGGAGTGCACACCAGATTCCTGGCAAAGTCATGCTCACAAGACTCATAATATCTAAGCCAGGGGTCTCCAACGTATTCCACAAAGGGCCGGTGTGGCTGCAGGTTTTTGTTCCAACCAACCAAGAGTTCACAGTTTGACCAATTGACTCTCTGCAGACTGAGATCAGTTGATTAATTGATTGAAGTCTGGTGTGTTGCTGTTTGGTTTCAACAAAAACCTGCAGCCACACCGGCCCTTTGTGGAATAGGTTGGAGACCCCTGATCTAAGCGTTCCTTTTTGAAGGAACTAAATGATCAGTGTATGAAAAGTGAAGTTGAGTGCAACACGATGTATTACAGAACAGACAGCATATCTACATTTATCATTACACATTCTGCAACATGTTTTTCTGATGCAGATGAAATCACAGGTGTTGGAAACTATCATAATATCAGCTAAAATTATCCGTTTAGGTGCAACCTAAATCAGTGCATAACGCATATTAAAGTCAATTTTATATAATTGTTGAGTCTTGGTAATATTTAGGAGTTGTGTGGCGGGTGTGTCACACTTTGATATTTTTGTCTGGAGGTTCCAGTTCTAGCTATCACAGCTCTTTGTAAATGGTTTAATCTGACTTTATTATAGGTGTTTATCAATCCAGAGCCACACTTCTGTCCAAACTCTTCAGCACGGACGGCATCAAAAAACATTCAGCCGTTCAGATCTAATCAGCCCGAGCTATCAAATCAAAGACTGAGTCCACTTTGGCGGCTTTTTTTTCTCTGATAAAGGCAGACTAGAGGAATTTAGGTCAAGGTTTTTGGGCTGATGATATCGCCTCTTGTCTTTAATTCTGAGGAAACTTGGCATGAAAAGCAGACCTTCCCTCTTAACTCCCATGGGCCGGTCACCAATCAGATAGAGCAATAAACTCTGTAAATCTCTTAAAGGCACAGAGTGTCAGATGGACCATGGGAAGTGATGGAGTGTTTTGAAGAAAGGTTGGAATAAACGGCAGATAATAAGTTGGTTTCATGTTGGTTTCATGTGACGTTTTCAGATAGAGAGCAGGAAGTGAAGCAGAGGGAGTTTTTGGTTGGGAAATTGTCTGTTTTGTATAGTTTACAGGTGCACCAATCATTCTAACCCAGAGAAGGAAAAGCAATTTTTAAATTTTTTTTTTTTTTTTTTTTTTTTTTAAGAATACCAAAGATTGTCATTCAAAAAGGTGAGAAATAGAAAAAGCTCACAGAAAAATGCAGTAAAAATTGGATTTTAAATCTGCATTTGCGGTTGTGGTGCTTGTAAATGACTCAGCTGTATTGGCAGTAGAAGACCTCTGCTGTAGATCTTCTCTTTGTAAGGTTTTTCTGGCTGTATATGACGGTGCAGTTGTTTGTTTTTCTGTTCAGTAACTGATAATTTAAATTCTTTAAGTCATTACTTGTAAATGTTACAATAAGTTGTCTTTTGAAAGTGTACATTTCCATGCAAATGTAGGGCTCAAAATGATAAATTCACAAAATATTTAGAATCCGCACCCTCGAATTATGAGAAATGGCATGATTACAAACTTCTCCTTAAATTTGCTGCTAGATTCTTTTTCTGTTGAACTTTCTGAGATTGTTACCCAGTCTATCACATTCTAATTCACTCTAACTGTGTTTACTCTCTGTCTGTGTCTGCAGTACTTTGTCCTGCTGCTCTGTATCTTCCTGTTGGAGATCCTGGCTGGTGTCTTGGCTTACATCTACTACCAGCAGGTAATACATCTTTAAAAGAAAAATAAGTTTTTTGGGTTTTTTTTCCAGCTACGTTCATCAATTCCAACCCCAGATTTATGAGGTAGGTTACATAGGTTATGAATTGTTGCTTACGGAATAAAATTAAAAATCATCTCAAAGCAATTATGTTATTTGTCGTCTGGCATGAATGTTATAAGAAATGTTCCCAGTTAGTTTTCACAGATGTTTAAGAAAGACCCAATCATCCACAGCTGATCTAAAATGTTTCATATCTGTTAATCCATAAGTCCTGTCAATATGTGTAAATAATTGGTGTAAAATGCAGTTTGTCATCTTTTTTTTTTAGGTATGACCTATTTGGATATTCAGAGGCTCTGTAGTGAATGTGAAAAAACATTCATATTCACTTTAAAAAATTTTTGGTCAATTATCTGAAACGCTTTAAATTTTCTAATAATATTCAAATCGTTTTTAGTGAATTTCGGATAGTGTTTTGGACCAGAAGTCACATCCCTACTTAAAAGTGGCTGCTGCATAATATTCATGATGTCATGATTCAGGGTCTTGTTCAGACATGTCACCAATAGCACTGGATTCAAACAGTGGATGTGAGAACACAGAGCTAGAGAATAATACAGATGTAACACCTGACACTGAACAGTGACTGACTGAAATTTACATGACAGTAATACAGAGAACAAGATGAAATTCTGCTACCTGTAACATTCGCAGGTCTATCTTCTGCTTTACATTATCCCTGCAGTCCTGAAAATGTCTCACTTAAAACAACTCTGAAACCTGGTGAACATGACTGTATGCTACTTATGCATTCATCAGGAATCAACTAAATCACTTAAGATTGAGCCTTTTATTATCAATACACCATGTTCTCATATCTCATATGTTTGATGGTCACTGCTTCTTGGCAGCGCTAATACAGGACAAACTATGCCTGTGGTCAGGAACCTTGATCCCCTATGAGTGTGTGGGTCTTTCTTTAGGGTGTGGGGGGGGCAAACTCATTCAGTTGAGGGCTACATCCTCCCAAAAGGATCAGAATTGGGTCAGGTCAGTAAAATAATAACATCATAATCTATAATATCAACTCCAGACTTTTTCAATGTGTTAGAGTGGAAAAATGTTTTTAATTACATTATGAAACCTTTACATCTACAAACTGTCTTGTAAAATAATTTGAGGAACATGACCAATCATGAAAAAAATATAATTTATTAAAGCTGCACGTTTTCAAAACAAGCGACAGCACGAAACCTAGCTGGATGCTACTCTGGGATGGTAAACACTAGGGCTGAGATGATATGCTTTTATGCCGATTTAATTCTTTTATGATTTTTTGGGTGCCTATAATTGCGATTCTTTGATATTCCCGATTTTTCGCTTGCCTTTTTAACACCAGACCACATGAAAAAGCTGAATGATGATGCCTACAGATCATATCAGGAGCCATATTTCCCCAAAAAATGCACATAATATATAAGTTAGTTCAGATTTATTCAGCAGTAATGTATTTGAACCAGACTTTGAGAGTAAACTGCTACATTTATCTGCACACAACACAAATAGGAGCCTTTAAATTAACATACTTCATAATAAAGTGTACTTTAAAGCGTACATGTCCAGCTCTGCTCTTCCCTTCTGTTATTTGTTTTCAAATATATTTCTTGCAGTCCAAGTTGTGGGCAGGCTAGTTAGAAAAGCAGTCGGTTGCGGGTCATTTATACATCAACCAACGCATAACTGGTCAACACCTATGGCTTGATTCCGTCACATGTGAATGAAAAATCAAGCCTTGTTGGAGGTCTGCTGGTTTGTTTTATAGATTATTATGTTGGTCTGATCCACTTGAGCTTGAATCTGTGTCATTTTTGTCTTGTCTCGTCATCTGAACCTGCTTTATCCTCACTGAGGTCACTGGGGGCCTAATCCAGATACAATAGGTGAAGGTGGGATACACCCTAAATGTCATTTTTGTGTTCCACAAATTCATCCCATTGGCCGGTTTGGACACCTTGACGGGCCGGTTTTGGCCTGTGGGCTGCATGTTTGACACCAGTGTTTAACAGAAAACATAGTTGTAACAATTTGAGAGTGTACAACTGCCTTAAGGTAGAGGGAAAAAATGTGAATATTGTATGAAATGACAGCCTGATGTCAATGCCTGTTAATCTAATGCACCGTTTTGTGTTTCCTCATTCACACACATATTACAAACCACTGTGATAAAAGACTGACAAATGTATCAGGTCCCATGTGGCACATTCAGCTCAGTGACTTTAAACACAACTAAACCAGCATGACAAATGAGGAGGCAGAGAGGAAATGTAAGACCAACCATTAAAAATGTAAATATCAGACTGACCCTATTACTCATGGTACATTGAGTCCAAATGAAATGAAAAATGTCTGCAAGTGTCACACATAAAAAGGCTGGATGCACTGTCTGTCACTGAGAAGCATTTTGTCTTTGTTTTTGTGTGTGTAATTTCCTAAGTGAGGAGGTTCCTGAATTATTTTGGTTGAAATAAATACTCCAGCTGACACAGGTTAAGGACTAAACATGATGGTCCATATCTTCCATCATTCTCCTCTTCATGCACACAGTTCTTCTTTAAAAGACATATCTGACAGCCTTACTTTACTGTGCATCTGAGTACTGTAGAGCCTGCAGTTGCAAATGAATTTTTCTTTCTTTGTGTAATATTAATTTAACAGTCCCATCCTGTATTAGGCTTTTTTCTCAGCATCGAGGTGCACTGCTATCATTATCGCCACCTCATTCATAATACACAACTCCTTTGAACACGAGCCGGCACTGAGCTCTATGGCCGTCTCGTCTTTTTTTTTTCCCTCACTTTAAAGGATTCTATCATAAAATTAAAGCCCTCCTCAGCTCTTCCAGTTTTTAATGCCTTCTATATTCCTCTTTTTCTCCTGTAATAAGACTGTAGATGCTATTTTTGAAATGTCAGTGCCTTGAGAATGCAGTTGCAGATGCAGAAAATGCTTGTAGAAATCTTAACTTTGTCTTTGATGCCTGCCCCCAATGATATTGAAAAACATTGCACTACGACTGGCAATGAGAATCATTTAACCACGTCTTTTAATTGCTTTAAAATGTTAATTAATGGATCAAACTAAACTAAAATCACTGAAATCAAGAAATTTGTTGCTCAGATATTTGGTGGCTTACAAATGGAGGTAGCAAATATTAATAAATGACAAGCTCCCAGCACAAAGTAGACTTTACTGCCTCTTTTTAATGGACGGTATTGGTCTTGGTTTTGACACCGTTGGATTTCCACTGCAGGTTAAATAACCCCCCAGAGTGACTGCATCTATGAGCAACATGACAATAGTTCTGAGTGAAAGTCAAAACTTTAAGATATAATTTCCAAATGAAAGCATATTTTCTGAAACAAAAATAAAGAATCAATTACATGTGTGCTTTTTAATTAGAGTTGAGGTCGAGGTGGACACTGCTGCCCATCATGTGATGTTGCCAATGAAGTACAATGATGACTTAAAGTGCATTTTCACATTTAATTTATTATCCTCAACCACATAATCTAGCTATTTTCAACACTTTGATACAGACAATAACATTTCAGATGATGATCTTGAACTGTGATAGTTCTGTTTGTACAAACTGATTTAGGTTGGAGGAAGACGGTTTACATAAGAGCTCTGTAAAGACGTGAAAATATGCTGTTCTCTGGAGAGCTAAAAGTATCTATTGCTTTGGTAATTAATTTATCTATTAATTTATTTAAATTAAATGATTATTTGAAATGGCTAAAACATGTTTGAAAATGACAAAACCTTTATTCCAGAACCAGCTGAAAGGATATATTAAAGACATGTATATATAAAGGATAGATAAATAGATAGATAGATAGATAGATAGATAGATAGTGGAAACATGTTCATAGTTTCAAGAAATTGCTCGCAATAATTTTTGGAAAGTGATTGATATATTGGTTACTTTCTTCAATTTCATTTACTGAATATGAAAAAATAAAGACATTTTTGAAAAAGACAAGACTGACAAGGATAAACAACTGGTCCTTTTTTTCTAGAACCAGCTGAAACAACTACAAAAACATCCATAAATAAGACAGATACTGTAGATAGATAGATAGATAGATAGATTTGGATCCAACATATTAACTTCTTAAGATGGAACTAACATTTGATCCTGGCGTCATGTGAGTCACAATATGTCTGTGTGAAACACGAGTGGCAGTTAAATTAAGGTGAATGAAAAACATTATTCCTATTAATTCAATGTTTTAATAAAAGAACAGAACATCACAAAATTCAATACAGTAACGGTGCCATTCCCATCCTGCATTAAAGTGGTTTTCCTCAACCTTACATTTAATGTCACTCAAGACGATAGTAATCTGTGTGTGTGTGTGTGTGTATCAATATTGCCAAAGATCTCATTTAGCATAAAGGTAAAAATCACATTATTGGCTCTAATTCAAGAATAGCTTGTCATAGAAACTTGAGATTGGCACAAAATAGGGGCGAGATTAGGCATTCTCTTAATACTTGTTATTTAAATGTTTTTGTGTATCTGTGTGTGTGTGTGTGTATTCCTTTTTTGCCTTGTTACTTTACCTTGCTCTACTCAGTTATCTGTATCATCCCTTTAAACTGTCACTGCAACATAGGCTACTTACTTGTTTTGCACCTCACTCTTTGTCTGTCTTACTCGTATGTTAATGCTGTTATTGTTATGAAGCAATTTCCCAATTCTGGGCTCAATAAAGTAAATCTATTCTTTTTTTTATTATTTTATTCTTTTAAACAGACTTTTTTTTATTTTTTTAACTTGGCTTTTTTTCAGTTGTTGGACTGTTCTCTTATCCTTTTGCTGTTGAAACACCCTTTTTTTGTTTTTGTTAGGTGTTCTAATCCAGTGCATTTGTAGATTCAGTTTCCTTTTTATTCAAATCCTTGACTGCAGAGGGTGCAGATGAACACAGCAACATCTAAAGCTGCAGATGCAGTTGGAGCTACTGTTTTGCCTCTAGATTCCAACTTTGAATCGGTGCAGAATGATATTTAAATGTTTTCCTACACTATTAATGTCAATACACTGGTGGTCTCCTGTTAATTTCTATGTCCTCATCTGCTCATTCTTCTCTCTTAAAATCTGCTGTTATTTTTCAGTATTTCCCAGACAGTCAACAGGTCGGGGGAAACGCCAAATTCTCCATCTAACCTCATCCTCATTATTCGCCTTTACCTTCCACCTCTACATTCTCCTCCTTTCTATTCTTTTTTTTCCTCCATCATTCATTCCCTTGATATCTCCTTCACGCTTTGATTTACAGTGCTTTCCCAGCTGGCTTGTTGCCATAGAAACTGAGCCCCCCAGACCTCCTGTTCTTCCAACAGTGAGCGTTGTCTGCCACTGGTCTAGAGAATAATAAAAAAATAAAAACCACCACTGACTTCCTGTGCCTTCATCCTCATCTGCTCTCCTGCTGATATAACTGCTGCCCATGACAAGTATTGTCAAGAGGGTGATTAAAACTTCTGTTACCATTCTTATCACAAACAAAAGAAACCCCAATAATGACATTTTTTTTTTATCATTAATGCTTGTCTTCTTTGCTGACTTTGGGGGTTTATGTTCACGTAGTATCTGTCTTTGTGTCTGATTAGCTGAATGAAGAGCTGAAGCAGAACTTGAGGGAGACGATGACCCAGAAGTATCGGCAGAGTTCCTATGAACACATCACCAGAGCTGTGGACAAACTGCAGCAGGAGGTAAGACACTTCATGATGAAATTAGAGCAATTATTTTAGAGTGAGTGAAAACTCATCAGTCGCACCATGCGTTTTTCTTTGACCATTAGTTCCATCTATGCTGAACCATGGTTTTAGTCACATGTGTGTGCATGTGGCTCTCTCATTGAATAGACTTCAGTGACCCATCATCCATCAGATTAGAGATTCTACTGACGAGGACGAGTCAAAAACAAAACAAATCTCATTGAAGTCCCTCTGACTTCAATTTAGCATCTCTCTCTCTCTCTCTCTCTCTCTCTATCTCTATCTCTATCTCTATCTCTATCTCTCTATCTCTCTCTCTCTATCTCTCTATCTCTCTCTCTCTCTATATATCTCTCTCTCTCTATCTCTCTCTCTCTCTATATATATATATATATATATATATATATATTTGTAATAACCAAATTAAATTCTATCAATCATAAACAGGAGTTGATGGTTTGCTTATTTGTCTGTGAACACATTTTACTCCATTCCTCTAAAGAAATATCCATTGCTGAATCTTGTATCCATTGTTGTCTTTCCCTATTTGAGCTATCTTTATTGTTATCTACCAACATGTTATACAATGGAGAGATCAGGTTTTTTGCCAGAACAATCATGTGTATGTATGTATGTTTTCAGTATGTTTCTAATGTAGTTAATAGAGGTTTCTGTACAGAGTTCTTTCGTTATGCTAGAATAAAACTTCTGACCTGTGGATATTTATTTTAAAAAAAAAAGTGTGTTTGTGGAATAAACATCCACAAAATAAAAATTTTGGTATGAAGGTATAATCTTCGTATAAATCTTGTAGCTTTGTTATACCCTTTTTAAGCCATAATTTAAACCCCATGACATTTTTTTGCTGGGGTAAAAAGGTCATTCCTCTATATTGGAGAGAAGCAGGATAACCCTGAAGTGGACCCTGAAAATGTATGAGCAGTATCGGTTAATACATTTGGTGTATATAGCACAGGAGTAAAGCCCTGGTCCAGCTCTGACCTGCTGCTCAGGGTCTGTTTTTTTGTATATTCTGTGGTTTAACAGTATGAACAGACTGAAGCTACCTCGGCCGCTCAGTGTGGACTCCAACACTGCTATGAAGACCCTGGTGTCTGTCAAACATAAGAAGCAGTAGAAGAAGCTTTAGAACAGCGTGCATTGGGAAATGAGACCAAAAATACAGCAGACTTGGAATACTTTCTCATTCCACTGATGACTATTTCAGTACAAACATTTGCAGTCCACTGACGGTAATGAGATTTACTCACCAAAACAGACGCTATGTGTGTGGCTTTGCACACCAATTAGCAAGAGAGGGAGAGTACTGAACCGTTATTTCCTGCTGAGATGTCTTCAGTGAAAACATGAGTAAATCGGAGCCGCAGAAGCCAATTATACCAGATTGGAGGTTGTGTTCTATATCTTATGTAAAATATCAGGGTTTTTTTTTTTTTTTTTTTTTTCTGCAGGTCCAGTGTTTGAACAGTGAAAAATTTCTATAAAGATGGGATTTGTGACATAGTGGTTTCAAAACTAAAAGATGACAATTAATATTTTTATGTTGTTGCACAAACATATTTTTTATATTATCCAGCCCTGGCACAAAAGGCTTCAACAGAATGACTGTTATCCATTAAAATGTACTCAGTGTCAAGTGGCCAAATGTATCTCCTTTCCCCCCCTGTCAGTTCAAGTGCTGTGGGAGCAACAGTTCATCCGACTGGGCCGATAGTGTCTGGATTCGCTCCAGAGACGGGAATGGGAGGGAAGTCCCGGACAGCTGCTGTAAGACCCCCACCACCCTGTGTGGCACCAGGAGCCACCCCTCCAACATCTACAAGGTTGAGGTGAGAGCGTGGAGCTCCAAGGGTCTTCCATTGTCTGGAATACAAAGCATCCTATCCACTGCAGCGTGTTTGTAGTGGAAGTTAAGCAGCTGAGCAACATTTGGAGCCAATTCAGTGTCTTTTCACTGGATGTAAAATGTTTCATATCCATGATTGACTTCATTTTGAATAAAAAAAAAAAAAGAACAAAATAAAAACAGCAATAAATGCAATAACATGTTCAAAAAGGAGTGAAAAGAAGTCAAAAACGTATGTAATCCCACTCCTTCTCCTGTACTAGTTTTTTATACATTCACTTCCCCAAGTTGCTACTGTTACTACTACTACAAAACATTTTAATAACAATAATAATATTAACTTACAAGCAATGAGATTGAATTTTAACACAAATAAATGCAGGTATGTGGGTAAGGTCATGTGATGTTCATAAAGACCATTGACTGCTTTTAAAAATGTGGGTTGAGAAGCGGGCTAGTTTAAAAAAAGCAGTCAGTTGAGGGTCGTTTATACATCGACCCACACATTACTGATATACACATACAAAGATATATATACATACATACACATCTGTCTGTCCATCTTTAAATCCATATACCCACACATATACATACGCACGTCTAATAATAATAACAACAATAATTATTATTATCACTATTTTTTTTTTTTTTTACTAGTTCTGTAACTGAAAAAGAAATGGGCACAAGCCTAGGCTTATTTGACCTATCCTATACAACCCATAGAATTACCATCATATCAGTAATACAAGACATAGAACACAAGAGAGGAAACAAAACCAAAACAATATTTTACTCTAAATTATTCCTCTTAGTCATATCAGTTACCAATAGTTCAGACACTATAAGGTTTACTAGTTTAATTTCTTCATTGTGCCACAGACACAGACTATCCTGTAGAATATTATATCCACTTACTTTCACACTCCTTAAACCTTCACCTCCATGTTTGTCAAAAGGGAATTGGAAAATACTTTTCACTCATAGCTGTCCATCAGTGGATACAAACCAAGACATATAGAAGAATGTAGGCGGCAGAAATCTATCTTTACAATAAAAAAAGGAACATAAATGAACCTTATCACCACAAAAGCATTCAGTAATATTCAAGAATTAAAGGACCTAAAGCGTTTTTCACCTTGTACTTCATTTCCCACAGGGGTGGCTGTATCACTAAACTAGAGAACTTCATACTGGACCATCTGAAAATCATTGGAGCAGTGGGTGTTGGGATTGCATGTGTACAGGTGAGCTTTACTTGACCTTTTTGCTCCTTTACTAGAGACATCTGCTTTTGCTCTACTCACATTTTCTTTCCTCTGCTTACCATCCAGGTCATAGGCATGGTGTTTACATGCTGCCTGTATCGAAGTCTAAAGGCAGAGCCATACTAAGATGTAAAATAAGAAGAGTGTGGGTGAAGGAGGTAACTTCGTCTTCATCACATGTCGTACTCAAATAGCCCTTAGGTTCTTTTCTTTGTTTTGCACATGGGGGAGGTATAGTTGGCAAGGGATCAAATGTACCATCTGAGGATGTTATTTTGGTAAACAAAGGGTGGAAAACCGCTGTGAGATTCTCACAGTAATTGGGCATTTATATTACAGTCTCAGTGACATCTTTAAGATCACAGCTCTGTGAGAAAAAAAACCTCTTAAGAGACCAACTGATGGGAATTGTGTAAATGAGTGTGGGACACAGCCTCTGTGGGACTTGTAGTTTTATTTTACTCCGGAAGGCCTTGATGTACATTTATGTTCTCCAACCAAGTGCTACAACCTGAGATTGGCGTAAAGATCAGTGAACTAAAACAGGCACTTTGCAGAAAGTGGAAGCTGCGTCTTCCTGATTTTTCAGCAGATTGGTTTATTAAGGCCACCTCTGGGCCTCCTTCACCTGCAGCAGCATTTTCTCTCCATGTTACTCAGCCAGACATGCATTTTAACTAGGTCTGTGTTATAGTGGCCTTGCAACTCCACAACTGTTAGTTGTATATTTTATAAATGATGTTTTTTTTTTTTTTCTGTAACTCTTTGAGGTGCTTTCTTATTAGCTTTTGCCTTAATTACCTAATGTGTCGTCATGACAGCATATCAGTGTTTGGTTATATTCCTATTGCATCTTAAACCCTGTAAGACTGAAGGTACGCAGATTAATACCTTAATAGTTTTAAAGGTACAATATGTAATTTTCATTTGTTTGTTTAATCACATAGAGTTTGCACTGGTACCTGATCTATTAGAGACGTTACACAACTCTGTCTACACTATAGACTTGTGGTCTACAGTAACAGTACCTGTATGTGGTAGTCGCCACTCACACACACTCACACATTCACAGTAGCGACCGTGCACATCACACATACTGTATATTTGCTCCTGCTCAGAATGAATGGGAGTCTATGGGCCACGGCCACTCAGTGTCACTGACATGAGTGAAGTGTTTCAGATGTGACACTGAGCTATGAACAAGCAAAACAGGGTTCATACGTTTTGAAAAATTCTGGAATTTTAAAAATGCTAATTCCAGGCCTGGAAAGGTTTTTAACAAGTAAAAAGACCCAGAAAGTTTTGGAAAAGTCATGATTTTTTATTTTATTTTTTTACACAGCATAAAAATGTGTGATTAATAATTAAAAAAATAATTTGAATTTGTGAATAAAACGTTTTTGTTTTTTTTTATGTCGCCTTAAAGTTGACATTCTATACTTCCAGTTCACTCACTTCTTGGGATGTATTATGCCGCATGTGGTGAAGTGGGTATGGACTCAAATTTAGCCCAAATTAACTTGAAATGCCAGGATGGTGTGGATTTAACAATGTCTGGCTTCACTGGGACAAATAGAAAACGTGGTTAGAGAAGGTCCAGGACCCACGTAAAGTGAGATGAGGACTGTGTTCTAAGATCAACTTCTCTAATATGGGAGAAGCAGCGCTAGCTAGCCATGCTAAAGGCACCAAGCACCAGGCCGTTGTAGCTGTACGTTAAGGCTGGAGCATGGCCATAACTAGCTTCTTCTCGCCTCCATCCACCACCTGCAGGTTCTTCCATTAGTCAAATTCAAGGAACAAGACAAGGGACTGTCTCCAATGTTACTAGACAAGAGTCATTAAAGGCTGAGGTATTGTGGGCATTAAAAGTGGCAAACTCCCACTATTCTGTTAAGTCGTGTGAGGATGTCAATGATTTAACACGGGGAACTTTTCAACTTTTTATTGTTGACTTGCATTTTTAGGAGTACGTAGTCATGGAAATTTGCCCAAAAAAATCATGGAAGAGTATTAGTTAAAGTGTATATGCAGGCTGTTATTACGGCAATAAACAATTGGGAGAGGTAGTAGTTTTTAAGTTCTGTTAACATTTTAGAGTTTTTTAGAGTCTTAAAAACCAATTCATTCTACGATGTGTAGGATATAGCGGCACCTAGTGGTGAGCAGTGTTTCTTAATCACATTTGTTTATGAAACCGCTCATGTTGTTTTTGTTCAGTTTCCCTTAATGGTTGAAGCAGAGCTGCTGATGTTTCTCACACAGTGAAAAATGTATTTATAATTAATAACTTATTGGACACACTCAGAGGCAGAAGTGATAGTTGGTTACCATGGTAACAGGGATGCACTGTCTGTTCATATACGAGTCAACTATGATAAATGCAGAGTGATGTTGAAAAATCCAATACAATTAATAACCCTTGATAGACCCCCCCCCTCCTTTTTTTTTTTTCAATACACGTGTAAATGAGTAAAAAAAAAAAAAATCACCAAAAAAGGAAGCAAGAGGACCTGCTCCCTCTGTGGTTAAAGTCAATAACTCTGGTTAACGATACATAACAGTTCTTATTTCTAAGTGATTTTACAATCAACACTTTGTATGTCACATATTGTACCTTTAGTGCCAGTAATTTAACTCTTGATATGTAAAGGTTAATGATAATGAAGTGACTTGCAGTGCGACTAAGAAAGCACCTCTGTTTGATTTCTATTGCCTTATTTTTTATACAAGGGATGTATCCACTGAGACCAAAGTTAGGAACTTTGTGTAAGGACCTACTGTATCACTCTCAGCCTTATCTACTGATGTCTCTCTTTTTAAGATTATTTTCAGAAATGAAGATTTTGTTTACTTTTCTATAACCTATGACTGTATTATTATTATTGTATTTAACTGGAAGTCACTCACTGTAAGCGTCTGGTCTTTTCCTGTGTGTGCAGCGATGCCACTAAATCTGCTGTATTCTTGTCTTTGTGACCCAGGAAGCTTTTTATTTTACTTTAAATAAACATCCATCATCAATACAGCCTGTCTGTGCGGTGTGTTTACTGCTTCAGTGACCTTCACTTACTGTAGACTATGATGTGAGTTTGAACATGTGAGATACCCTTATTGAATTTGTAAGAATAACAGCACACACCCCCTACCACCCACCACCACCACTGCCCAAAAAACATCCTTTTCACATCTTTCATTTTGGTTTGATATCCAGTCTTTTTACTTTTGTCATGGGGAAGGATGTTGAGAGTTTGGCATTGACATATGCCAGAGGATTTTTCTGGAACATCTGACACGTTAACACCAAGTTCTGTAAGTCACTGGTCTACCAGTTTTCCATAGGGAAGTTCAAGGAATATCCAAGTGGCGTGTCAGTCAAGATGACGGACAGATTCTTCATCTAATCACAAGCAAGGAGTTTAGATAAGGCCCCTCCTTTGAAAACATACTGGTCGTCAAAGGGTCCCAGATGGTATCGTGATACCAGATGGTGACAGTCAGGTTAGAATTTAACCAGTTATAATAGATTTCACTGGTAACTGTTATTGTTAATTAAAATGGAACTTACATTAACCAAATCCTTCTTTACAGTGCAGGGAACTGCTGCTCACTACATATTTTCTCCTGTTTGGACCATTTTTGGTCAAACCTTAAGATGGTTTTGTGTGAAAATCTCATTAGTTAAATTTTCTGAAATACTTAGAATGGTGATGAACATCCATGTCATGTTTAAAGCTTATTAAATATAATTTTTTCCAAATCCTAATGCTTGGTTTCAGCTTTCGCAGATCGTCTTGACCATATGTACACGCATGAATGCACTGAGTTTCTATCATGTGTTTTTCAATGTACATTTAAATGTGTGTACCTAATAATAAAGTGGCCAGTTCAATATTTAAATATATATGTAGGAAACCAAAAACTTAATGTAGATTTATGTTGCCAATTTCTGTGCTATTTCCCATCAAATAAAAGACACAGGACATATTTAACCATTTTAAAATACTTCTTTTAACTTGGATGAATTTATTTTCTTTATTTCTTTTTGTCTTTAGTGCTTAACCTATGTTTATAAAAGCCATGACTAAAGAATTTGTGACATGAAACTGATTTACAGTTTTAATGTTAACTTGAATTATCTTGGTCCAGTAGTGGGTCGTGGTCAGAAACATGAACACTGTACAGACGATGAACATTGTCCTCTGTCTGACTTATCAGGTCTCATCGACAGCCAAAAAAAATCAACCCACAGTGTTAAGACAAACCCATGTGTCAGTAATCGGTGGCCCTGAACACAATTGGCACCAGCTTACAGATGCATTAGGGTATTAACCCAAACTCAATTCCCTAATGTGTGATATAATTTTGGGATGTACGCCATATTTCTAACAGCTGCTACTGGAGTGCATTACCTATACGTATCAGCTGTAAAAACCTGTAATTGGACTTATTCTGCTGGTCAGGACAAGCATGTCTCATTTGACCCTTCTGTAGTTTAGTGTTTTTGACTGAGCATCAGTGTTGGTAGAGGACGAAGCAGCTGCAGTTACTGCAATCAGACACAAGGAGGCAGCACCTGCCAGTATAACACACAACACCACACTAATGGAAACAGCTGGTGAAAGTGTGTGCACAACACACACACACACACACTCGTTTCCATGTCTCAGGAGGACCAGGTTTATAATCAAGTAGCCATTGGGTAGTGAGTGTAAACCCTTTTTTATCAAATAAAATAAGAAATAATGATAAAAAATTTTAAAATTAAGTGAAATAAAAAAAAATAAAAATTAAGAAAAATAATAATTTAATGAAATTAAATATATAAATACAAAAAATAATATATTATATAAAATATATTAATATTAATATGTTTTAAATAAAATAAAAATAATAAATCAATTATAAATAATAAATAAAAAAATACAATGGTTAATTAATTTAAAAAACGAATAAAAGTGAATGAATAAATACAAAAACAATCATATAAAAATAAAATGAAAAAATACTATTTAAAAATAAAAATAAAAGCATAATTAAAATACATGTTTCCCCCATACTTTATGGGGACTTCTAGAATTTTTTTTAAATGTATTTATAGGGCCACATCATTTCATTCTTACTTGTGGGGAGTGTCAGAGGTCCCCATGGTGTGACTGTGTAAACATATCAATGTCCCCATAAAGATAAGAATGTGTGCACACACACACACACACACACACACACAGTTTTCCATGTGTCTTGAGGACTAAGTTTTTAATCAAGTAGCCATTGGGGAGTGAGTGTAAAGACAACTATTTTTATTTTTGTTTTAAATAACAAAATAAAATAAATATTTGAAAATTAATTTTAAAAATCAATTAATAAGTAAATGAATAAAATAAAAAAATAAAAAAATAATGAAAAGTGAATGAATAAAATTAAAAACAATATTTTAAAAATAAACAAAAAAATTATTATTATTTTTTTTAAATCTCAACTCCGGTCCTCATGGCCCAGTGTCCTGCTTGTTTTAGCCATTTCCCTCTTCTGTCACACCTAGTTCAATTTAATTATTGATCAGCTCTTTAGAAGCCTGATAATGATATATTGGCTTCCAGGTGTGATGGAAGAATGGAGATTGCTTCGTTATAACGGCTATTTTATCCAATCTGTTAGAGTAGTAGCAGTAATAAACTGTAATAACTTGTAGAATAAGCGGGATAATGGGATTACACCCCGATTTCTGACTTGGATTCACAGTCTCAGTCCACAAACACTGACCAACAGATTCCACATATGAAGTGAACAGCAGATATTTCTTCCCTTCACCAGCCACAACTCTAGTGAATTTCAGCCAAATCAGTGTTCATATGTCCAAGCTGAAGCAATTTATGTAGTGGTCATTTTTCCTGAAAACCTTACAAAATTTCCGATGTCGTAGCATAAACTTTTCCCAAAAATGTGGATAACTTTTGATGTCCCACTTGTCTAAATCGTGTTCACCAATTTTGAGCTCATTGGGCCCAACGGCCAAGGAGAAGTTCGTTAAAATATGAAGACAGTGAAAATCCATGACTCAAACTATTAACACTTTTCTAGGGGGTGCTTTAGACACATTTCTTTACCAACATTTACGAAACTATATATACTCGCAATTTTTTGGACTTTCTGAAGTGTGTGCAAAATTTAGTGAGATTTCTTGCATGTTCAGGGGTCAAATTTGAGCTCAAAGGGCTGACTCAATAGGCCTTACGCCGGATGTGGTCTGCGGCGAAGGCCTAAAATAAAAGAAGAATGGATGAAAATGGTCCTGAGGCTGTGGGAAACCCCCCCTGCCCTCTCTCTCTTGTCGATGGGCTTGGTGAGCACACACCAAAGCGACAGTCTGATGGCGTGGTGTTCATCAGTGGTATATTTGCACAGCTTAGTCCAAAGACAGATTTCTGTTGGCCTCTTTGAAACATCATAGGCAGCAGCACCTACTGTGGGATCAGTTCTCTGGTATCTGCACACGTTAATGCTCCTTCTCAAGTGTGTGATAAATGAGGCTTACTTCTACAGTCCTGAGAAACATTGAGGGGTCTTCAAAGGAATATATCTTACCTCTCAAATCAGCCCTTTTCATTTTGTTGGGATTCTTTAAAGACAGAGCATATTATGTAAACTACACAACCACTAACTCCTTAAAAAACTGTTCATAAACAAAAAACAAAATAAGTCCTCCATCCTCAAACATGTGGCCCGGGGGCCAAATGCGGCCCGCTGACAGTTCCAATGCGGCCCGAAGGATGAAGAGTATAATAACCTATTAAATGATTCCATGTTTTCTTCTCAGCTTTTTTTTTGCCTATAAATCTTGACAAGTTCCAATATATTTACATTTACAAACTATCCCGTAACAATAAAATGTGAATAACCTGAAACAATTTGAAGCATTTTCTGCTTCTGTTACTAAACGTTTAGTGTCTTTGTAGAACTGATCCATAAAAATAGAATATTGTTAAAATTGCCCTTTTTTTCCCTTTTTTTTAATATTTGGATAATTTCTAAAAGTATTTTCTCAATGCAATAGATGTTTTTTTTGCACTAAAACAATGACAAAAATGTGTAGTTGTCAATAATTTCTTTTTCCTGGTCTGACCCATTGGACATTAAATAAGGCTGAATGTGGCCCCTGAAGAAAATGAGTTTGAGACCCCTACTCTAGATAGTTTGAGGATGGAGATGTGTCCATTTTAGTCTGATATATTTGTCGCTTCAAGAACTGAGGCAAATGTTGGTCCAGTACATTAAAAAATAAAAGATCCTCTTAAGTCAGCTGAGGTGATGATTGAATTCAGCTTAAATCTTTCAGAAATCAGAAAAATAAAAACAGAACGCTGTTATTTTCATCTGAATCTGTCCAAAAACCTTAACAATCATGCATCCACAGAAAACAATAGCATTTTAACAGACAACCTTTAACAGTCAGAAACGTTATCAAGCAGATTAATTTTACAAAGGAATAAAAATGATATAAATCTAACTTAAATAAGGATATAAATTGTGTCGTGTAGGAGAAGCTACTGACCATTATTTCTTGTATTTTCTTCATATCTTTATTTTTTTTTCTTCATATTTTTTTTTTTTCCAATAATCTTCAGTCTATCTTCTTCCACTACAGTTTTAATTCTCCCTTCAGGGAAGTCTGGAAGAAAGTTGGCCTCAGCCTGTTTTGTTGTTTTGAGTTTCAGTTTTTATCCTAAGGAACAGGTTTTAACTTAAACTAAAACAGCATCCAGCTATGAGAGGCTTGTTTCTGTACTTTTCCATTTTGAATTTAAAGTTGAATTTCCAATCGTATCAGCCCATAGGAGACCCAGGCTCCCTAAGGCATGGATATTTTTTTTTTTATGAAACTTTGTGCAGTAATGTTGTATTCCTCTCGTAATGGGTTGGCAGCGTATCTGTACATTGTGCCTGCCAGCTTGTCAAGAATTTCACTTTAAGTATCTTTCCTTATATTTTTTTTTATTTGAATGCTTTATTTCGAACATGTGCAGAATGACAAAAATAATCAATACAACAATAATAATAATAATAATAATAATAATAATAATAATAATAATAATAATAATAATAATAATAATAATAATAATAATAATAATAATAATAATAATAATAATAATAATAATAATAATAATAATAATAATACAATGACATGTCCGAAAAGGAGGAGGATGAAGCATAATCTTATTTAATCCTACCCCTTCTTCACTTCCCCATTAACATGAATTCAGCTTATATCAACAGAGTGCATAGTACAATAATAATAATAATAATAATAATAATAATAATAAATAACAAACAAACAAAAACCACAAATAAGCAGATAGGAAAGTAGGTAACAATTAGAATTAATAAAGAAACCCAGAATGTTCGAACCCTTCCTCTACCCTGTACACAGTGAAAACCATGTGTCTGTGCTGCTTTTTAAACTGGATCATGCTTCATATTCAACTAAATGCCATCCTTCTTTGTTGTTCTAAGATGCAACTTTACATTATATGAAAATCTTGGTATGTCAAATACCTCAGGTCAAGGGCTGTCGTCTGGTGGAAATGTCCTTGTTTTTGGCTAAAATTATTTAACTAATACTTTATATATATATAGTTATTAAGTAAGCATATTTAACTCTACTCAAATTATATTTAAAGTCTAAGCCATTGGTTAAGATGTACCTCTTTGTGTCTTCTCATTGTCTTTTCATTAATTTAATATCACAATTATAATTTACAATCACTTATAGTATTAAGTATTCATCTTAAGATTACAAAGTCACTTGTCAGAAAGTCCAGTCTGAGTCTTTGAGCATCCATGACAGACACATAGCTTCCCCCACTTGTTGTTGTTCTGTGGTGTTGGGGTTAACACGTTCCAAATTTAATGTATCTGCAGATTGGATAGCTCGTATAAGCAAATTATTTTGCTGCTGATTAACCCTGCTGTTAGTGCTGTGCGATACTAGTCGTTTATGTTGAGACACTGGTATAAGTGTCTTTTATAAGTATGTTTTTAATGTTGTTTTTATTATTATTTTTTTTAAGTGTTTTTATTGTTTTGATTATTTATCCGTATCCTCTGTTTTTTTCTATTATGTGGGTGCATTGGCTGTCTTTTTTGTATTTGGACCTTGAGTCTGCAATAAAGGTTGATGATGATGATGATGATGATGATGATAGCATATAACACCTTCCCATCGATCCCTCCTTCTTCAAAATGTCCTGAAGGGTTGTTGGGTGTTGGCCCCTTCTGGAGGTTGGTATATGGTGGGGGTTTTCCCTTCCTCTACAATGTCACCTCTGCATGGCTCCATGCAAATTGCTTCACTGTGACCACTTTACAGTCACCTTTAAACTCCAAAAAGTACATTTATGAATTAACATTTCTATTTTTATTATTGTAATTTTCCAAACACAGTCCTCATGAAAAGTTGAAGTGGATGAGGTCAAACTTGCAGTGTCTAATATTGAATCTGTGTGGTATGACTCAGTATGGTCCTTGACACTTACCTTCTATATCACCTTTCTCTCTGGAAGGTCAGATAATCTTGTCAAGTTGCACAGCTCATTGTCAATCTCCACACCAGGTCACCTTCCAAGCCAAGTTTATATTTGAGCAATGGGAAGAACTCATCAGGTGTGTTACGGCCATGAGGTTGTATATTTGTATTTAGTGTTGTGGGGTTTTTTGTTTTTGTTTTTGTACTTAAGTCAGACATGTCTCGCCCAGGGTGCAAATCAGGCCAGGTCCGTCCCTGACTTAAGTAGAAGTACAGTTGCTGATGTGAAAAAATACTACAGTAAGTAGAAGTACTGTTTCAACTCCTTTGCTGAAGTAAAAGTAAATAAAAAAGTACAACTTCTCAATTGTAATAAAGTAAAAGAAAAAATTCCCTTTTTTTTGCTTTGGATGAAAAAATACTTATTTAAGCAGGAAAAACCAGAAAAACATCAAACATATCCAAAAATAAAGCATTTAAATGTGAGTTACTGTGTAGATTATGTGGTTTATTGGGTCTTGGTACTCAGTTTAGTGGGTATGGACAGGAAATTTAGTAAAAATTTAAAAGTCATAAATAGGATATTTTTTTAAAAAAGCATCATTATGATATTTAAAAAATCAAAATCGTGAGATTAAAAAGTCAAAATAATGAAATAAAAAGTCAAACCTATGAGAACAAAGTCATAATTATGAGATAAAAAAACCTGATAATTATGAGATAAAAAGTCAAAATTATGATATGATTATAGTAAATCACAATTTCTAATTTATGACTTATTTTTCATACTGTCACAGTTTGAAAAAATAATGAGTCTATTCTGAGAATGTAAAAAGTATAAAGTACAGATATTTATGAACAAATATAAGGAGTAAAAGTAAAAAGCTTCCAGAAAAATCAATACTCAAGTAAAGTACAAATACTTAAAAAATCTACTTAAGTACAGTAAAGGAAGTACTTCTACTGAGTTACTTCCACCTCTGCTCGTGCATCACAGAAATAAGGACGCTGGTTCAATTCCCACACCAGACCTTTCTATATACAGTATGTTCAGCCCCCATTAAGCCCCCACAGACCCCTGTGATCCTAGTGATGATAAAATGGATTCAGAAGATGAGTGAGTGTTGGGTTTTGTGTGTGTGTCTCTCTCTGTACAGGGCCAGAGGTTTGTCTGTCTTTAGCACAGGTAGTGATATTCCATTGGACAAACATGATGCACAGTCTTCCAATTGGACCAGAGCCAGACCTGCTCCCTCTTAAAGGGACACACCACCCCCACAGTCCCCAGACTAGAATAACATGACATTTTCACGAAAGGTGTAAAATGGTTTAAAATAGATCCAATTAAATGTTGGCGAATGTAGGTCAAAGGTCAGGGTCACCAAAAAGAAAAAGGTGTTTTTGTAATGATAAGAGATAGAATAAGAGGAGCCCGGCACAACAACAACCCCCCCCCCCCCCCCCCCCCCTTTGCACATATTTTGCCTAATTTGATCTATCTATTATCATTGTGAAAACACACTATTGGTGACTTTGACCTTTGACCTTCATTCACCAAAATTTTATAGGGATCTATTCTGAACCATTTTGTACATTTTCTTAAAATTTCATAGAATTTGATCCAGTAGTTTTTTTTTTTTTTTTTACATAAAGCTGCTTATAAACAAACAAACAAACAAACAAACAAACAAACAAACAAACAGACAGACTCAAAAACAATACCCCTCACCCCTTCAGGGGGTGTGTTCAAGAATAAAATGTTTGTGAGGGGCAGGGTTCACTGTGCCTGGTACCACGTGTTTGACAAAGCAATTGAATCCATAAACCCTGTCTGTATGCTCACATTAAATAATATTTCATAATAATAATAATGAATAAAAACTGTTTAATAATGAACGATGAACTGGAGACTCATACAGGGTGTACCCAGCCTTCACTCATTGTAGCATTGTAGACCCCCATGACCCTAGTGAGGATAAAGCGGGTTCAGATGACGAGAGACTACCTTTTATTTGTGAGGCAAACTGGTCAAAACATTGTCACATTAAAAAATCCTTCACCTGGAGGAGTGTGTGGGACTTTTCTTTTTTCTGCAGTGCTTTACCAGTTGTCCTTTTTATTTATTTATTTCTATTTTTTATAATCTTTATTTAACAAGGCAGCTCATGAAGATCAGATTCTTATTTAGGCACACCAGTACCTCCTTTGGTGTGCCTTTTGCACCTTCAACTAAAATTGATTGTAAGTTATCATAACTAAAAGGTAATCTATTTTTTTTTTTTCATTGAAATTCTAAAAAATAAAAATAAAAAACTCAAAGATGTGTGATCCATTTCCTATCACAGATGTGGGAAGAATAGAAGTCAGACATTTGTTTTATTCTAAAAAAAAAATGTTCAAATTGATTTCAAAGGTCGTTGACTGCTAATTGATTAATCCTTACAGCTCTAGTTTGACCATCTACACTTAACTGTTCTATGTAACATTTTTCTACACTTGATCAAGAATACAGGAAAAAAAAATGGATGATGAAAGAAATTAAGAAAAGGCATGAATATGGATTACAAGCTACGAAACAATACATAGCAAACACATACCATAGACTTAAAGCTGTAGATATATACAAATAAATATGTGTTTTAAAGATATCAGCTGATCTTGACAGAAGATAATACAATAGAAGCCTGGACTTAAAAGACACAGTCTCATAACTGTAAGTATGATTTACATTCAACTCCATTTGCATTTGTGTTTCACCAAAAACAGGCTTTTCATTCATCTAAGAATATCATCTGCATCCATTGTAGTAAGCTCTAAGAAAGTCAAATGGTGACCGGTCAGCTCGCAGCTACAGGCTGATAATTAGTATCCACTGGGATTTGCAAACAATGTAAATTAAGCTATTTGTCACTTAGTCAAGCTTGTGGTGTAAAAACATTTCCCCTCTGTGTATCAGACGATCACAGTGAAATGAAACAACAGAAATGAGCTGGTATCACCATAGTAGTACCCTTTGAAGGTGATCTCACTGCACACCTCATGAGAGCTGAGTCATCCTTTGCAAAAATGAGTGATTTTCCCCCCCTCTCTCTCTCTCTCTCTCTCTCTCTCATAGTTTGGAGGGTGGAGGGGGGGCAGTGTTGGACTTCATCTTTCCATAGGAATTAAAGTAACTCAACACATGGCCATTTTAACAGGCGGCCTTTTCAAGAAGCAGACATCTGTGGAATGTGACTGCAGCTCCTGATACAGCTATAGCTTGTTGCCTCAGTTTTAACTTTAAATAGATGACAGTCATTATGACAGGCCTTTGTATGGCCGCTCTATCCCAAGTGTTTCTGAATTCCGCTGATGAAAACTATCATAAATCTCCTCCCTTGTTGCCAGCCGCCCAGGCCTCCATGCCTGCTCTGCTTCCATTACTGTGACAGCTTGTACACAGCCCAACACACAGGCTATGTTAATAATGCCAGTGCCTGACATTTCCCAAAAATCTCCTCCTATACATCCTGCCCCATTGTCCATTTGATGCACATGTCACTAAACCCTGCAGAGAGGAATTATTTTCAGTCCGGGTGGCTCTTGTACACCCTTCACCTTCACTGTTTATTTTATTTATTTATTTATTTTCTTTTCTTGAGGTGATGTGAGTTCTGTGCAAATAGACAATAGGCAAATAAAGAGCAGGCGCTGTGCTACAGTTAGTGTGCAGCAGCAGCAGCAGCAGCAGCAGCAGCAGCAGCAGCAGCAGCAGCAGCAGCAGCAGCAGCAGCAGCAGCAGCAGAAGCAGCAGCAGCAGCTGCAGGAGGAGGAGGACCGTGC
This sequence comes from Siphamia tubifer, assembly GCA_020466265.1. Taxonomy (NCBI): domain Eukaryota; kingdom Metazoa; phylum Chordata; class Actinopteri; order Kurtiformes; family Apogonidae; genus Siphamia; species Siphamia tubifer. The sequence goes on from CM035785.1 coordinate 35,028,204, forward strand.
ACACATTCATTACCAGGGTCAGTCAAGGGCAGGGGAAACCAAGGGCATACAGACCTGGACCACAGGCTAATTTTGGAGGGAATTTTTTTGGAGTTCTCAACCCAAAACAATCAACTGGGGATAATTTGTCTGTGTTCAGAAGGTTTATTTTCAAAAGATTTTTCACAAAACAGAATAAAATTCATTCCCCTTATGTGTAGTTTTATATCATTCTATAAGATCAAGAGTCTAAAGCTGCATTTCCATTCCCTTTGGACATTTGCAAAATGTAAATATTGCTATAAAAAACTGGTAATGGAAATTCCTGAATTTAAAAAAACCACTCAAATATCAATAAAAAGTTTTTTACATTTTGATATTCTAATATACTGCAAAAGCGTAACGGAAACACTTTTTCCGCAATTATACGTCACAGGGCGCCATCACATGATCACTTCTCTCTGAGTGAAAATGGTGTCAAACACATGGACAGAGGAGGAGACAGAGACTTTTCTGTTTTTCATTTAAACATAAAATGAAAAACTATAAAAATGCATTGAATCCGTGTATCATTTGTTCTTTCATTTTTCAACTGCCAATCAAAAAGAAAAAAATTAAAAGGAGATAGATTATTTTCTTTTTCATTTTAGGCTCAGATTAAAAATACAAAATGTAAAAACAGACACTTGACTGAAATTGACTTTTATATTTAATTGTTGTATTTATGTGACCCAGAAGTTCTGCGTGCAGCAGTTTGAGTAGCTATTTATTTATCTATAATTTTTTTTTTATTAATCATGCTTTGGTGCCAACACTGCCAGCAGCCAGGAAAGAGAGAAGCAGGGACAGAAGAATGTTCACTTTTGGAAGAGGACTGGAGTTTGACACCTATGATCAGAGGTGGTGAAAGTACTCACATTCTGTACTTTAGTAGTACAGCTACCTGTGTGAAAAAATACTCTGGTAAAAGTAGAAGTACTGATTCAACTCCTCTAAGTAAAAGTAAAGAAGTACAATTTCTCAATTGTTAAAAAGGAAAACTAAATGTTTTTGTCATGAATGCAATAATACTTATTTAACCAGGAAAAATCTGAAAAGTTTCAAAAGTATCTAAAATAAACCCTTTAAAAGTAAATTACTGTGTAGAAACTGTGTTTCATCAGGTCACAGTTACTCAGTTTTGTGGGTATGGGCAGGAAATTTAGGGGAAAAAAGTCACAATTGAGATAAAAGTCATTGTGAGATTTAAAAACATTTATATAAATATGAGATAAAATGCATAATTTTAAGAGAAAATGTTAAAATTGTGAAATAAAAAGTCTAAATTATGGGATAAAATGTCAAAAGTATAAGGTAAAAAGTCAAAATTGTGAGATAATAGTCAAATAACTATAATATATAAAGTTACAGTTTCTCTCCTTCACTGATCTTCTCTCTGAATCCACTTATTTTTCACACTGTTTAGTTTCAGAGAATGCAAAGAGTATAAAGTACAGATACTTATACAAAAATCTAGGGAGCAAAAGTAAAAAGTTACAAGAAAAAAGAAATACTCAAGTAAAGAAAAATCTACTCAAGTACAGTAACAAAGTACTTTTACTTAGTTACTTTCCGCCTATACTCGAGCCCTCAGAGCCTTAGAGCAGTTCACATGAATCACATTGAAGAGGACGATAACTTCAAGAGGTCAGAGGTCACAGATGTTACATTCATTATATAAACCCAGTGTGATGTTAAAAAAGTAATGTCAAATATTTTACGACGTCTGTGACTTTGAACTGTCTAATCCTACAGTGTTGAACACAGGTGCAAACATAATCTGTACTCATGTTAAACTGCATCTGCACTCAGCATCTTTAATGTCTCTGCAGCGAGTCCAGAGAGCAAGCATTGCAGGTCGAGGCTGTTTACATAGTGAATGTGTATCTGGAAGGACGACGGGGAGTGGGGGGTTGGGAGGGGGTGGGGCAACAAATGTAATCTTGTGTCTGTAGATGGCAGCAACACTCTTGACCAATCTGTCTTAATAAAATGGAAAACGTCCTTTGTCTTGGCTGTCAACAGCTGCCAAATGGAATTGAAATTAATTGGAAACTCCAGCATGAGGAAAATAAATCCAGTGTTATTGTGAAATAAATCCACTGACTAGCATTGGGAGATTCTTCCTGAACACTGCATCTGGACCCTTTGACACACTTTTAACAGGTTCGTCACAAATCATAGCAAATGAATTTTCATCCACTCAGAATGACACGTAGATAAACAGATGTAAAGCAGGTTTACATCCAAATGTGATTCTTTAATTGAAGTCAATTAAGGCTGATTTCCAGGTGGCTTTCCAGGTCAAATTAATATAAAATATCATACAATGATCTAGAGAAAGATTCAGCTCAGGGTTTTTTTTCTCCTTTGTTTCTGTTTATTATTTGAATTATTTGAATAATTACTTTGCTAATCTGGTTTATTCTCTTCTTTCTTGTTTTGTTTCAATTCCAGTTTAATTCTATTTCTTCTTATTTCATTCACTTTGATTATTTCTGTAAGTGTTGGAGCTATTGTTCGGTTTTGTTCTCTTCATTTTTGTTCATGATTATTTCTTATCTTAATCATCTTATTGATTATTTTCTGTTTCATGTTGTTTATTTAATTTGTTTTTATTTAATTTTTTTCCTATTTCTTATTTTAATTTCTTCTTTGTAGTTTTTGTCTTACTGTTTGCAGCAGCAGGAGGTTAAACATGTCACCTTTTGTCATGTAACGTAAGGTTAAAATAATAAAATTAGGAATTATTTCTAAAGTCAAAGGTTCAAAGGCAGTGCATAGCTCTTTAGTTCACCTCTATATGACGTACTGCTTCAAGGTGTGTGTGTGTGTGTGTGTGTGTGTGTGTGTATCTGGGTTCTTATAGAACTACTACAAATTGAATGATCAATGAAGTGAACATGTATCAGTTTTTATCAAGTTAAAAGCTTTCAAGTTTAGTGATTTAGTCAACTTTAAAGCAGCACAATTTATGCTCAAAATAAAAACAATCAGCTGCCTGTTCATATTCCGAGCTTGTTTAAAATATGGAAAAGTGTTTGGAATTTCAGAAGAAGACATGTGCTTTTATAAAACATTATGTTAAAACAAATATGAAAAAATGTGTCTTTCTGTTGTTGGAGTAAATCTTTAGAAAAAATAAAATCTCAATAAAAAAAGACTGTACAATGTTATTACCTCTGCCAGGGAGGTATTACATTTGAGTCTGTTTGTTTGTTTGTTTGTTTGTTTGTTTGTTTGTTTGTTTGTCTGTCTGTCTGTCAGCAGGATTACACAAAAAAGTTCTAAACGGATGTTGATGAAACTTTCAGGAATGATAGATAATGGGTCAAGGAAGGTCTATCTATCTATCTATCTATCTATCTATCTATCTATCTATCTATCTATCTATCTATCTATCTATCTATCTATCTATCTATCTATCTATCTATCTATCTATCTATCTATCTATCTATCTATCTATCTATCTATCTACATTACATGTATAGGTCTAGGGACACTTCATAGTCAGGGGAGGCGGGGCTAAAAGGTTGTCTTTCAAATCCTCTGTATGCAATAGGACGGTACTACAACCAATCAGCATAATATTTAGGATGACGTTGTTAGACGCCGGAAAGTTCACGGAGGAGTCTGGAGAAAGTTAGGAATGACTAAACAATATGGTGGATAATGGAACAGTGACTAATGCCAATAAACATAATACATTTTGATGTAGCATCTTTACAAATAAATCACTCACCCTGGCGACGACCAAACGATAATTATCACTGAGCCTTTTGGTACCGAGGTTGTGGACCCACCCACTGACAAAAAAGTTCTATGGCTCCAAACTTTTCTACACTTTCATCTGCTGCTGGTGTAGTAGATGTCTGCAGGACAAAGTAGTTAGTAATATCCACAGCAGAGGTCCATTTTTTTTTAACTGTATGTATCTGTGTTTCCACACTTTCTTCAATGGTTTCCTCCAGTGGCAGTCTCCATGGTTACTTCCTGCCCTCCAGCTGAAATTGCAACGTCACCATAGTCATGTGACTGAAACCTACCTATTGACACAAACCTGTAACGGCATCATGTAAAAGCCATCACATGTAGAAATGTGTGAAAGCAGGCAGATGAAAGCAGAGTGAGGTCAAAGGTCAGAGGTCAGATCCATAATGAAGCTCCATCTAACGTCAGTTTGATTCTATTCACTTGATGAAACTGTAAAGTGGTTTGCTGAACATGACTGATTATATTTGGCTATATTTACACACTTATCAACAGCTTTACGATGCGCTGACTTCACATTTATTCATTTATTTTGGCCGTGGGGGGGTGGGGTGGGGTGGGGGGGCTCTGATTATGTAAGTCATTTGCATTTTCTCCAATTTAAGAGTGACTGGCTGAGTGAAGTAAGAGACTCTTAGCCTCAGCAGCTTTTCAAGCTCCCCTCAGACTAATACTGTGAAATAAAACCTCTCACTGAGCTGCCTCTCAGCTTTTAGGAGATGTCACTGGTGCATCTGTGGAGGTGGGGGGGGGGTGACTACAAGGATGTGCATCAGCGTAAAGCTCCAGCGTGCTGACAGGAGGCTCACATGTGGCTCTTATCCTTGTGCATACAGATACAGTAGCGTACAGCACATACATCACTCTGCCTGTCACTCACTTGTTCAGTCAAGCTTTGCTCTGGCCTTCACCCACTCCCTGAAGCCAAGCCTCCACATCTGGCCCTCCATCCTCCTCTTCTTCTGGGTCACATGCCACTCAGGCAGAGGAGGTTCTGAGTCCCGAGGTGTTCAGACTTTCACCAAGGTGGTTCGAGCAGCTGGCCTCGAACATCCTCGAGGGGGTTGGGGGGCTCTTAGCGACACGATGGAAGTGTTGGTACTGTGTGTGTGTGTGTGTGTGTGTGTGGCCGTGTCCTTGGATGTGATACTACAGTAATATTCTGCTTCCCTGCTGCGTATGACAATGAAAGAAAAAAGTAGAAAGTTTGTGCCCATTTATCTTGGAGAGTGGATGGTGTGATGAGTATTTGCTGCACCTTGCTGCATATATTTGCATGTTAATGAGGCAGAACTGATTCCTCAAAAACACATCATTAAACATACAATACAGTTCATATTAGAAGTCGCAATACAGCAGAGCAGAGAAAGCAAACAGAACTACTACAAAAACAAGTACAGGTGTCAGAGATCTTCCAAAAACGTCTATTATTGAGTAATAAACTAAATGCTGTAGCTCCAGATAAAATGCAGACGTATGTTCACCCTACTGATATTGGGCAGTTAAATATAAAAGAAAACTTAAGGTGTTAGCCTTTGCTTTGTTTAGGTTAAAATGCTGATGCTTATGTCTTGTCAGTGGACATTGTTACGCTGCAGTGAACTTTAATACAAGTTGTTAATTACTGAAAATGTGACTTGATTTCGACTTTATTGACACATAAGTCGACTTGAAAAAAACTGAAGGCGTCCATCTGACACATAGGCAGCACCAATGAGACCAATTCACCATCAACTATCCTCCTTGTATTAAGTGGGTGCAAACTCCATCTTCTTGTGCGTCTACTGTATTTCTGGTCCGTTTTTCATAACCTGACAGTTGCCAGATGGTATTTCACAATACTATCTTTCACAATACTATCTGTTTTCAAAGGAGGGGCCTTATCTAAAATCCTTGCATGTGATTAGATTAAAAATCTGTCCGTCTCTTGACTGACGCACCGCTTCATCCACTCAGGTTGAACTCAAGCCACTAAACCGGCTAAAATAGTTTTCATCAGGTATATACACATCAACAGAAGGGGTTTAAACTTACCATTTATATGTGACGTTTATTTATAACCTCGTCTACTATGATGCCCACTCAGTTCTTCTAGTAAACGTTGTAGGAAAGCATAGTTCTCCATTTATCCTTCAGCCATAATTCAGGGCTAACAAACACCAACTGATAACATCCGTTGCAGATGTGGTTGTCATTTCGTCCTCCCAGTTCCATTACTGTCAGCCCCAGTTTACCAGCCTCTTTGGTACCAACACAACCAGGGGGGTACCACAATAACCATGGGTTTCTGCACTGGTACTATTTCTTTACCCACCAGTGGAACCATCTGATAGATCAAACTCTAGCCAAACCCGGTCGTAAAAAGAGCAAAAACATAATTTCCATTAACAAACACTTCCAAAGCCATCTTCTGTTCATCTTTTAAGGAATGAACATGTGGTAGAGTAGACAAACCACTGGAAATAGCCAAGTCAATATGGACACTTGAATATCGAATACACTGCCGTCGCTTCTGCTCAACGTCACACCAGCCACACGCTTCCAGGTATAGTCCCACCCTGCGATACTGATTGGCTCCTTCGTTTGGAAATAGATTAGATTGCTGTGTGTTGTGGTTGTGTGAGCACAGCGTAACGCAGCCAGATGACGTAGGTCAGGTTATGTTTTTCATACCTTCACAGTAAATACATCAAAATCACTGCTTCAATAGTGAATGTTTCTTGAGCCCTCGGTAATGTGACTCGTTACAGCCCCCTAGAGGATTTCAAACACAACATCCATAATACGAACAAAAGCATAAATAAAAGCTTTGGGAGCAACATCAGGAATGGAAAGACGAATTTCATCCGGTTCCAAAGGAATAAATTAGGCTTTAGTCTACACTGTACAAAGAAGACGTTGTGTCCTCACTCTGTCTCTAAGTTAAATATTTCTTGAACTGAACACTCGTCACTTTTCCATTGATCTTCAAATTGGGCAAATATAACTTATAACTTAAAATGCACTTAATGGAAAAACTAAAATTTCAACAAAACCCATGTTTTTCAATTAAAAGAAATGTTTTTTCGGGGAAAACTGCAATGGAAAGACTTTTTTCTCAACTATAGTCAAGTGAATTAAAAAAAAAAAAACTATGATTTTGGTGGATGTTTCAACAAGGAAAGAAGAAGAGTTTTAAAAGAAACATGGTGCAGTATGTGTGGATGCACCAGGAAACTGAATATTTTTTTTTTACATTAGTATGACAGAGTGGTAATATAATAATAATAATAATAATAATAATAATAATAATAATAATAATAATAATAATACTAATAATAATAATAATAATAATAATAATAATAATAATAATAATAATAATAAGGAATATATATCTGGAAGTCAACAAGATATTTACATTCATTGTCATTATATTGGGACCAAACCATATTTTTAATCCAACAGTTTAAATCTGTGAATATTTTGACATTGCTTGTGTTGAATGTCCAGAATGTTCCACAGTTTCACTCCACATACAGACACACAAAAACATTCACGAGTGGTTGGAAATTTATTTGCATGTTTTTTTTTGTTCTTTTTTTAGATAATTTGATAAACATGTTTGTTTTTCTAACCAGTTCCCAAATAATAATTGTTCTCTGAAGCTTCAATCAAAACCTATTTATTATCTCCTGGAACATTCATTATTTGTAGTTCTATGTTTCTGTGACTTATTGAATTATACTAAATATTTAAATGGCGCAGATATACTTTATTCCTCTGATTATATCTGGACAGTGTGAAGGTCAATCATTCTGCCTCCCTGATCCCAGCTTAATATTAAGCAACATTAAACGTGTATTAAAAGATTTTCCAAAGTGGATAATAAAATGCTTATCGAAACGCTCAGATTAGACCACAGGGTGAGATGGGGTTTGGCGATAAATATTTAATATCTTTACATTTCAATCAGAAAATGTGCTTGTGCAGGTTTAAAGCATAATTAAAGGAATAACCATGGTGACAGAAAATACAGATCCTGAACACAATGCTATTATTGGATTCCCAACTGGGGGTGGGTTCACTGTTTTTTGAAGGAGTAGTGTATTCTTACTTACTCTTTTCTGCCATTAAATGGAATAGACAAACTAATTAACATCATTTAATTCAGGTGAAATCAAGTTGGACTACCCACTTTTATTAAAATAGAAAGATAAAAGCAAAACATTTCAGACATGATTCTCATTTTTTAATTTAATAATTAAAAAAAAAATAAACAGCAGTGATATGAAAGACGCTGCAGGCAGTCTGAATGTGCTCCAATATTAGCATAATAAGGACATTCTGAGGCTTGAAAAGCATTTTCCACTGTTGAAAACATAATTGTATTCTCATTATGAAATTTGTAGTTTTAGTGGGATGTTCACACAGACACACAGTTTACCTTTGTGTACATATGCACATGGAGGAGGATTATGTAATCAATGATCTTTCATAGATCAATATACGCTGATGCCAAACACAGTCAGGGGGATAAACATGTTGATTATGAAATCTGTGACTGTGTGAGCAACAGATTAAGGCAGTAATTTAAATAACATATTTGTAATATGCTTTATGAGGAAAAAACCTTATGATAATCTGAACATTTATCACACACTATAAAGGAATTAGAACACAATTCAAATGAGACATTTTGCTGTGTGTTGAGAAATTACTAATTGATAGTATTTTTAAAAAATTAGATCATGATCACATGAAGTAGAAAAGTCATCCCCACAAATGTTCAGCTCAAAACAAACACAATTTCTTTGACTTTTTTCCTATTTCAGCGTCACTATTTGTAGCGACGTACCTCTGCTGCTCTTCTATTGTAGCAGATTATGGCCAAGTGTTTAAAAAAGACGATGGGAAACATACCTTTTTACGCTAATTTCTCAAATGAACAAACTTCATCTTCATCCACCGTCTTCTATGTATGTTTTTGCTTCTGCTTGGTTTCTGTTATTACAGCATTTCTCTTGCATCTTCACTTGTGTTGCATTTGTTTGTGTTTTTGGTTGTGTATCTTTCTTGTGTGTTTGCAGCGTTTCGTCGATGTGGTGCGTTTGCCCCTGTCGGCCACCGTAGTTAGGCCTTTCCGTCGCATTTCTCATCTTTTACTGATGTGTGACTCTATTGCTGGATGAGTGAGACAAGTATGATTCTGTATTAACATAGGAACCTTCAGAAAATGGACATTTAAGCACAGAGAATGATCTGAATGAATGGATTCTGGAGCAAAAGATAATGCATTTAGTCTCACTAGTGAAATTCAATATCCATTTGCATTCATTTATTTATCTCAACAGAACAGCAGGATTATCTGTACAACAGTGATTCACATTGTTTTACAGAAGGCATAACATGGTGTTAAGATATACATACAACACAAAAACAAGATAAAAAACAATTTTATTATTGTGGTTTCTCATCAAACTATTTCTTTCCTGTAGAAGAGGTTTTGAATCCACAGTAACTCACAAAGTTCTTCATTCCATTAACATTTTAATATCATTCTGTGTTTAAAGGTTTATCCACTGAGCTTTCCTTGCATTTCACTGACTTTTAATTGACTTTAATGGATTTCAAATGTACAGTATTTGATGGAATTGCTTTTTTGATGTTTAAGTTGATTTTTGTTTTAGTTGTGTTATGGTACTTTCAAAGAGTTGATTAATGTTGAAGTGAATAAATCATGTTTTTAGGATTATTATGGATCTAGACTGAAATGGTAGTCTTAAATTAGTCTTAATTTGGACTAAATTGCATTTGATTAATGAATTGGACTGAAATGTTCCTCTATACATATCAAATATATATATATTTTTCATTGTTATTATATATTTGTTGTGTTTTTGAATGGTTTTCAGTACCATATAACAGTGTTTCCCAACCTTGGTCCTCAAGAAACACTACCCTTTACCTGTTTTCGATGTATCAATTTCCAAACATACCTGATTCAAATGATCAGTCTGTCAACAAGCTCTGCAGAAGACTGATAATGACTGTCAGGTGTGTTAAAAGAGGAAACATCTGAAACATGCAGGATGGATGGATGGATGGATAGTACTTTATTGTCATCATACAACAAAATGTGTCCTCTGCATTTAACCCATCCTTCTAAGGCAGGGGTCTCAAACTTATTCCTTTTAGGGGCCACATTCAGCCCAATTTAATCTCCAATGGGCTGGACCAGTAAAATAATTGCATTTTAAGATAGAAAAAAATTACAATTACAATTTTTTGTGTTTGTTATAGTGCAAACAAACCCTATTACCTTATGAGCTTGCTTTAAAAAAAACTATCCAACAAAAAAGGTGTGAATAACCTGAGAAAAAATAAATATCTCAAGAGAAATACATGCAAGTCAAACAATATTATGCTTCAATTTATCATTTATGCATTTGCATTATGGATCAGATCTACTACAAAGACACTTAACTGTTAAAATTGTGCTTAATTCTCTTTAGAAATTTCAGTTTGTTCATATTCGTTTTGTATTCAGGATTGTTCATAAGTGTAAATATTTTCCCAATTTAATGTTATTTTTTTTCCACAATAACATAAATTTGAAGTTGTCATTATTTATAGGCATAATCTACATTATTTTCACATCAAAATGAGAAGAAAATATGGAGTAATTCTTTTAATATGTTATTCTGCTATAATTTGACTGTAGACCATATTGGTCTGAATGTGGAACCTGAACTAAAATCAGTTCCACAGCCTTGACTATATATAATGTTTGCACTTTGCAATTTATCCTGGGGGCCGCATTGGAACCTTTGCCGGGCCGCATTTGGCCCCCGGGCTGCATGTTTGAGACCCCTGTTCTACGGAGCAGTGCACCCAGGGAACCATCTCCAGACGTGGAGCCATGGTCATGGTCAGTTACCTGCCTGGAGGATTTTTACCCTAACAAACATGTTTTTGGGTGATGGGGGAAATCGGACCACCCAGAGGAAACCCATCCCGACACGAGGAGAGAAACATAGAAACTCCACACAGAAAGGCCTGCACTTCTTCTTGCTGTGAGGCAAGAGTGTTAACTACTCTGCCAGCGTTCCTTGAGGACCAGGGTTGAGAATCACTGCCTTATAAGGCACTTTACAAATAATGTGTCTTTATTATTGTTCCTGTTGTTGTTTTTAATCAGTCAAAAGTGGTTGAAATAATTAGAAATAATTTTGACTAATCAGTAATTATTATTTTAGTAATCTTGAAACATTTGCTTTTCTGTCCCTTTTAGTTCAAGTCATTGAAACTCTTTTTGAGTACCTTTTGATCAAAATCACTTGACCTATTCTTTTAAGTGACATGCATCATTAGAGTGTGTAAATGTTGTGCTGTGGTGTGTGTTTTGTGCAGGTTGTTGTACTTCCCTCAGGTTCAGCCGGTTGAATTTGATGACGCTTACATTTGGTTTAATATAAAGTGTTCGACATGAGCCAAAGCCCATTGACAACTCCCCAGCTTCCTGTCTGTCTATGAAAACAGATGGAAGAATTGGGAATGGGATTTATGGAAGAACAAGTCCACTACTAATTTGTCACCCTCTGGCTGACAGTGGCACCTGCCCGCACGCTGCAGCAAAGACCTCTGGGAGTTCTATGTCTCAGCAAGTGTAACCTGAACATGAGTTTCTCCCTCAGCAACGGAATGTATTTGTGTCAGGACTGTATCTGTGATGGAGCGTCATCATAACAGTGTCCCAGTGTCAACCTCTGCACCTCAGCACTAGTGACACCATGAGGACTGAGAAGACAAACCTAATGTGATTGAATGGATTCGGACTCTAAATTTAAAGTTAAAAAATGTCAGGAAAAAAAATTATTTAACAGCTTGATACAAATAAATATTCTGTCTTGAATAATTTAATTTGACTTCACTGTTAAAGTTGTATGAAGTGACCAATGAACAGCTCACCACTTCTCTTTAGACCATGACAGCTAATACTGAAGTTATATTTGAAATGTAATGAGACTGTAGTGGAAATTACAATATGACCCACACATATAAAATGTTATATTGTTTTCAATGTTAAATTGCTTTGGTTTTCTGATCTGTGAGAGTGCTCTGAACTAAGCAGCCACAGGTCTATTTGCATAAAAGGCTGAAAGTTCATTAGCATACAAACAAGATTCCACTAACAGGCGGCTCAAAGGTGTATTACATACAGTGAAGTTAAACAAACCACAGTAATATTATTTTTATTGACCCTCTGTTTTTTAATACCTCTGAGGAATTATTAACTCTTAAATTGGGTTAAGTTTTCTATGTGCTGTGTTTTAAACACACTGACCCCTGTTCAGACTTTGTCAGCTTAATGTGGACAAAACAGAAGTGATTGTTTTTGGCCCCAAAAAAGAAAGGTCAAAGGTCAGTGCTCACATTGAGTCCATGTCACTAAACCCCACAATCCAAGTCAGAAATCGGGGTGTAATCCCATTATTCCGCTTATTCTACGGGTTATTACAGTTTATTACTGCTACTACTCAAATAGATTAGATAAAATAGCTCTTAAAACGTAGCGAATATTTACTTCCAAAGTGACGGAACTACCTATGGAGTGAAATGGTGCCGTGAATCTGAAGTGACAAAACTCGTTGCCATTGGCAGGCTATTAAAAAAAAATCCACCCGCAGAACGCTGGGAACGTCAATTCAAAGTGAACGGGAGCTGCCGCAACATTCTAGAGGGCCGTAAAATAAACAGAAGTGCACACTTCCATACTTAGTCAATCACTAGCTTCAGTGAATATTTGGGTTGCCAACATGCTAGCAGTTGGGACCACAAATCTCTCCATCATGCCAGAGTAAACAATCGATATTGTTGAAAAATGGGTGTGTAAGGACTGCAATATTCCCCAGGCTGTCTTGCTGAAAGGTTACAGTAACTGGGTTGAAGGCTACATAAAGTTTAAGTAAGCTAATGGCACCCCTAGCATATCATCAGTACTGACAGCCATCGGCATGCTTACCACAAAATTGAAAGCATAAAGTTGAAATAGCATATATATTTTTCATATTCATATTTTCTTATTTCATGGTGACATTAGGTTGATTAGATGGCTGTTAGCGCTATATATCATTGATGCTAGACTGGTAAGCTAAGCTTAATGTGTTAGCTAAAGCATTTAATTGGACATAATTATCCTTATCTTACCGTGAAATATGGACCAGGATCCCTCTTTATGTTTTTGATCCAGTGTTTTATCTTTGGGGAAATGATGGAAGGTCTGTCTATGGTACGATTTTTTACTCTTTGAGGATGTACAACTCGGGATGCAGCAGTGAGGCACCATTGCCGTGGGGAAAGTGTTGTGTGTAGCAACAAGTATACTGCCCCTCAACGTCTTTTGAACATTCCAGGTGAATAAGACCCATATACTACAGATCAGAAATATGTACAACAAATAAGAACATATACAAGCAATCTATGATCCATACAGGTGAGATTAGGAAAACATGATGCATGTGTTGTTGCTGCTGTACTGAGGTAGGGAGAGTATTGCACCGTCCACTGTCCAAATATTAATGTGAAACACTTTTTGACCAGGTAGTCCAGGTAGAGTCATTACAACAGTAAAGATCAAAGATCAAAATGTTAAACTCAGTGGTGACACTTTCATCCAGTAACAACAATAATGTGCACAGTGTGAACAGAACTGCTAAATGTAAAACACTACTGTGTGTTCTGGAAACAAGCAGTAACATCTCCTTTCCACAAACACACCTATCACACACACAGACACACTGCTCTTTCCCCAAGCCACTTCTTTCTTTCCATGTGATTCACTTGTGTTGACACTCAGGTCATCAGCTCCACGTGGTAATGAATGGATGAAGTCCACAGCACGTCCATGTAAACGGCCATCACAAGACGGGCCCAGGATGTCTTAGTCAAGCTGTCTCTGGCATTAGTGTTATGTAACTGAGGGAGTGGAAAAGGACATGTATGTGTGTGTGTGTGTGTGTGTTGGGGGGGTGGGTGGGGGTGCAGCTCACTTCCTTTTCTTCACAACTGCATCCCGACTTTGGTCTTTTTGAGGATTATGGAGGTGGCAGATCGCTTCAAAGTCTATCATTTCCAAAGGTCATTATGAGATATTCTTGCTCTCATTTTTTATTTATTTATTTATTTATTTTTATGGAGAAAATGAAAGACCTTCGTCAAATCAGTGAACCTTTATTAAGCTCTGTGGTGCCCTGTCATGGTTCTTAAAGGGATAGTTCACTATTTTTCACATGAATTTGTATAAAATCACCTTCTTTACTCTGGTGCACCCACAGTGACTTAGCCCTGACACTGTCCTGTGAGTCCGGTTCTGGTCCTGTTTTGGTCAAATCAAAAGTAGTCCTGGCAGGTTTTCTCAGGTCGTGAAATTAAAACGTGTTTCTTCTCAAAACAATATGTGTTTGAAAGAGTGGTTTATTTGCATAACAAAACTCACACCTCATAATTGCTTGGAGCTACTTTCTTTTAATAGCGATCAATGTGCGTTGTCACTGCTAACAGATGTGCGCCTGCACATAGCAGCTGCAAAGTGAGTTAGCATCTAGGCTACCTGTTTCATTCACTTACTTTAGTTTAGTTTAGAAGTTAACAGTACCATATCTGACCACAGCGATGATTAAAGCATTGATTTCAGCACACAACCAAGGGGTTATCTTTATGAACTCAAATAAACGGATAATGAAATTCATCAGATGGAAGTAGAACAGGCAGAGAGAGAGAGGATGGGCAGAGAGGTGGAAGTTGAAGGTGGAGCCACAGAGAAGCAATGGAATGTGTGAGGAGACTGACTCACATCTTTGTTGCTACAGCCTGGATAATGGCAAGTGTGCACCATTTTTACAAATAAGCATTTTTGTCGAAGCTGATGAACTTCTCGCTCTCGATTGAATTAGTTTGTTGATGTCGCAAGTCTGTATTCGGTAAACACTGTCGAACAACTGATAAAAGTAGTTTTCTAAGGCGCACAGCTGTTAGCAGTGACAACGGACATTGATCGCTATTGAGAGAAAGTAGCTCAAAGTAATTACGAGGTGTGAGTTTTTGTTCCGTGACGGTTTTGTTATGCAAATGAATCACTCATTCAAACACATATTGTTTTGAGAAGAAACACGTTTTATTTTCATGACTACTATCACTTTGACCAAAACTGGACCAGAACTCGACTCACAGGACACTGTCGAGGGTAAGTCACTGTGGGTGCTGAAAGATGCTGATTCTATACAAATTCATGTGAAAAATTGTTATTGTTTATTCACCATCTAAATCTGAGAAAACAAACCTTGGCTTACGTGAAAGCATGAGTGAAGCTGCAGTTTGGTTTCAACACTGCTTTAAGAGGACAATTCACTTTTGCCACCTTTTAATGGACGGCGATGAAATGTGTCAACATATATGAGTAGTTGTTTAGATATTTTGGTCAGGGATTAGCAATCGGATTTCAGCATTACCGCTTGACTGCAGATCCGATGGGACTGTTTGCAGGGACAAAAAAATCAATTTAACTTAAAATGTAATTGTTAGGAATGATGTCTTTCTGTGTAACAGCGGGCTGGAGAATTCACCATTCAGCATGAGTGGAGTCCTTGGCACTTTCCAGGTCAGTTCGGAGTTCCCTAAAGTGTCAGATTGTGTTCACGTCCCATTAACTCGCTCCTGAAACCTCCAGAAGCTTCACTATTCACCCTTTTCATTCTGTAACACAGTTATAGTGATTTTTATATGTTAGCCTCTCATGAGCCTCTGTGTGTGTGTGTGTGTGTGTGTGTTGTGTGTAGCTCATCATATGAGCACAGTGTTGTATGTTTCTGATGCCCCCTGCCCCCCCTCCTCATTACTCACTGGCTGGGGGGTATCACTCTGGCTTCATGTAGCGCCAACAGGAGACAGTGATGTTAAAGGGAAATATCCCTTCAGGAAAAAACAGACGACAATATCAAAGTGTTTATGGATTTATGTTGAAATACAGTGGAAACATGTTCATAGTTTCAACAAATTGCTCGCAATAATTTTTGGAAAGTGATTGATATATTGGTTACTTTATTCAATTTCATTTACTGAATATGAAAAAATAAAGACATTTTTGAAAAAGACAAGACTGACAAGGATAAACAACTGGTCCTTTTTTTCTAGAACCAGCTGAAACAACTACGAAAACATCCATAAATAAGACAGATACTGTAGATAGATAGATAGATAGATAGATAGATAGATAGATAGATAGATAGATAGATAGATAGATAGATAGATAGATAGATAGATAGATAGATAGATAGATAGATAGATAGATAGATAGATAGATAGATAGATAGATAGATAGATAGATAGATAGATAGATAGATAGATGTGTGTGTATACTATGACATCTCTTGTTATTTTTCACCAGAGGAACCTATCCACACTGTTTTAAAAATGTATATAATGTATCAGATTCCACCTAAGAAACAAACAGGCAACTCAGAATACACTTATCCATGTTCCAAAATGACAATGGACCTAGATCTAGATGTGTAAGACATTGTCCAATCCACATTAGCACAGTTGAACAAAGGACAATGTCAGCCAGTGAAATTATGTAATCACAAAAGGCTACAAATAGGTCTAGTGTGTTTAGGGGGATATTTTAGATTCCATGACCAGTGCTGGGATTAATGCATTACAAAAGTAATGCAATACAGTACACAGATTACTTTTTGCCCTAGTGTAGTAATGTACAGCATGACTCATCAATTTTCAGTAATATTTTACTCAGTACATATTGCATATCACTCACCTATAATTTAATTGTTCAAAGGAAAAAAAGACAGACAAACAACTGTAGATGTATCTACCAGCATCCTCAGTGTCACACCCCCTTGTTTGAACTAGTACATTCTACTATCGAAGTACACTAACGAAGTACTTATGCTTTGTTACTTCCCATCTATAGTAAAATATGAATACAAATGTATAGGGACATAAATGTTTTGCATTCATTATATAATTATACAACCATTTAGACCAAAGCAAATCTCATAATCAAAGCTAAAGCTAAATATTGTTGTTTTTTGTTTAGACACTATTATTCAGGACATTTCAACTATAAGAGTGGTTAATTTTCATAAAGTTACCCATAAGTACTTTCATATTATAGGAAGTGATCAATAAAAATGTAACATACAAGTATTATGTCCACGGAAGCCCTAAAACAATAATAACAATAATACACATATTAGTAATAGTAATCGGCTGGACACACTGATTAGAAGGTCTGTGTCTGTGTCAGGAAGGAGAGTGGAATCTGTAGGAGTTGTTCTGGAGAGGACGATATGGGCTTTAATGTGGGGTATCCTGAAAAACCCCAGACATCCCCTGCATGACACTGTGGCAGTTCAGAAGAGCAGACTCATCTCACTGTGTTATAGAACTGAACACGTTAGGAGGTCGTTCATCCCTGCTGCCATCAGACAGTTCAAAACATCTGCCTGAATGAACTGTGCTAGTTAGACAGAAGGATAAGAGCACTTTATTTTTACTTATTAATCTCTCCTAGCATTGGTTGGAAGAGATATTGTAATCACTGTGTGTGTGTGCGCGTGTGTGTGTGTGTGTGTCCACAGAGACATATCATGCTATAACTCAATTAATACTTGAGCTATCACCATGAAATTACATGGGCATATACATATAGCTAATGCACATCAGATGCAGTGATCCATTTGAGCAAAGGTCAAAGGTCAAGGTTATAATTAACTAAAAGAACAAAATTACATTATTGGTTATAACTCAAGAATGGATGGTCACAGAACACATTGGTACAAAATGATGAAGAATGAAGATTTCTACAATTCTCATAAATGGTGTTATCACCTACAACCAATAGTTTTTTAGATCTCTGGAGGTCAAAGGTGACAAGTAGCATAATTTACTGGTGTAACACTGTTTGTGTGTGTCAAACATAGACATATCACACTATAACTTAATCAATACTAGATATATTATTGTAATATTACACACACTGAGATATATATACACATATAACACAATCATCAATATTGCAAAAGGTCAAAGGTCAAGATTAGTAGATTTAGTAGAAAGGTCAAAATTACATTATTGGCTCTAATTCAAAAACGGGTTGTCAGAAAAACTTGAGATTGGCACAAAACAGGAGCAAGGTTAGGCACTTGAATATTTGTTGCTTGTTTGTTTTGTTATTGTCTGTTATTTATTTGTGTGTGTGTGTGGTGGTGTATCTATCTATCTATCTATCTATCTATCTATCTATCTATCTATCTATCTATCTATCTATCTATCTATCTATCTATCTATCTATCTATCTATCTATCTATCTATCTATCTATCTATCTATCTATCTATCTATCTATCTATCTATCTATCTATCTATCTATCTGTCTGTCTGTCTGTCTGTCTGTGTCTGTCTGTCTGTCTTCATCACTACATAGACCCTGTCATTCCTTCATTAGAGACACACGTTTACACTCAGTCATGCTGTAGCCTCCCAGGAAATCACTAGTGTAATTTGGAACAACTGAATGGGAGCAGCTATCTAATGATATCTATTTAATTTTCTCTAAGCCTGGATGCTCACATGTAGGTCACAGGGTGATTCATCACAGAATCATTCTTCCAAAACAACAACAATAACAACAAAAAGCTGACAACATGAAGACAGTAAATGTGTGGGTGCTGCATGAGCCTGTGATGCCTCCTTTCATCCCCGTCTCTCTCTGGGTTCCCTCTTCTGTCTTTCTTGGTTATTTTCATTCTGTTTGCAGCTCGACGCCTTCACCATTTGTCCACGCGACTCCACGTACTTGTCCGATCTGCCTTGACAAGGAGGGTCTTGCCTGATGCTCATTTGAAAATGGGTTAGGGCTGAATCAGTGACTCAATTGAGATGCATCTGAGGACGTTAGTGTTGCTGTGGGCCTCCGCCGTTGTCAGTGACGTGGCTATAGCTTCGATCAGAATGGAGACGGTTTCTATTCCTTCAGACGTGCTCATTAGTGTCAAGCCGACGTGACAGCGAGGACAATTTGCAGTACCATTTTTCGACACACTTTGTTCCCTGTTGTGCTGTATCGTCAAGCAAGTATTTGTGTTCAAAGTTGTTGTGACAGCGGAACTTTCCTCAACAGTAATGTTCATTGAGTGTTTTACACGTTGACGTAATGTAACGTCAGGAAGCTTTGACAGACAGTGTTTGGTCAATGGTTATTCCTGCATAGTTAAAAGCAGTGCAAAGTGAAAGGTTAACAGGCCACTTTAGACTGTAAAATGGCTAAATCTTTCATTGTCTGCTGTTACATGATACTGTACTGTGGACTGATGTGCTCCCAGGGCAGTTTTATCAGGTTGAGCGCCAAGTGATGATGTAATCCAGAGATGACCTCGCTAACTCTCAGAAGCAGCGAGGGAAGCCTACACACAAAACCACTGAGTTGGATCCAACTTGACATCATTGCATGAACCTGCTACTGCTCATCCATTTTTTTAGGTTCACTAGTGAATGGCCCCAAAGATATACCATTGGATTTAATTTTTGGAGCGCTCATCAAACATGACTGGAAAGAACTATGTTAAACTTTTGCAGAAAAACTAATAATCCAACTTTTTTTTCCGTCTTACCAGCCTTATGTCATGGTCCTGGGGTGTAGATGACATTATTTTAATTATATGTATAGCCCCCACATTAATATATCTCCAATTTTTACATGTCAAATACAAGTGAACCAATTAATTTTTCTAAACCCTTTTGGTGCATGAATTATGACAACTTTAGTGGAGATTTACTTCCTGAGTGTTTTTATTCTTCTTTAGGCTGAAAAACACAATATGAATGATTGAATTTTTTTTTTATGTGAACCTACTTTTCCTGGTGTCATGGAAAAAATATATTAACACTTTGGAATCTTTGGAATCTTTCCGATTGTCTTTGGTTTTCATTTTAATGTCAGGAAAAAAAAAATCTAGAAATCTTACATAATTAAGATCATATACTTATTTGGAGCGGACTTGATAAGAATGAACTTTTCTTTGAGTCGTTTCATTAATTTAATATCACAAATATAATTTAGAATTAGTATTGCAGTTTAAAGATTATTTCAAAGTTACAAAGTTAAGTCTTTTGTTCAATGTCTGAAGTCGATTGTCTCATGTCATGCTGCCTGGGAGGCTGCAGGCACTGACTTGCTCCTCCCAGACAAGAGTCTTTTGTTCCTTGGTTGGCTTTAGGTATCTGTAACTTTCCATTTGGGCGTGTCTTGCCTCTAGAGCACGGGTGTCAAACTCCAGTCCTCGAGGGCCGGTGTCCTGCATGTTTTAGATATTTCCCTCTTCCATGTGATTTAGTTTAACCCTTTAACTCCTGAGAACTAACAAAATAATTGGTAACATAAGCAAAGTAAGACACAAATGATAGAAAATCAAAGAACAATACTAACATAAAAAAAACAAAAAGGTAGAAAAATAAACAAAATGAGCAACAAAAACTAAGAAATATTTACAAAATCACAAATAATGTGGAAAATTTTGAAAAAAAAATTACGAAGGAAGAAAACTAGTATTGAAATTTGGTCCTAGCAATTTTAATTTTGCCTTTAAATAATGTTTAAATAAAATCAAATACAAATAAAAAATCTTGCTTTTGGGCACCCTTTCCATGCACAAAACTAAAAGGAAAATAGTTTAATTTTTCTGAATATTTCAACTAAATCATCCATTCAGAATCAACGCTGACACATAAAGAGTTAATAATCAGCTCCTCATCAGAATGATAATGATGCAATGGCCTCCAGGTGTAATGGAAGAGGGAAACATCTAAAACATGCAGGACACTGGCCCTCTAGGACTGCACTTTGACACCCTTGCTCTAGAGAGTTCCATTGTTTTCCTAATGTAAGTTACCCCATCCCTGTACACATTCCTCATGGACTGTCATCTAAGCACAGACTTTATCACAGACCCAAACTCCAAGGAGTACAAACATTAAAATATATATATGATATTATTGTAATTTCTACAACAATCATTTTACAAATAGAGTTACAAAAACAATCTGTCTATGTTCAAAATTTGCATTAAATTTACAAAGTCCTTAAAATAGTTTTAGGTTAAGAGTCTGAGTCAAATCGCCCCAGTCCTTGAGCGTCGGAGTGACATAGAAGTTACTCAAGTGAGTAACTTCTTGGCTACTGTAGGTTCCTCCCTTCAGACAAGCTTTAAGTAAATTTGAGGCAACACAAAAGTCAGGTGACCCAAAAGACATAAGCTTCTAGTCTGGGGATATTCCATCAACCCCCTTCTGCCTAAAAACACAAAGACTGGAATGTCAGAAAACAGAGGCCATTTGTGAAACACAAACCAAAACACTATTTAAAATTGAATAATTAAAACAATGGTTTCAAAAAGAACCAGTGGTCCACTCAAAGTTTATACAATGGTTTGTTTAACTTCACTGTATGTAAACCTTTGAGACCCCGTCTGCACGGAAACAAGTTCACGTGAAACCAACATACTTTTCTAACGGATTGGCCTTTCATCAAAATGGGACTGGGCTCACGGATACCCCAACACTAACTCTTTGGAAAACAGGTCCCAGAGTGGGAAGATCTGGATACGGTGCCGTTTCTATATCCATCCTGACGTGTATCCTTGTGTATTCACACCCACGTCATGACCACATGACCGGAATAAACAGCAGCCTTCAGCCTGTAGTATTCATTCACACCAACAACGGCGAACAACAGAGTAGCAGTGGTGAATGTGTTTGGGTGTTAGCAGTGTTATTATTATTATTTGTGTCCAGTGTGTGTGTCAAATGTGCACTACTTCTTCTATTGTTTTCTTGTATCAGGTGGGACTGGCTTACAGCGTACATAGTGGTGTAGTATGTCAATTGCATCATTTTCAGCAAATGTTTTGCCCCCATGCTGATGCAGATTTTTAATGAAACAGTTCCATTTTTACGTAATTGACACGGTTTCAAAATTAAATCCATATTGAACTGGCCTGAAATTGTCTCTGTATGCTAGTCAACTTTCAGCCTGTATGCAAATACCTGTGGCTGCTTCATTCATTCTTGTGAACACTTAACAGAGACTTCCCACTAAGGCAGTTTAACACATATTACAAAATATAGCTTTACTTTAGCATTTATATATCTGGGTAATATTGTAATTTCCTATGACACTGGAAATAAAAAAAAAATGTCCACTTAGCTAGAAAACATGTGTTTAATTTTTGATGTATTTAAAACTCATCATCAAAGTGATATATTGTGAAGAAAAAAATAAAAATAAATGAATGAAAAAAATTTTAAAACAAAATTACTTCAGCTAATTTCTCACATTTTAATAAACTTTAATATTAGTCATTACTTTAATTATTACTTCATTGAGATAATATGCAAAAATAAATACATTTTGGATTATTCTGTTCATCAACAATAGCAAAGTTACAGTAATAGTAATGAATGTCAGTGTATTGAACGATACATAATCCACAAAACTACATTAATATACACGAGAACAGCTGTGGAATAACTGTCCACTGAAGTAACCAGTATATGCATCAATGGGTTAATAGACAAACCATTCTGAAGTGCAACAGCAACACCTCATGCACAAATAGCTGTTTTCCAAAAAAGCTAAATACAAGAAATGTGGCTTCCAGTATTTGAAGGTTGTCATCTGATCATTCATGTATCAATGTTCCAACAAATGAGGTCACATTTATAATCAGTGTGGACAGATGGATAGACAATGAGCTGCTGAATGCCAAGATATATGACAATGGCATTTTTGGATCAGCTAGACTTCATTTTATAATTGGCAATGGTCCTTTTAAATGGGCCTAAAGCTGTGGGTGTGGAACAGCACAACACGTAGGCACTTTCCTCTGTGCATTCAGCCAAGGTAAATTTGACTTTAAATATGATAAGTTACTGTTTCCTTCAATTGAGCAGCTTTGCAAATTGACCCTGAACAAGCTCCTGCTTAACACTAGTGCAACCAAGGAGGTGGGGCTTGATTTCTGTCGGGCGCCTCCCACTCTACGGCCCATATGTATTGAGGGACTTGAGGTGGAGGTTGTCTCTTCCTATAAGTACCTGGGGCTGCAACTGGACTAGGCTCCGCAGCTAACACGGAGAGGGTGTCAAAGATATATTTCCTCAGACAACTGTCCCAAACTACTGCTGATGTTTTATCAGTCAGTTGTGTTTAGTGCTCTTTTTTATGCTGCTGTGTGCAGGGGGTGGGGGCACTGTTAGGACTTAGCTAAAATCAACAGGCTCATAAGGAGGGCAGGTTCGGTGGTTGGTCTGAGTCTGGATCCTGTAGAGAGGGTGGTGGAGGAGAGGACACTCTCCAGGATTAGGGCCATTCTGTCCACTCAGAACCACCCCCTGAACATGTTCTTCACCCGTCAGTGGAGCTCTGGGAGTTCCAGAATGCTCTCAAAAACTCAAAAACTCTTTTGTCCAAAAAGCAGCCAAAACATTTTTTTTTCACAAAAGCAGCCAACTCTGAGACAGGCAGGAGTGGAGGACCTCTGGTTTTTACATACAGCACTTTTCAATTTAGTTTTTTTTTTTCAATTTTTCAATTTTTAGCTTAGGTGGTGAGTGTGTTTTATCTATGTGTTTTTATGTGTGATTTTATGTCACAATCTGGCAAGAGACAAAGTTACATAACCTTCAGGAAATGTATGGATGTCTTGTTTCAACTAAAATAGTGTCTTACTGCTGAAAATTTGATTTCAATTTTTCACACTTAGTAGTGTGCACCTTAGCAAACTACTTTCATCAGTTGTTCGGCAGTGTTTGCAGCTGCTACCTCCAGGTGCGCAGCTGTTAGCAGTGACAACACCCATTGATCGCTATTCAGAGAAAGTAGCTCTAAGGAATTATGAGGCGTGAGTTTTTGTTCCTTGACGGTTTTGTTATGCAAATAAATCAGTCATTCAAATACATATTGTTTTGAGAAGAAACACATTTTATTTTGTTGACCCTAGGAAACCTGCTGGGACTACTTTCGCTTTGACCAAAACCGGAACAGAACTTGACTCACAGGACACTGTCGGGTGTAAGTCACTGTGGGTGCACCAGAGTAAAGACACTGATTCTATACAAATTCATGTGAAAAATAGTGAACTATCCCTTTAAGAAGAACAGCAGGGGTGACAACAGCTCAGAGCTTAATCAGAAAGTGTTTTATTTTCTCCAAAATAAAAATTAACAAAGAATGAGAGCAAGAATATCCAATAATGACCCTTGGGAAGGATACACTTTGATACACTACCACCTTCATAATCCTCAGATTAATGTGAAAAATAGTGAACTATCTCTTTAAGCAAAATCATCCAGAAATGGTAAGGGGTTAATTCATACTATTAACTGAAAGTCCCAGTTTGATGTCAGTGCTCTCTTTATACTAAATTTACTATCGGTGTAATTCACTGCATGGAAATCATATTTATGTAAAATAATATGGGCTCTAAAACTGCTGTGTCACTAAATTCTGAGTGAGACACTATATTCAGACCTGTGCATTTCTTTTTCTTTTTCTTTTTTTAAAAAATAATGCTTCCAAATATTTGCTTCAGTCAGTCATAAAATAAAAAGACTTTTAACAAGTATTTGCTATAAACATAGAAATCACCTCTGCCAAATAATTCATAATAACCTTTGTGAAATGACGTGCAGTTCCTTTCATGAGTTCACGCTCCCACAGACTGACTTAGATCTGTAGGTCTGTTTTAGAAAGTTCATAATGAGGAAGACGATGTTGGACAAGAAATGTTACAGCACAAAAGGACAAGAGGAATCACAAACAACACACCATGAATCATTGCAAATTCATTCGTCTGCACAAATGTGACCCAAAACAATAGTATTTTCAATTCTAAGGCTAAATAAAGAGAACTCATTTAACTCAAACAACAGCCAGATATCAAACACATCTAAACACATCTATCAATACATATAAATAATTGGTATAAAATCATCTTTTCATGGCCCATGTGGACATTCAGAGATGCTGTAGTTACCATGGAAACACTGTCATCTTCTGAAACATTGATTGACCAGTAAAACCCATGAAGTTGGATCAGTGACAGTGGTTAGAGATGATTATTTTAATGTTTAGTTAATGACAGATTTTGCTTTAAAAGTTCCTTTTTTTAAAACTATGCTGTAATAAACAGAGGTGGAAGTAACCAAGTAGAAGTACTTCCTTTACTGTACTTTTTAGGTATCTGTACTTTACTTGAATATTAATTATTCTGGCAACTTTTGACTTTTACTCCCTATACTTGTTCATAAATATTTGTACTTTATACTCTTTACATTCTCAGAACAGACTCATTACTTTTTCAAACTAGACAAATGTGACAGTGTGAAAAGTAAAGAATTTTGACTTTTTAGCTCATTGAGGTTTTTTTCCTCATAATTTTGATTCATCTCATAATTTTAAGGGTTTTTGTCTCATAATTTTGAGGGTTTTTTCCTCATACTTGTGACTTTTTAATGTCATGATTTAGATTTTCTATCTCATGATTATGCTTTTTGACTTGAATTTTTTAATTTGAATTTATGACTTGAAATTTTCCTGAATTTCCTGTACATACCCACTAAACTGAGTAAATAAGTATTGTTTCATCCATTAAAAAAATGCAGCTTTAGGTTTTACTTTATTACAATTGAGAAATTGTACTTTTTTACTTTTACTTCAGTAAATTAATTGAATCAGTACTTCTACTTTTATTTTTTTCCACACGTACTTCTACTTAACTACAGAATATGAGTACTTTAACCACCTCTGGTAATAAATGACCATTGAGTTAAATACAATGAAATACTTGAGTGACACTGAAAAAGAAAATGAAGAGAATAATTTCAAAAAAAGGTGTTAGAGAAAAAAAAAAAATTCGAAGTGGAGACAAAACTAGTTTGGGGTCTTTATGTGTTAAAGAAAGACAAAAAAATTAAATATAATCAATCAGACTCCATGAAGTGATAATAACTGTCAATAAGAGCTGGTCTCATCTTGGTTCTGAACTGACCTGAGAATGACCCCTAAATTTCAATTACATTCTTCAGTTTGAATTTAACATTCCAAACAGGATGTGGAATTGCAATTCAAATTCAAATAGCAGGAAGTAGATTTGGAATTCCATGAAATTTAAATAAATTACCAATATATAATTTAGGTGAATTTAACATTGAAGCTTTACAGTATATATTACATTTTTAAAACATGATTACAACATGAATTTCATACAGGGATTATTGTATTGACACAATACTTTATTATAGTAAATAGGCCTATTTATCTCATCATTTGAACCCACTTTATCCTCACTAGGGTCATGGGGGTCACTGGGGGTCTAATCCAGCTACAATGGGTGAAGGCGGGGTACACCCTGTATGAGTCTCCAGTTCATCTCAGGGCTGAACATATATAGACAATCACTCTCACATTCACACCTATGGACAATTTAGATTAACCAATGAACCTATCAGTGCATGTGTTTGGATGGTGGGAGGAAACTGGAGTAACTGGAAAAAACCCACACAGACACGAGGAGAACATGCAAACTCCACACAGAAAGGTCTGGTGTGGGAATAGAACCAGGGTAGGCCTATTCTTTTTTTTTTTTTATCTTATTTTACCAAATTAAATATTAAAACATACTCTACAAAACAGATTATCAAAATTGTAAAAAAAAAATACAAAAAATAAAATTCAAATTATGAAAATTGATAGGATAGCACTTGCTTTCCCAGAATACTGTGCTGTGTCCATGTCTTCAAAATGGTTGTTTAAAGAAATTATTCCTAAATGTTTAGAGTACACTCTGATGAAATAACCTAATTGAAAGCCAGAACTGGTTTGTACTTTTGATTTGTATAATTGCAGCAAAATGCAAAATGATAACCCACATTAAAGGACATCTGTGCACACTCATTTTGCTGAGCCAATTCCCACAACACATGGAAACCACAGATCTGCAATTACTGTAGTACTCCAGTTTGTGGCCTCATAAAGACTATATTTCAAATGGCACCTCCAGGTAAGTTTACAGGTTTATAATCTGTCTTTATCACCATGTATTTGCATTGGGAACGGTGAATCAACCACCAATGTATTACACTCTACTCACCAGTTCAACCATGTAATGTATTACCTTATACCCTACTGTCTTCAATATACAATGACCATCTACTCACACTATTTCTCATTCGCTTGTGCAAGTCCAAATCATGAATCTTGGCATATCATGTGAAAGCAAAGTAGTCTCAGAGTTAGGGGTCTGGGTACAGCATTGTACAGAGGCAGAGAAGCCCATAATATTTACTGTACAAATAGAATAGAACGTCTTTATTGTCATTGCTTAGGTCACACATGCATCATATACACACACCTCGTAATGTAATAAATATAACAAATAATAATGTTAAAAAAGATATAACTAAAAATACTAAAATACAAAATGTTAAAATACAAAAAAAAAAAATCAGGGACTTTCTTTAGACTGGAAGAATGTTGATTGTATTTCCTGCTTACAGATAGCCTAGCTACACTAACACTATTCATTACATGTATAGACAAGTACTCTGTGAACATATATCTACTATGATGGTAAACGCTGACCATATTTGCCTGACCAGTGATTTAAGGTACAATCAAGGAGTTTATTTATTAATTTTTTGACCTTTTATTTATTATTTATTATTAGACCACTTCTTGTTCATTGTAATGCCTGGTACAAATAAAGGTTCATTTGTTTGAGCAAATAAGAGTTTACTTTAAGAGTTGATATTTAGCCATTTTCCATAGTGTTCTTAATTAAAATGACTTAAGCTCTTACATCCATAGCTATAGAACTGACAAAAACAAGAATTTTGTACAACATTGATGTCTGTGTGTGTAGAGCCACTTTTTCCCAAATGTTTTATTTCTACACAAAATGTCACATTATAGTTTTGAAAGATCTTAATTTGAAAAAAACAAAACAAAAAAACTTTGTTTATTAAACCAAAAACATATTTGGTGTTTTCTCAATAATGTACTTTTTTCCCTTTTTTCACAAAAAATAATAATAATAATAAAAAAAAATACAATCTCTTCATGTTGTCAGATCTTCATTTTTAAGAGCATTTTATAAATCTGTTTTAATGACATATATTATGACCCCTGGTCATTTTGTTTATTATGTGGCATATGATTGGCTCCAGATGCTTTATAAACCAGCTATGTGTGATGACCATGTGCCCTAGTGTGAAATTTCTACAGTATATATTGTAAATGGAGAATTGGATTAGTTTGTGAAATTGACTAGGTTTTTGTAGGGGAGGGAAACCATTTATGTTTTCATAGTTTTTTTTCCTGTTTTTTGGTTTAGAAGATTTAGAGATTATATTTTTGTTTTACTTACTTTCTGTTCAAGATGAATTTTGGTTTGTTGTTTTGGTTCCACCCTCACTCATACCTTTTATTAAAACAAATATTTCAATTGGATTTTGGTTGTAAATTGTTTTTGATGTGAATAGGAATGGAATTGTGTAAATAGTTGTAAATTGGGACTTTGGTTGTGTTGCTTGACAAACAAAAGTTGGAAACACTTTTGTGCTGCACCCTAGTTCCCCTAGCCTGGGGTGTAACACATATAAACATAGGTAAACATCTATTGTGTCTTTTATATACTTGAGAGCATTGAAAACACCAAATATGAAAAGTGTCAGACTTCCTTTTGTCATTTTATTACTGTGTAATAGTCCTCTTCCTGGTTTATTTGGATGTGCATTACATGGACATTACAGAAGACAAAGAAAACACCTAAAGTTTCTTTTTCAGTTCAAGAGTTTATACATTAACACAGCACTACCCTAACAAGGAATGAACAAAACCAAATACATGAATAACCCCTGAATGCTGACTGTTGCAAATTTGCACCAAACTGTTTCCATTTCAAATTCAGCTGAGATATTCTATGTATTCCCCCAAAGTTAATTCATACATTCAGAATACTGAAAACAATATTATGGCATAATAAAACCATCTCTATTCCTGAGATGTGAAAATCAGTTTTATTACTTTTTCATTATTACTAACCATGGTTTTGTTTGTTTGTCTTAATAACCACATTTTTGTCTATTTTACGTACTGTAGTCAAATTAAAAAATGTATTTTAGCATCTGCTTGAAAGCAAAATATTTGTATACAAACTTAAGTGTTAAAAGAATAAATCAACCCAATATTAACAATCATGAGTTATGAAAAGACTTATATTGATTATTGTATTTCTTTGACTTAATATTATTATGTCTATAAAACTATATTTGGGGAATAATCCAAATAATCTGTGATGATTCATTTTACAGGCAGTATACTTTTACAAATAAAATTATTCTCCTTTAAATGTAATGCCTCTAGTTTTTCAGCAGAAATACATCATGTCCACCAGTGGAAACTCACCCACTCCAACAACCTTAGAATAAGTTATTTCAGTCTAACCTCAGTTACTGTGACTTGCTTTGGAAGAACTTTAGTGTATTTGGAGGCTGTTCTACACCCTTAACATCCAACTCATACAGGGACTGATGACGATTATCATTCAGGCCGATAAAACTGACCCACATCTGTCAACTGCCAATGTATCATTTGCAGAGTGAAGTGTAGCAGCCAGTGATGAATGGACCTGCCTGTTCCTCTCAATATGATGCTGGCTGGCTCAGTGTTCAGTGCTGGGATACCTGACAGGGATTGTCAGAGCAAAACAACCCAGCAAATGTCCTCTATTTTAGTATGTTGTGTTCAAATATTCTACATTTGAAAAATAAATTGATAAGAGGATGAAAAAGATCAATGTGAAGGTGAAACATTTCAATATGGAGTTAGATTCACCTATTATTCTTAGTTACAATAACAACATTAGCCTCTTCAGACCTGAATTATGTTCTTAGGTTGTGGAAAATAGAATTGCTTTTCTCCATCGTTATGCAACCAGAAATGAGAATCAATCTTTTTTTTTTTTTTTTAAATCAAAACTCTTTAATTGTTAAATATTTTGTCCATTGTAATGGACATTGGGTGCCAACAGTTGTTAAAATACCAACATTGTCACATTGACATCACATGGAACATGAACTTCAGTAGTAACCTTTATGGACAGAGGATCTCATTTCTGCTTTTTGCAGATGATGTGGTTCTTTTGGCTCCATCCAGCAGTGACCTTCAGCTCTCACTGGAGCAGTTTACAACCCAGTGTGAAGTAGAGGTAAGATCGGGCCGAAAAAATCCAGCCCGACCAGATCCAGGCCTGCAGGCATTAAAGCCTGACCCAGCCCGAGCCCAACCAATTAACTTGATTTACAGGCCCGAGCCGAAAGCAAACCCAAAATTTCAATTTATCCCATATTATTTTTGGCAGAAAAAAAGGCAAGATTTTTTAAGATTAAAATCATCTACATATTTTTATTATCATGATAAATGCATTTACACAACGAAATAACACTGGAACATAGAATAAGAGGCCAGACAATGAGAGGGAAAGAGTGATCTTTATGCGCACTCGCTTAATTACACGGAGAAAAACAAAAAGTCAGCGAGAGAGAAGCCCGAGCCCGACCCAAACGTAATGATTGACATTTTAGGCACGACCCGACCTGAATTTCGGGCTGGCTTGGGCTCGGGCTAAAGATCTTACCTCTAGTGTGAAGCAACTGGGATGAATATCAGCACCTCCTAATCTGAGGCCATGGTTCTCAGCCGGTAAAGGGTAGAGTGCCCCCTTTGGGTCAGAGGGAAGGTCCTGCCTCAGGTGGAGGAGTTTAAGTACCTCAGGATCTTATTCACGAGTGACGGAAGGATGGAGCGTTAGGTCGACAGGTGGATTGGGGCGGCCTCCTCAGTATTGCGGGTGCTAAACCGACCCATTGCGGTGAACAGGGAGCTAAGCCAGTAGGCGAAGCTCTACATTTACCGGTCGATCTACATTCCGACCCTCACCTATGGTCATGAGCTTTGGGTCATGACCCAAAGAATGAGATCACAGGTACAAGCGGCCGAAATGAGTTTCCTTCGCTGGGTGGTCGGGCTCAGCCTTATAAATAGTGTGAGAAGCTCAGACATCCAGGACGGCCTCAGGGACATCAGATTATTGACACTTTACTGGCATTTTTTGATTACGTTAAAATATGTCACAATTGTAAGTCAGTAACAGATCTGCTTTAACCTACAGGTCATATTCTACAGACCAAAGGTCATTTTAGACAATGTTTTAATGTTTAATAATGATGCAACATCTTTTTTTTTTTTCCAAAAAAATATAATAATCTACAGAACAAATTTGCAGATTATACTAATGTAATAATAGAAAGACATGGAGTGAAAAGTTTGGTTTTTTTTTAACAAAAACCAGATGAGTGATTTTTTTTTTGTTCACTCATATTCAATATAGTATGAAAAGAATTTTACACAGTAGTCCGAATTAGTTAGACGAGTCTTTTTTTTTTTTTTTTTTTTTTTTTTTTTTACATCAAAACAGCTCTGATTATTAGGACATGTATAATTCACTGTAGTCCATATCCTATCCTATGTTGTCAAGTTGACTTCATCCTCTAATTAGTGAAGGAGAAGTATGTGCATGACTAGGTACTCTGTGTAATACTTGTCTACATAAAGACCTGCATGTCTGGCTACAAGGCCTGTTCCACTAAAAGACTTGAGGCATTTATGGTCCTGAGCAGAAGCAATTAGGAGGAAGAAAAAGATGACTCATGTGAGGATAACACTCAAACTGCGATAAGCTATATGTGCCAGGAGACATGCAAACGATATGCAAGAAGCAACAAATACATTATGATAGCATACAAAATTAATTGGCTGGTAAAAGTTTTCAAGTGAATGGCTAATACAGTAGGAATTTGACACCATCTTTAAATGTTACACTCCTGTTTTACAGTTCCAGTCAAAAATGAATAAAATAAGCAACAAAATGGACAATAACAACCAAACATGTATAATAAACCAACTAAATAATAAGTGGCATGAACAAAGTAAGACGCAAATGGCACAAAAGTGAAGAAAAATAATAAAATACAATATCAAATGTAGAAATATAAAACTACTAAGGTACAAAATTAACAAACACTAATAAATATTTACGAAATAACAACTTATCTTTGTTCAAATAAATAAATAATATTGTAATTTGGTTCCAGTAGTTTTACTTTTGGCTTTTTTTTTTCTCTAAATGAGATGCTTTTTGACACCTGTTTATTTTCATATATCAGATCCATGAACAAAACCCTGTAAAAAAAAAAGTGATTTTTTTGGTTCTGAATATTGAAACTAAACCATCCTTTTAGAATGTGTCAACGCTGACGCAACCAGGGGTTAAAGGGTTATAGTGAAGGTTTCACATCTAAAACATTCATGCACTAAAAATATTTCCCCAAAAAAACCAGTTTGTAGGATATTTTTGAGGGAAAAGAACTAAGGAAATCTACTGTGAAAGCCCATCAAACTTGTTCATCCTCCTCATCTCTTAATACACTGAAGCTGAGCTGCCTGTTGGATGAAGTGGATTCCCCTTAGGTATTTTTTCTGCAGCGTGACTAAGTCCCTGTTTTTTCTTCCTCCAACTACAACAATAACAGTACTCATTTGCTGTTTTGAACAAACAGAAAAACACAGAGGGGGAATCCAGTGACTGTGGGATGGTTGTCAGATCACCTGGGGGATGCTTGGCTGTATGTGTGATGTGTGTCGTCGTCGTCCCCCCCCTTTTCCTTTGGCTCCAGGACCCCATTGTGCGTGACATGGAATACAGATGCTCTTAAAATAACAACTGCCACAAACCCTGCTGGTAGAACGTCCCAAAGATGACTGCTGACAAATGTCCTTTGTATGACATGAGGGTGTGAGGTGAGATGTTGGTGAATTTTGTGAATAAAGCAGTGGCTCTGACCAACAGAACATGATGAAGACAGAGGGGGGGGGGGCTTTTAGTGTTGTTCAGAAACAGTGTTTTCTGTAATGCTAGGAGTAAGTCTATAGACACCAAGTCATTAATGGTAGAAGATGTTTTCTTGGGGATTTCTTTTACTACATAGCTTAAAATCCTCTTCACATCCCTATTACAAACAATTAATAAATGCAGGGGTGTCAAACTCCAGTCCAGGTTTTAGGCTGTTTTCACACCTGTTAGTTTGGTAGACTGGTTCATTTGGGCACAAAAGTTGTTACAATGTTGCAGTTCTCAACTGGTTCGGTTCACATTCACACCACTGTTTTTTGCAAAGGGACCAACCACTGTGGGTGTTATATCTCTCCTCACCCATGTGGAGGCGATGTTTGGAAAATACTGCGCTTTGGGTGACGTAGACGAAAGCTGCAGCACGTGCAGAGGGAAAATCCCGGAAGAAAACATCAGGCGGATTTGGTTTTTTTTCTGAACAATGAACTGTGGTCTTCTGCTTGTTTTTGTTGCAATATATTTTTTTATCACTACTTTGTGCAGCAAGTGTATTTACTGCTGTTGTTCCAGCATGAAACTCGCATCCGGCACGACAACACTATGCGTTTGTCTTTGGCGCAGAGAAGACATGTTGCGAGACATTATCGCAGAAAGCAGACTACGCTCCTAAACCAACTTTTTCTTTGAACACATTTTTGCATTTTTTTCTGCTTGCTACGGAAGCTTCCGTAGGTCAAAAAGACCGCTCCATAAAAGAGATGGGCCGAATCGAGGCCGGTCAGTGTTCTCACCAGCAGCGAACCGCTCCAGAGTCCGCTTGGAACCGGACCTAAACCACCTCGAAAAGGAGGTCTCGGTACGGTCCTTTAGTGTGGACCAAAATAAACTGGTCCTCTTTCACACCAGCCCAAACGAACCGGACCTGCAGGTGTTCCAAACTCTAGTCTGCTTAAAGCGAACCAAATGGTGTAGGTGTGAAAGCACCCTTATGTATTTCCTTCTTCCACATGAGTCACTTTAACTCCTGAGACTTTAGCAGTTCAACAGTAAACATAAATAAATACATAAAATAACTAGAAAAGCATTCTGAGAGCGCATGAAGAGAGGTCCGCCATGGAGGTTATGTTTTTGTCAGAGTTTGCAAGTTTGTCTGTCTGTCTGTCTGAGTGTTAGTTGGCAAGATAAGTCAAAAAGTTATGGATGGATCTTGATAAAAAATTTCATGACATGTTGGGGGTGTCACAAGAAACAAATGATTAGATTTTAGTGATGATTCGGATGAGATCCTGGATTCTGGATCACTTTGAAATTTTACATTGCACTCAATGGAGAATATATTTCAAAGTGATCCAGAATCCAGGATCTATTCCGGATCACCACCAAAATCTATTAATTTGTTCCTTGTGACTTGTTATCTTGTTAACTAACAGACAGACAGACAAACAGAGATATATAAGAGATACAAAATATAACCTCTTTGGCGGAGGTAATAATAAAGTAAGCAACAAAATGAACAAAAATGAATAATAAACTAACAAAATAATTGGTAATATGAACAAATGGAACAAAATTAAAGAAAAAATAATTAAATGAAAAAAACCTAAATGTAGAAAAAATAATAAAATGAACAAAAACGAACAAATATTTACTAAATTATAAATAACATGGAAACATTTGCAAAAACATTTACTAAAAAAGAAAACTAATAATGAAATTTGATCCCAGCAGTTTTAATTTTGCCTTTTGACACCTGTTCCATGAATAAAACTCAGTAAAAAATCAGTAAAAAATGAAAGAAAGACGGAAAGAAAGAAAACAGTTGAATTTTCTAAATATTTCAACTAAACCATCCATTCAGAATGCATCAGCGCTGACACGTAATAATCAGCACCTCATCAGTTCTGCAGAAACCTAATAATGATGTAATGGGTTCCAGGTTTGATGCAAGAGGGAAATATCTAAAACATACAGGACACTGGCCCTCGAGGACTGGAGTGACACCCCTGCTCTAATACAAACATTAAAAAACTGTAGACAGGACTGAAAACCCCCCACACCAGAACCACATAAGAACACCCCCTACCCACACCCACATCATAGACATATGTTAGATGAATTCTAAGGTTTTATCATAGGTTTCACACACCAACAGAACAGAACAGCATACAGTTACAGTAATTTATGTGTGAAAGGGTCACCCCGAGGAAGACACTTAAAGTTTATTATAGGTGTGAGTTCAATGACAGGACACTGCTTTATTTGTGCACAAGGATTTGTAGAATAAAGCAATAAAATGGGGACAATAAAAATCAACATAAATTAAATTTACAAACCCCAATGATGCTCAGACGAGGAAAAAAAAAATATGACGAGAAAAAGTAGTAGTAATAATTCATAGTAATACTTGCTGATTCAGGGCGACATGGTGGTGCAATGGTTAGCACTTGTGCCTCACAGCAAGAAGGACCCTGGTTCCAATCCAGCACCAGACCTTTCTGTGTGGAGTTTACATGTTCTCCCTGTGTCAACGTGGGTTTTCTCCAGGTACTCCAGTTTCCTCCCACATGCACTGATAGGTTAATTGGTTAATGTAAATTACCCATAGGTGTGAATGTGAGAGTGATTGTTTGTCTATATATGTTCAGCCTTGAGATGAACTAGAGACTCATACAGGGTGTACCCTACCTTCGCCCATTGTAGCTGGATTAGGACCCCAGTGACCCGAGTGAGGATAAAGCGGGTTCAGATGATGAGACGAGAGACTTGCTGATTCAGGAAACAAAACAAAACATGAATTTAAGAGCGACTCCACCTATATACCTACACCTACACACCCTTTATCCTCCCTCATTCCCACTTACACCAGTGGGAGGAACATAGATGGAAAGGAGGAAGACTTGTGCCAGCGTCC
Organism: Siphamia tubifer; assembly: GCA_020466265.1. Lineage (NCBI taxonomy): Eukaryota > Metazoa > Chordata > Actinopteri > Kurtiformes > Apogonidae > Siphamia > Siphamia tubifer. The sequence goes on from CM035785.1 coordinate 35,063,923, forward strand.
GCAGCAGGAAAAATTTGCTAAACTCACCTGGACACACCCTGTTGGCGTGGTGCACCTGGTCTGTGAAACTACAGCCCTAAGATTCAGAATCAAAGATGTATTTTTTTAAACTGTCCATTCAGTAAATGCAGAGGACATACGTCAAATGTAAATGCAGCTTGTCTTTCACTTTAGGAATATACCCAATGCTATTAAAAAGAAGACATGCAAATAAAATAATAAAGGAGTCTAAAAGATGCAATAAAATAGAATATAAAACCAGTTGTGCAGCAGACACCAAACAAGTCAAATCCAGCTGATGTGTTGTTGTTTTTTTTTCATATTTTTCTTTGTAGTTTCAGTTAGTTGAGTTGGCAGCTGATAGTCTGACGTCATTTAACCACATCTGTGCACATGAATGCACGATTGCACCATTTCCTCATGCTTACACATATGCTCTGAAAAGCTTAGAAACATAAGAAAATGACCGTACCATGAAATTTACTCAGGTTGTCACCTGGCCTTGTTTTTTTTTTTTTTGTCTGTGCATTAACAAATGTTGTTCTCTTCTACACATGTGAGGTAATTAAAACAGAATATCCAGTGAGCAGACAGTGAATATGAATATGGTCCATTAACTGCAGTGGATGAGAGATGATAATGTTAGCTACAGAGCTAAATTTATAATGAAAACTGGATTAATGAAGTCAACATAGAGTATACATATTGATCTAAAACAATTCTAACTGCTGGGGAAATAGGTTAAAGAGGAGGAGCTCAGAGGATGGGTTTACAGTTGTTGCATATGTCAAAAGTTCTCTTTCCGTATTAAAACAATTGGAAGTAACATTCACCGTGATGGTGTGAAATTATTCTCTGCAGCCAGCTCGTGTCTCATCTGAGGCCTGTACAATCTCCTGCCGTGCAATGAGCGGTCCTGGAGGCGCTGACTGTGGCCCACATGCCCCAGAATCAGCATGACAAGCTGTTAATCTGGTCCAGTCATTTATCTGTCAGAGCCCGAGTGTCGCACAGTCAGGTTGGACGATTCTCCACAACGGGATCACACAACCACCTCCAGCTGTCCGGAGCATGGCCGTCGCCGCCTCATTCACAGTCCAGGACGTCTGACTCATACGCTTCACAAACACATAACATCATTTTGCTGCCTCTGTCAGAGTTGGAGTAAGTGAACAGACACTGAACATTTCCTCCAACTCATTCACTCAGGTTTTCACAAGTCTCACCTTTGAACATTAAGGTTTTTACAGAGATGCAGAAACACACACACACACACACACAGAGCACTTCAAGTTAGAATAAGAGATTATGTTGCTGAATATTAGGGATGTCGCCGATCCAATCATGTGATCAGAAATTGCAAACCAATGACGTGATTTCAGATTCGCTCAGAATCAGTTCCGATCAGCAATTAGAAATAATATATATATTTAAATAGAAGTACAGTGTTACCTCAACTTATGAAATTAATTTGTTCCAGAAGTGGTTATGCGGGATGGGGTTGTTTCCACGAATTATGAAAGTTAATGAAATGTGTCCATCATGTCTTTTATTCGTGCTGATGGAATAATGGCTGCCTCCTTTTTTTTTTATCATCTCCTGTTTCACTTCTATTGATAACGCAGCCCGCTTCTTCTTTTCATTTGCACCAGGAATCACTTGCTTTGGGCTCATGATGAAGAACAAATGCGTACTGTAACAAAGTTTCAATGAGCACACTGGGAAAAACTCACCAAACAATGACTCTGTCCTTTAGCCTGTTAGAAGTCTGTGATGAATGAGGGTCAAAGGCTCACCAAAAGCATCATGGGTAGCTCCCTCATGGCCAGTAGTTGAGTTGTAAAAAAAAAAAACAGGGAGGGGGTAATTTTCTTTCACCTTTACAAAAAAAAAAGACAAAAAAAAAGGGAGTTGGGGTACAGGGCCTGCTGCTACTTTCTTTCTCTGTATTTCCACTACAGTACAAAAACAACAAAATCAAGCATGGATTCATTTGTCTCATTTTCACTGACATAATGAGCTACAGTACGTGGCAGGTCTTTGTATGAATTGAAAAAGAGTCTAAACTCAACACACCTCCTGCTCTGTCCCGCCTCTCTTTGTCTTTCCACTACAGAAACAAAATCAAGCATAGATTAATTTGCCTTATTTCCACTGACATAATGAGCTATACACTCGTAGGCCTACATATGAATTGAAAAAAAAGTGTGCAAACTGGAGGTTGCACTGGCCTTTTTTTAATATAATCAGTCATTTTGACCATCATGAAAATTTTGTTATAATCACTTTCGACATTAAAAATGACTTTGTTACAGCCTTCATATTTTTCAATTATTGCATAGAAAAAACAGTCAATTACTGGGAATTCCCCATTAACATCATCCCCTGTTTAAACCCAAAATGTTTAATAATCAAACCTGTTCCTTCTCCTCTTGATCGTCCTGCTTCCAAGCCATGTGAAGAAAACAACATTATAGGGTTTGACAGAATGAGCAGACATGTCATGCTAATAATTTCGCAAATGCTTAAAAGTACATAAACTAGTTCTTGGATAATAGACACACTGTACAGTATATATTAAAATCACATTTAGCATATTCACTGTCTGTAATATTAAATTACAGACCACAGTAACATGCCCCAGAAGGAGGAAAAACTCGTAGACTCTTTAATGTCACCTGCCTTGAACGTCACAATTTTAGCTAACATCTCCACTTATTTTTGTTGCATTACGAGTCCTATTGGTGAAAATAATATAGTCACGTGAAGAATATTCCATCCTTAAACTACATAATTCTGCTTAAAAAAAACTAAATATCCCTACAGCCTGCACTATGCTAACGTAATTTTACTTCAGTGTAGGTACCAGGGAACATAATGTGTATGAGATGCTGGTTAACAGGAATTACAGACGAACTCCATGGTAGAGGATGATGGATTTAGGAACGTCTTCCTTATCCTTGATCCAACTTACAATCAAGTCAGGTATATGTCGCATATCAATGATGCTGGTGGTATTACTATTAAAAAGAATTAAGCAGTAATAGGATATCTACTGTATCATGCACTTTTGTTTTCTTTTGCAGGCTTTAAAGGCATTAGTAGAAGACAAATTTACAGAGGCAAAGGAGAAGGTAAAGGAAAAGGTCCAGAAGGCTGCAGCTGTATGTCCAACTGCAGACAATGGAGGCATACTGTATCTAAATTTAACTTGCCACTGCATTACAGAGGAAAATGCCCTTAATACAGTCATGCTGGGTGTGGGAAATTTTCAATCAAATCACATAGCTGACAACATAGCTCTGGCACAGGCTAAGATCATAGATGAGTGGGGGACCAGGGATAAGGTGAGCTGATTGGTCACAGATGCTGCAGCCAACATGAAGACCTGAGCAAGCATACTGCAGGTCAAGCACATCATCTGTGTCACCCACACCTTCAATTTAATAGTGTGCAAGGCATCTGACTAGGTCTCCATCCTTGCTGACCTGTGTGAAAAATCAAGGAAGATAGTAACATATTTCTGCTCCAGCACTACAGCAAAAGAGCAATTTATGTCCAAAACAGGAGTCATTGGGCAGGACAGAACACAAACTGCTAATAGCATTAGAAACCAGATGGAATAGCCCTTTTGATGTTACAGCATCTCTTTGAACAGCTTGAAGCTGTGAGTGCAGACCTGGCCTCTCTTCACACAGACCTCCTCCCACTCAATTCATATGAAAATTAAACAATTGAGGAAGTGTCAAAGGTGTTAGGGCCTCCTCCTTAGGCCACGGTGGAACTATCTGAGGAGAACATGTGTCAGGATCAAAGGTAATGCCTGTCATGAAGATGCTCCACCACACAATTCAGCGTGAGACCTCAAATTTACAAACTGACCCAGCAAAAATCTTAGCTGACAAGTTTGGCAAGTTTAGAGCCTGTGAGTGTGATGACACTGGCAGTGCCGGACCCCAGGATTAAAGACCTGGGGTTTCACAGCTCACTGAAAGCTAAGGAGGATGTGAAATATCTGAAGATGGAATGTGCTCATGAAATGTGACACATTACTCCATACACATCCTCCATCTGTGACTTATGAGGACATGGCACCAGTGGCTTCGACAGCATCAGCATCCAGCTCAGGTAGAGTAAGGCCCGTTCACACAGCAACGCAACAAGGTTTCTTTTTGTACTGGGTACAAAATATATGGTGTCCACACTGGGAACAGATCAGTAAAATATCACATAAAAATGGCAACGGAAGGTGTGCTGAAAATGATCCAATACACATGTCACACCTCTAGGTGTGCTCTAAGACAGTCCCACCAGATACACCAGAACAATAGAAGAAGTAAAGCACATGTGCACACTGGCTCATACTGACATGAGACGCAACCTGGAAATAAACAACAACATGAAGGTGTGTGTAGGTGTCTCTGCTGCTTGTGTTGTTGGTTTCATATCAGTAGATTTTCGTCCAATAACACCAGTAAACTGAGCAGTGACTGAATGCTATGCTACTACCTCTACTCTGGTGTCCGCCATGATGGACGCTATGCTACTACCTCTACTCTGGTGACCGCCATGATGGCAGTTATGCTACTACCTCTACTCTGGTGTCCGCCATGATGGCAGTTATGCTACTACCTCTACTCTGGTGTCCGCCATGATGGACGCTATGCTACTACCACTACTCTGGTGTCCGCCATGATGGCAGCTATTCTACTACCTCTTCTCTGGTGTCCGCCATGTTGGCAGTTATGCTACTACCTCTACTCTGGTGTCCGCCATGATGGACGCTATGCTACTACCTCTACTCTGGTGACCGCCATGATGGCAGTTATGCTACTACCTCTACTCTGGTGTCCGCCATGATGGCAGTTATGCTACTACCTCTACTCTGGTGTCTGCCATGATGGACGCTATGCTACTACCACTACTCTGGTGTCCGCCATGATGGACTTTATGCTACTACCTCTACTCTGGTGTCCGCCATGATGGCAGTTATGCTACTACCTCTACTCTGGTGTCCGCCATGATGGACGCTATGCTACTACCACTACTCTGGTGTCCACTATGATGGACGCTATGCTACTACCTCTACTCTGGTGTCCACCATGATGGACGCTATGCTACTACCACTACTATGGTGTCCGCCATGATGGACGCTATGCTACTACCTCTACTCTGGTGTCCACCATTATGGCAGTTATGCTACTACCTCTACTCTGGTGTCCGCTATGATGGCAGCTATGCTACTACCACTACTCTGGTGTCCGCCATGATGGACACTATGCTACTACCTATACTCTGGTGTCTACCATGATGGCAGCTCTGCTACCACCGCTACATGGGATGCAATTCAAATTTTTTTATTCAAAATGTTGTTTGTTCAAGAAATTGACTGACATTCAAATGTTTATGTTTATTTGTACTTAAAATATTAAGTTCTTTCTTTTAATATATCCAGTGATCCATAACATTATCAGTGGGGCCACAAACATTAGTGGATATGACCAAAAAGGCCAACACTGGCTAACAACTCACTGTAAAAGAGTGGGGGAAGAGTTAACTGATACACTTCTGATCAAAATTTTAGACCAGTTGATAAACAGCATGAATTTACATTTTACATTGGTGTATCGTTAGGTTTTAAGTAGAGTTTCAAAATGCAAAAAGAATGGGAGTGAAACCAAAAATAAGTATGTCTCGTCTCATGATCTGAACCTGCTTTACCTAAACCTGTCACTGGGGGCCTAATCCAGCTACAATGGGTGAAGGCGGGGTACACCCTGTATGAGTCTTCAGTTCATCTCAGGGCTGACAAACAATCACTCTCACATTCACACAATTCAGATTAACCAATTAACCTATCAGTGCATTTCTTTGGATGGTGGGAGGAAACCGGGGTACCTGGAGAAAACCCACTCAGACACGAGGAAAACATTTAAACACGACACAAACATCTGGTGTGGGAATCAAAGGTTGTATGAGTATTATTTATTATAATGAAATAGACTGTTCATTGGTAGATCAACACTTTAAGACCACAGCCTTTAAAAGGCTAAATCTATGTGAAGATGTGGATTCAATGTAATTTTCTGTCAGGTATGCACACTGCTGTGACTTGTATTTGAGTGTGGTTGGATTGTTGAGCAGCATAAAATGTGCTTTATAAGCTCAGTCCATTTAACCATTAGCAAGACCTCCTACAGTGTATCATTGCTGCTGAGGTTGGATGCAGTAAGACATGTTATCTGTATGGATTATAATCTTTCTGCATACACGTTCACACTGTTATTAGCCCCCTGTCCATCTCAAACTGATGCATCAAATGCCAGGGCTAGGGTTTGTGCAGTGTTGGGAAGGTTCACCTTGATTAGGAACTAGTTCAAAGTTCAGTTCAAGTTACTCAATATGAATTAGTTCAGTTCATCGTTCATTCTTCCAAATTATGAACTAGAAGTTCATGGATCCCAAAGTGAACTTTTTCGTTCTTTTTTGTGTTATTATTGTAAACTTATTATTAACCGTTCCTGACGTTATCCTGACTGTAGTCAAGAAATCAGGGGAAAATGCCATCCTCGTCTCGTACAGAATCTCCAGGGCTGAAGTAAGTACCTTAACCCGGGGTTAACTTCCCTCTGCGGGTTATTAGAACACAAGGAGCGGTTTCAGTGAGCTTCATTTTCAATGTTTATTTCCAAGAACGAGACAACACCTGCTCTGGTCGCCAGTAACACTCTGTACATTTAACTCTTTTTCTCCACTCCTAAAAACTCTCTGCACCCCCCCCTCTCTCTCTCTCTTCCCCGCCCCAAAACACTTCTCATTGGCTATTCCACAACATTATGTTGCCAAAATTTGTTCAGAATAATACAAAAATTACATCTATGATAATGCTGTGTTTTGATCCCATTTTATGCCTTATAGGACTCAATAATTACAACGTGATAAGAACGAAATGTGAACTACATAAGAGCGCAGTTCAATAAATGCCACAATAACCGCGTTCACAACTTCCCGTTCATTTGGCAAAACTGAACGAGTGATTATGTGGTACAACACTGGGGTTATGTGAGCCACAGATCTTGGCGTAAATTGATGTGTGATCAAATGACATTGAATAACACAGGACAGGTCCAAAATGTGTAGGTATAACACACCAAATAATTAGAGTTTGGGAGTAATAGGTGGAGCTGATTATTCTGTTGAGGTGAGAGGAGAGAGCTGCAAAACAGTGACAAATCTCATGCGCTGACCTTAAAAACAGATGCCTCCATTACTAGGGTCTGAGAATAAAATTGTACCCATGCTTAAATAACATAGTTACTTACTAAAACATTTTGTTTTCTGTGGCCTGTAATTAAGTTAGAGCTGCCAAAACAATAAGAATGCATAAGAAAAAGCTTGACTTTCCCCCTAAACCACAATGAGTCACAGTGCATAAATAAAATGTTGATCTAAATTCATACCAGTAGTGCATCTCAGTACATGTCAGTGTGGTTAAGCTATGGAGCAGGTTTGAGTTCAGGTTATCTGGGGGTGAAACTCATTTGATGTTACATCCATAGAAATGAATCAAACAGGAGAGACGTTTTATCTGATTTATTTATTTGAATGTGGCTGCATATATATGTATGATGAATTCATCGTCTATGTGCTCCAGCCTTACATTCATCAGAATGAATTATTAGGCACCTGTGATTTTTTTTATACAAATGCAACAACCAAGCAACCTGACCCTGATCTGGATGATTTTAAGTCAGATGTTGTTGATGTAAATGTTATGGGTCAGTGATGTATTACACTCTTCAGTATCTTATATTTATGAGAATAGAACATTTTGCCCCTTTGGTAATAAAACAGCACAACACAAGATGTTTCCACTTTTTTTTGCATCTTCTGTCCATGACGGGCACAAGGACATTGACCTCTGAAAAAAACGCAACCTACGCAAAAAGTTCTGAACTGATTTTTGATTAAACTTTCAGGAATGATAGATAATGGGTCAAGGAAGAACCCATTAGATTGTGAGTAATGAAGGTCAAAGGTCAAGGCCACATTAAAGGTTAACAGCTAAAACACATCAGTGGTAATATCTCAGGATTCAGATAAGATAGAATCCTATGATTTTTTTCATTCACATCGTCCCACCTTCAGACATCAGATGGGTCAACACCTATGGCTCAATCACGTCACGTTTTGACGTCATATGACGCCATATGTGCCGTCTGACTGCCTTGTTAGAGATGTTTTAATGTTTGAATGTAGTCAGATATTATAATTGCCCAAGGCCATTTGACCTCCAAAAAGTAGGTCATGGTCACATATTTTCAATAATCATGAATTTGGTGCAGATATCACAATCCATTCTTCAGATAATGTGATTATAATGTCGAGTGAACAGACAGACTTCAGTCAGAAGTTGGCTTTGGGGTAAAAACCAGAACTTTAATCCTTAAGTTCTAGTTAACTTTTATAGCAACTTTGAAAAAAAAGTCCTCAATATATCTGATATCATGAGGACATTTTTGAGAAGAACTTTTCGTTATTACAGCCATAAAGCCGGTGTTCTGTCAATTCATGCATCCCCCTCACAGTGGGCTCCCAAGTGCTTCTGAGCATGCACATGACCACCAAGCATTTTCACAGAGAAAAAGCCAGATGTGCAATTGACTTGGACATAAGTAATACTTTGAAAGTATATTTATTTTATTGTGCCTTTGACCCATAAACATATAATCAATCACATGTGTATGATAGATTGGATATTGACGTTAGTAAGTTTTAAGTAAATACATTTTACATGATATGAAAGTTATGTACACGAGTTGCTTGGGTGTTATTGTCAACAGACCCAAACAATATCCTACCTTTTGAGTAACTAAATCTAAATACAATATTGGAAAAATAAAATATTAAAAGAAAGTGTACTTATGACGGGAGCATTATATTATATCAATAGTAACATTTCCAAATGTAAAGTAACATATTTTGATGAAATATTGTGAATTTGTAGATTCACTGGTAGCTCATTTCCACAGGGATGCTCATGTTAGCAACACCCAAGTGAACGAGTGTAACTCTCCACGCTTGTGCTACACACCAAGTACTGCTTATTATGTTACACAGACCAACACTCACTACACACCATGTACTGTTTATCATGGTACACAGACCAACACTCACTACACACCATGTACTGTTTATTATGGTACACAGACAAACACTCACTACACACCATGTACTGTTTATTATGGTACACAGACCAACACTCACTACACACCATGTACTGTTTATTATGGTACACAGACAAACACTCACTACACACCATGTACTGTTTATTATGGTACACAGACAAACACTCACTACACACCATGTACTGTTTATTATGGTACACAGACTAACACTCACTACACACCATGTACTGTTTATTATGGTACACAGACTAACACTCTCTAACACCAGGCTGCTAAGATTACATTATGTTCATTGCATATTTCCTATTAAGTCCAGTAGATGTAACAGCCACACATAACTGATAACTAGAAAAGCAGTCAGACTACAGACTCCGACAGATCAGTTCCCTCCCTCCTGAAAGACACACATGTACTTGTATCACTTGTTCCTTGTTCCACTATTTCTTGAAAGTTTCATCCAAATCCATCCAAAATGTTTTGAGTTATCTTGCTACGAATCACACCCCCCCCAATCACCACCAAAATGTATTCTGTTCCTATATAAGCATTTCCTGACATTTTCAGCCAAATCCATCTTCAACTTTTGTGAGTTATGTTGCCAACAAACAAACTCACAAACAGCAGCAAAAACATACCTCCGCCAATTCCTTGGAGTAATTATAAACCATGTTTCTTTATCCAACAGCAGCAGGACAACATCAGTGTCTGTCCTCAGCCCAGTTTCTTCCTTTAGGATTCTCCACTGAGGAAAAGCAGCACCAATACAAATCCTTGTTTGGCTTCTCTGTCAATCACTTTCTTTGATAATACTCCTTCAGCTGAAAGTCCAGGCTTTTTCTTGGTGGTATAATCCACTTCAGAACCATTGTCTCAGCTGTTTCTTTGGTTTCTCCTCTGTTGATTCACTTGTTTTACCTTTGTACCTGTGCTCTGCCTCTTGCCCCCCCTCCCTTCTTGTTGTGAGGTGGTGTGTTCATTTCCTGTGTACAGCGTGGGAATGTCGCTGGTCGACAAAACAAAATTATACAGTTTGAACAAGTGGTGACCAGCGCAAAACAAAACCCACTGCACACATTTTACCCAATTTTCCCTCTTGTGTAAACACATTTTGTGACTGACCTTTGACCTACAATCACCAAAATTTTATGGAATCTATTCTGGAACACCTTGGTCCTTCCTGAAAATTTCATAGAAATTGGTCCAGTAGTTTTTGTGTGAAGGTGCTTACAAACAAACAGTCCAAAACAATACCCCTCTCTCTTTCAGGGGGCAGGGTAAAAATACCATGAGGTTTTTAGAGGAACCAGTTGGCTCATTCAGGATTGTGTCATCTAATAGTGGCTTGGATGAATCAGAAATTTACGGCCATGTAGAATTTGTGCACTATAGCTTCTAGCCCAAGTAAATGCTTCAACTACCAAATTTTGGGATATTCTGAAGAACAAACAAATAAAGTTGATGTCAGACTAATTTATGTAACATTTGACCAACCATAAATCATTGCCAGTTCCAGCCACTACACATCATATTTAAGAACAAAAGGCAGAAAACAGACTTCACCATTGGAAAAAAAATGTACATACAAGAAAAGATTTCTCCAAGACTGCAAGGGAAGGTCAAATACATGTTCATTTTGACATTTCATGGACTCATGTTCATTTCAAAGTGAATTTGTTCAGAATCATTCAGAATCATATTTTAGATGTATCCCCCTTCCAACACACCCGATTCAAATAAACCCCTCATCAAGCTCTGCAGGAGCCTAATAATGACCGTGAGGTGTGTTGGAAGAGGGATACATCTAAAACATGTAGGATAGGAGCTCTTGCGGACCAGGATTGAGAACCCCTGAACTATGCACTTCCATGGTTATGTGTGCAACAGTTTTTCACTGCCTCAAAATGTGATGGTCATTGGCTAAATGCCAAGATTTTGCCCCACCCCCAGATGCTCAGAATCTCTGGGGGTGGATGGACCTGTGGGCGGGGCTCAGCTGGTCTGGACACTGAGCTTCCACATGAGGAAGAGGGGATCAGTCTAGAGGCTGAATCCAGTTTTAATTGACTGGTATTTTGAGATACATCGTCACTGACAGCTCAGTTCTATCGCAAATGTTACAACAACTACAACCAATTAGAGTTGGTGAACGACTTCAGTTTTTTTCAAATTGACTTATCCGTCAATTAAGTCAGAGGCGAGTTGATGTGTCGTGATGACGTCATCACATTGTCAATGGAGGAACAACACAGACACACGGTTAAATTTTAAAAAAGCAATGAGCAACTTGTATTAAAGTTCACTGCAACGTAACAGTGTCCACTGACAAGACACAAGCATCAACATTTTAACCCCAACAAAACAAAGGCTAACGTTAGCCAAGAGTGCTCTGTTAAATTTAACTGCACAACATCAGTAGGTTGAACATATGTCCACATTTTGTCTGGACCCACGGCTCTAAAACGAGACTGTCCAGATGTCTGTCCCGCATCCTCACTTTTTATATTAAGTGCAAAAACTTTAAGGCACCACACAGTCCACATCATGTTTGGGGGAAAAAAAGCATGTTGTCTTAATGCATGTTGTCTGTGCTGCTACTCACACTCAGGTTAATTAATTAACCCAGCTAGCTAGCAGAGGCAAACTAGCCAAATGGCAGTAGATCTTTTTAACAAATGCTTTAAACAGTGTACATGACTGTAACGGAACGGGTGGTAGATGGACCCAAGATGCAAAACTCTGAGGCTCCAGGTGCGTTTTACAGTCTTTATTAAACAATGAGTGAGCACGGATGAGGCTCCTCCTGGTCCGTCCGTCCGGAACACCGCGAGCCGCAGTGAAACCGGGAAGAAGGATGGTCAGACAGGCAGGGTTCGTAGACAGATAACCGATGACAGAATAAGGGAGATCCAACACACCGTTATCCAGGTCCGTAGCAGGGTCACGCCGTGGGTCCGAGGTCCGATGAGGCACCGAGGGAGGGCAAGGCAGACAAGGGGCAGGCAGAGATCAGAATCCGAAAACCAAAACAAGAAGTCAAAAGCCAAGAAACCAGTGGTAATTGTACAATTGCTCATAAGTCGCATAACGCAGACAGATTCGCACCAGACAAACACACAGATTGCATATTTATACCCTTCTGACAGCTGTCACCAATGATGTGAAAGTTAATGGAGGCGCGGAGAACAGTGGTGACAGGAAGTAAAGCAGGAAACGTGAACATGAACCCACATAACAAAATAAAAAGCCCTAAACACCAACAACGACAGAAACTGTAGAAAGACATACAACAACTAGACATAAACATGACACCAGATGTAAGATCCATGACAATGACTGTCATTTTGAATTAATGAGACATTAGATTAGTACAACGTTAAGTATCTTCTGATGTAGTGAACTATTTCTGGCACCTTTGTGTAACTTAGCTTGCTATATTTCTGTAGGTGGTAGCTTTTGTGTAGTGAAGCTTAATTTATTGCTGAGTAACTGATAGCTTAGCTCACTACACTTTACAAGTAGCTTGACCAACACTGCTTAAGACACGACTGCAAAAGTACATGCGGCAGGAAAAAGAAAATGTGGAGTCATTATTCAGATACAGATTGTGTAAAGCAGGAATGGGCAAACCATTCCACAAAGGGCTGATGTGGCTGCAGGTTTTTGTTCCAACCAAGCAGCAGCACACCAGATTGGACTCAATTAATTAACTGATGTCAGTCTTCAGAGAGTTGATTGGTCAAACTGTGAACTCTTGGTTGGTTGGAACAAAAACCTGCAGCCACACTGGCCCTTTGTGGAATAGTTTTCCCATACCTGGTGTAAAGGTTATTTTGTTGTTATTCTACTTGAGATCATATTGATTAGTATGTGAGACCTGAAGTAAAATAATTTTGACATCTATCTTTGTTAATATTGTCTATTTAATTTTTAATTTTTTTTTTTATTTTGCCAATTCATCCTGAGAGCCAGATTGGAACCATTGGTCGGCCAGATTTGGACCACGGGCTGCATGTTTGATACCCCTGGCCTACATTTGGTGTTGAGCTGTTTAAGCATAAAACAAAGCTGTGAAAGTAGCAATATCTCTTTGGAATACTTGACTGACCTAATTACGATTATATCATTTCAAGCCTTATATTAGAAAACATGCAGTTAGAACTTCCATTTAGCCATTGGTTTGTCATTTTTAAAAAAAAAAAAGAAAAGAAAGGCCATTGTGAAGGCCTGTTTTACAGTGTATAGATAGTAAACGTGTGTGCAGTACAGCCTCAGTTGCCTGTTAACTCTGAAGTGTCTCATCACACCACATTGGATTCTCTGTGCAAGCGTTTGTTCTGGCCAAATACCAATTGATTTTTGGAAGGAGAAGTAGCCGGCGACCAGATTGTTATATCATCATTCATTGTTTCAGACCCATCCAGATTAATTTGATCGCAACAGGATAAAAATGGTCAATCAAGCTTTAATGTAGCTATAATATGGTGTATGAAATGGTGGCCTATCTACTCAAAAATAGACCAGGGGGAGAGGATGGTGTTATGACAGAAAACAGATGTCCAGCTGTGAGAAGTTTTATTATTAAACAACAAATACTGTCTCAAACTGCATGTGACAAGAAATGTTTTAAAACTGCATAATAATCTATAGCTGCGATTTGACTAAAATAGACAGTATATATGCTGCAGTAACTCTGGCTGCATTATTTTAATTATTCAATGTGTCTGGGCTTCTATGTGTAGCACATATGCCAAGGTATAAATAGAATTACTCCAAATTAGTTTTCTGTTCCATTTTTATTTTTATATACAATTTGCATTTACATTCTTTATCCTTCATCCTCAAAGGAAAATTCAATTAAATCTGTTGAAACGATGAAATGTTCAAACTATAAGATGCATGAATGTTTGTTTCTTTAGCCCATATATAGAGACTCAGTGCTGCTTTTGTAGTAGTTCCCAAATGCTTTTTTCCCCCTTGAAACAAACCGTTCTTAAGTGATTTACTGTCATATTTTATAATGTAATCCTCTGTATTTTTGCATTTTTTTTCAATGAAATTCATGTATTTCCCCCACATTAAATTTACTGATTGTGTAGATTTTCATAAAAAGCTCATATTAAAGTTGAGGGTTATTATATCAGAAATAGATTAAATTTAGATGAAACAAATATATACATCAGTCACTGAATGTAAAATCAAATGTTTCCATCCACTGTCATTGATCCAACTCCATCGATTATTTTTACTGGTTTCTAGGTTCACTATACAGAGCCTCTGAACGTATCTGATGACAAACTGCATATATTGACAGATATTCACAACATTATCACATTCAACTTTCATATCTGGTTATATACAATACATTTAAGGACAAGTTAAACATGATCAGTGCTCTTGTAGAAGCAATCACACTGTCCAGTCAGATTATTTTATATATTCTCTTAAACCAGTGGTTCTCAAATCCAGTGTCCTGCATGTTTTTACTATTTCCCACTTCTATCACACCTAGTTCAGCTCTTCAGAAGCCTAATAATGATGTAATGGCTTCCAGGTGTGATGGAAGAGGGATACATACATACATAAGTACATACATACATACATACATACATACATACATACATACATACATACATACATACATACATACATACATACATACATACATACATACATACATACATACATACATACATACATACATACATAAGTACATACATAAGTACATACATACATACATACATACATACATACATACATAAGTACATACATAAGTACATACATACATACATACATACATACATACATACATACATACATACATACATACATACATAAGTACATACATACATACATACATACATACATACATACATACATACATACATACATACATACATACATACATACATACATACATACATACATACATACATACATAAGTACATACATAAGTACATACATACATGCATACATACATACATACTTACATACATACATACATACATAAGTACATACATACATACATACATACATACATACATAAGTACATACATACATATATAAGTACATACATGAGTACATACATACATACATACATACATACATACATACATACATACATACATACATACATACATACATACATACATACATACATACATACATACATACATACATACATACATACATACATACATACATACATACATAAGTACATACATAAGTACATACATACATACATACATACATACATACATACATACATACATACATAAGTACATACATAAGTACATACATACATACATACATACATACATACATACATACATACATACATACGTACATACATACATATATAAGTACATACATAAGTACATACATACATACATACATACTTACATACATACATACATACATACATACATACATACATACATACATACATACATACATACATAAGTACATACATAAGTACATACATACATACATACATACTTACATACATACATACATACATAAGTACATACATACATACATACATAAGTACATACATACATATATAAGTACATACATAAGTACATACATACATACATACATACTTACATACATACATACATACATAAGTACATACATACATACATACATACATACATACATAAGTACATACATAAGTACATACATACATACATACATACATACATACATACATACATACATACATACATACATACATACATACATACATACATACATACATAAGTACATACATAAGTACATACATACATACATACATACTTACATACATACATACATACATAAGTACATACATACATACATACATACATACATACATACATACATACATACATACGTACATACATACATATATAAGTACATACATAAGTACATACATACATACATACATACTTACATACATACATACATACATACATACATACATACATACATACATACATACATACATACATACATACATACATACATACATACATAAGTACATACATAAGTACATACATACATACATACATACTTACATACATACATACATACATAAGTACATACATACATACATACTTACATACATACATACATACATAAGTACATACATACATACATACATACATACATACATAAGTACATACATACATATATAAGTACATACATAAGTACATACATACATACATACATACATACATACATACATACATACATACATACATACATACATACATACATACATACATAAGTACATACATAAGTACATACATACATACATACATACATACATACATACATAAGTACATACATAAGTACATACATACATACATACATACATACATACATACATACATACATACATACATACATACATACATACATACATACATACATAAGTACATACATACATACATACATACATACATACATACATACATACATACATACATACATACATACATACATACATACATACATAAGTACATACATAAGTACATACATACATACATACATACTTACATACATACATACATACATAAGTACATACATACATACATACATACATACATACATACATAAGTACATACATACATATATAAGTACATACATAAGTACATACATACATACATACATACTTACATACATACATACATACATAAGTACATACATACATACATACATACATACATACATACATACATACATAAGTACATACATAAGTACATACATACATACATACATACATACATACATACATACATAAGTACATACATAAGTACATACATACATACATACATACTTACATACATACATACATACATAAGTACATACATACATACATACATACATACATACATACATACATACATACATACGTACATACATACATATATAAGTACATACATAAGTACATACATACATACATACATACTTACATACATACATACATACATAAGTACATACATACATACATACATACATACATACATACATACATACATAAGTACATACATAAGTACATACATACATACATACATACATACATAAGTACATACATAAGTACATACATACATACATACATACATACTTACATACATACATACATACATACATAAGTACATACATAAGTACATACATACATACATACATACATACATACTTACATACATACATACATACATAAGTACATACATACATACATACATACATAAGTACATACATACATACATAAGTACATACATACATAAGTACATACATACATAAGTACATACATACATAAGTACATACATACATACATACATACATACATAAGTGCATACATACATTCATACATACATACGTACGTACATACATTCATACATACATACGTACGTACATACATATGCACACAGGCACTCACGCACGCACGTACGTACATACATACATACACACATAATTTTAATTAAATTTATTTTTTTTACAATTTTTTGTTTACATTTTTTAATTTTCAAGACTTTTTTAAAAAATGGGTTGTTTAAAAAAATTACTTACATTTTTTAACATACATTTTTAAATGTTTTTTTTTATATTTTATATTTATTTTTCTAACAACAATTATAGGGAGATATTAGTTTTCGTTTTTTTTTTAATTAACAACTTTCAAATAAAAAAAATAGTAATTTTTTTGTATTTAATTTTTTTTTTGTCATTTATTTCTTTTATAATTGTAATTATTTTTATTAAAAAAAGAAGAAGAAAACATGCAGGACACTGGGCAACAAGGAAGGGATTTGAGAACCACTGTCCTAAGGTAAAAAAAGACAGTTTTTTTTATAAAAAATGATTCCATGTAAGAGCAGCATATTGAAAAGCTGTTATAGCAAACACTGTTCTGACTATGATCCACCATTTGTAGGATGTAGGAGAATATAAACCATACTACCCTCACTAGGGTTATGGGGGTCACTGGGCAGCTAACAGGACATTAATAACAGATAATATTTTACTCTAGCAAACTGTGTTAGGTCCTTTATTTCAGCCATTTGTTTCCATGGTAGTCATGTGACAATGTAGCTTTGTAGAAAGGGCAATCCTTATAATATATTAATCTAATGAGCCGTTAGCGGTGTGGTGTGAAATACAGGCTATTTAAATGTACTTGGGTATATCAACTCCAATTATAGAGAAGTAAAAGTGCAGCTAGTGAAAGAAGAAAAGGGATAAAAAAAAAATGATTGAATAAGATCAAATATAAACACAGAGATGTTCACAAGTCATTTTTTCCAAGTCAAGTCTCAAGTCTTTCATCCCAATAGTCAACATTCGCCTCAATTACATGATGTAAATTGGTTAAAATGGACAAAGGCTCAGTTCTGCCTCTTGATAAACACCCACAATTCATTTATTATGGAAGATGTTTAATTTCACACTGCATTTAATTCATATATCATGATACTGCATTTCATTTGATACCTGCCAGCTCCCATCAGGTTGCGTATTAATCTCAGGGAGAGGCAAGAACTCTAGTCGACATCCAAATTCATGAAGATATTTTAACTGCTTTTCACAGAGAGAATCTCAGACCTTTGAAATGGTTCAAAGATTGTGGGTAAGACAGAGAGTATCTGAGGTTTTTACAGATAAACTTAGTAGCACATAACACCAGCGATAACAGTTTCTTTTGTGTTTCCCAGCACTGTGAAAAAATGACTTTTCACATTTCACATGAAAAGATTTTCTTTGCACAAGGTTTAGTTGTGTCTTTGATACAAATACACACTATGTACAAATACAAGTCAATGGAAATTAGCCTGGCAAAAACACTTTCAAGGGTTTTCTCTCCCAGGGAAGCAGCACAACCACTAGATCCAAACAGGAATGACCCTGAAATACTTTTTATTTTTGCCTTT
This sequence comes from Siphamia tubifer, assembly GCA_020466265.1. Taxonomy (NCBI): domain Eukaryota; kingdom Metazoa; phylum Chordata; class Actinopteri; order Kurtiformes; family Apogonidae; genus Siphamia; species Siphamia tubifer. Next base: position 35,083,019 of record CM035785.1, read on the forward strand.
TATCAAACACAGTGACACAAGACCAAATAACATTCACCCGATTCCTCGATATTCATGTTGCCATATAAGAGGACATGCTTTTTCTGAAATTCTAGCAACAACCTGCAGCTGAAAAATTAGCTTTAGGTCCAAATATCATACTCTCTGCACAAAGAACAGCAGATATAATGATATGTTTGGGCAGGCTTTAACAGGATTGCTCAACCGTGAAGTGTGTTACTGATCCATGTGGGATATTGTGTATGTTTGTGTGGGTTGTTGTCCTCCCACTGACCACAACCTCAGATGAACTCACTGTGATGTGCACAATAAGGTAAATAATGGGGGTTTTATTATGTAATAGCTGTGGTGCTTGAAACCTGTTTGAGGTTTTTTTTTTCCCTTTTTCTGTAAAAATAAAATAAAAAAAAATTAACTGAGGCAGTAAAACTAGATACAGTGGAGCCGATTCAGAGTCCAGTGTGTGACGTTCAGGGAGATTTAGGAGGGTGTAATTGCAGAAATGGAAAGTAATATACATAATTATGTCTTCATTAGTGTGCAACCATCTGAAAATAAAAACCAATATGGTTTTGTTCCCCTAAAATGAGTTGTTTATATCCACAGAGCAGCAGGTTGTTTGTTCACTGTGGTGCTTAGAATGGACTTCTCCTTTTTATATTTTATAGTAGGTGCCATCGAGCACCAACATTCAATATTGTCACCACTGGAAATCTAATGAGGTTCTGTTTAGAGTAGAGTGAAGAGGATGATCAATTCGATTATTTTCAATTCTTTATTTACATGAGACACAAATACATGGTTCATATCAGGGCCTACAAAAGAGAACAAGATAATTATATATATATATATATATATATATATATATATATATATATATATATATATATATATATATATATATATATATTGTCAGGGTGGTTTACTAGTTATTACTATTATTATTTTTACTTAGATTTACTTAATTTTTTTTTTACACTTTTTTTATTAAAATTTTTTTTAATTATATTATTAAAATTATATTATTTTATTTATATCTATTTCCTCATGAGACATGTAAACAAGTTTGTGTGTGTGTGTGTGTGTGTGTGTGTACATTGTGTAATGCTGTCATTGTCTGCAGGTGTCTGTCACTGGTCACCACTCAGATATTACAGTAAAAATGAGTTTAATAGACAACACAGTGTATGGGTTAATACTACAGTAAATAGTGACATAGTCAGAAGTGATGACTGAGGAGGATCAGTTTATCTGAAATAGTTTCTTTTCAAACTGCATGTTACTTTAGATTTAAGGAGTGTAACATTTTTACCAACTCCTTTTGTTCTACAGGAAAATGTTCAGACTCTTCATTCTGTTGCTCAACAGCTGCTACATAACAGTTTATGTTGAACTAAACCCCACCTAAAACCACTCAGCTGTGCTTTTAAATGGGCTTTTATTACTTTGTCCACTGGTGTCATATTCTGTGGTTTAAAGATGCTCAATGTTTTGATGCCATCCAGTAATTAATATGAATAATAGAAATAATCATAAAATATCACTTCTGAATCAAATGTGGTATTATAACCGACAAGTTACTAATTTACTATTATCCATGTAATGTGACCAAAGTGCTTTTTTTTTTTTTTTTTTTTTTTTACAAATTCAATTAAGTTCCTCCTTTTGAAGCAGCATAAATAATAGTTTGTAATTCAATAAAAATAGACAAATATCAAAAACCAGGTCACTGATATACAGACATTAACATTTGCACCATCCAGGCTAATTAAATAGCTCAGCCGTAAGCAACCTCATAATTGTTATAATTGTTGTAAAAGCCAAATAAAAGTTTACTATAAATCAGGAAAAACCAATGACGTTTTCCCTTATCAATGCTTTATAAAGGGGGTATTTAAAGGTTTTTTTTTTTCAATAGTGGCCTACTATTGGCCTACTACTAGTGGCCTAAATTTAGCCCTACATTTAGGAGGTTTTATATTTAAGGAGTACATTTAGAAGCAATTGTGCCGTTACCTTAAAATACTTGAAACAAATGATTGAAAATCATGTTTTCAACATTTAAATGGACTGTGTTGAGAAAAATAACAATGCATTTGATTAGGCAGAAAGGAAATGTGATGAAATAGTAATGAATTAATTATAGCCTTTTATGGTAGTGAGTCAAATGTCCTATTGGCATGGGATCAGTATTACCTATGCACCACTGGTATTTTGGAATAATTACAGAGAATGTCTGAGTTCTTAGTCGTGTGCGAATGTGCCATGTCCATGATTTGCTCGGTAATAATTCTGCCGCAAATTACCTACTGTGTTTGGGCCAAAAACAGACGTCCAGTGATAATTCAAGTCCCGCATGAATGCGAATGTCTGTGTTTTAGATTACCATTGCATGCCTCTTGTCTGTTTCTGGAGTGAATAATGGAGGAAGTGGCAGAAATTGTGTGGCAGCATGTGGTAAAAGGAAGATATGGTGAGGCCAACCCACATGTCCACAGTAATATTTATAACTATCTGAACTTGTCTCTATAGATTCAGTCGGCCGTTTGCCAGAGGGAAAGTCTCTGCTAAACCTGTGTTAAGTAGGCACCCCATATATTGAAAATATGTATAAAGGCACTTTTGTGCACAAACCATTTTTTTAATTTAACTTTTCATTTTTTAGAAGTTGGTCACTCAGGACCCCATTAACATCCAAATGACCTGGAAATGGTTGGAATCATTTGTGCAGAAAAAATTAACATTTATTTTATATATTGTTCCATACTTTTGTTCATCCTGTCCAAATGCATCACACAGTAACACAGAGGTACGGGGGATAATACTGATCCCATGCGAATAGAGCTAAAGGCATACCTGTATGTTTTTGCCAGAGTTTGTTTGTCTGTTTGTCTGTCTGTTAGTTAGCAAGATAACTCAAAAACTTATGGACAGATTTTGATAACATTTTCAGGATGTGTTGGGAGTGTCACAAGGAACAAATGATTACATTTTGATGGTGATCCGTAAGAGATCCTGGATTCTGGATCACATTGAAATTTTACATTGTGATAAATGAAGAATATATTTCAAAATTATCCAGAATCCAGGATCTCTTCCAGATCACTACCGAAATGCAAACAGTCACCAGGCCTTTATGTAGCATCTGACCAGTGGTAGGAAGTAAGAAAGTACATCATTAATTGTACCTATTCCTTCGGTAGCTGTCATAAGTCTGTCTTATTTTTTTATGTTATGTCTGCCATTTCCTGTTTTATTTTGTCATTTCCCCTCTTGTGTCTTTTCTGTCATCTTTACTTCCTGTTCTCCCTGATTGTTTCACCTGTTTGTCACAGCTGTGTTTCGTTTACCTCTCGTTAGTCTATGTATTTAAGCCCTCTCTGTTCTCCTGTTCTTTGCCAGTTTGTAGCATTACTCTGTGTGAGTCACTGATTGTCATTTACATTTTCATCAGTGTTGTTTTGGAACCTGGACCTTATTATTTGCCTGGGCCTTGTTTTTCTACTCACCTGTGCATAACCTCCCAATTCTGTGCCTTGTCTCCTCTCTATCTGTGCCTCCACTTACCTATTTTACCCTTCGCAGCCTTTGTTAACAATGCATCAAAGTTATGGACTACAATTCCAAAAGACATCAGGGAAGTCAGTTCACTGAGTATATTTAAAACCAAATTTTATGCAGTGCCTAAGTTGTATATTTCTACAGATGGACAATGTCAGTGTAGCTTTAGGCCAACAACAGCAATGGCAAAATGTGAAAAACAATTAATCATTTCCGTATGTTCATTATGTTTTTTGGCTGAGAATCCACATCTGGCTCAGAGCTCCAGGTTACAGACCCTGACCTCCACTGGTTAAAAGGCATTTTTTCAGTATGTTCTCTTAAATGTGTTTGCCAGGTACCAGCCTTGTGGAGAATGATGAGGTTGGAGGACAAGTGCAGGAAGGTTATGTTTTTGTGGCTTCTTTTCAGTAACTCTACAGTTTTGTTATTGTGCTTTTGACCAGTAAACATATGCGTATGATAGATTGGATATTGATGTTAGTAAATTTTAAGTAACTTTTGTATGATATGAACATTATGCACATGAGTTGTCTGGGTGTTCTTGTTCACGTTAGTTAAAGGGACACAAACGATAGCCTATCTTTTGAGTAACTAAATGTTAATACAATATTGGAAAAATAAAATATAAAAAACAGTCTACCTATAATGGGAGCATTATATGATATCAATAGTAATGTTTCCAAATGCAAAGTAACATATTTTGACTGAATAATGTAAATTTCTCTAGATTATTGCAGATTTTGGCTGCTGGTAGCTCATTTAGACAGGGACACCCATTTTGACAGAACACCGGTGTTTCCATAAAGACACCGACACTTTATGGGGGGGTGGCAGCCCCTGCTACTTGCCAATGGGACATCCTATTCAGAAACACCTGGGCACGTATTTCTGATCACTTAGGACGATGTCCAACCTTCATTCGAGGGCTCTGTCATTTCAGCCTCACAACGTTACATTCATACTTTCCACTCATCCACATGCACACTACCATAGGTCGAATTAGAGCTAACACTAACCCCTAACACCCAAAGAGACAGAAATATCACTTTCGGGGCGGGGGTCATTTTGCTGATATTGGGGAAAAAAATAACAATAGACTACAAATCAACTCCCATTTTCACTGTAGGAACATTTTAATGTTGTTATTTCAGAACCTCTATTTTTACACCAAACCATTTTGATATCTTATTTTTGCTCTGTTCTTCTGTGGTGTTTTTTTTTTTTTTCATAGTATGCTCCTTAATCACATTAATAGAATTGATCAGGTTTCACAAATCTCAGAGTAATTTGTTTATGTACTAATACTAACTACCATAGAATATAATAGAAACCTGGTTTGGGTTTATAATGGACAGTTGTGTGTTACCTCCAGCTCTAATGATATCTAAAAATGAACCAAATCAAGATATCATGAAATCAGCAGTAGACTACTTATAAATGTACGACTTAGAATAAAATGTTAGTGTATTTAACTTCTATCTTTTTGAAGTTGATCAAACAGACCTCTTTTGTGTCTATAATAGCAATAACGAGATACTGATTATTAAAATGTGACATGATTCGATTGTATGTGTTTTTGTGATCATAGTGGACATTGATACGGTAGTGGACCAATGATGGAGAAGAAGTGAAGGATCAGTACCCCCCCCCAAATATGGTGGGGTAATTCACACACTGCACAGTACTGATATTACTGACATCCATACCACATCTATATTTGGATTTTTGTGTTATATTGCATTCTTTTCTTAAATACATATTTGCATTTTTTTTTTTAGCACTGTGCATTTTCCCTTCTTTTTTTTTTGTCATGACCTACAGTAGAGCTGGGTTGTGACATAATGCTATTGTTGCATTTGTCATGATCTGATGGATGAAATGACTTGGAGTGTGGGAAACCCAGCAGCACTGAGCTCCGATCAAACACACACTCCAAGCCTATTAGTGATTGGAGTTTTTCCCCATTGACAACTTTTGGCTTTTGTTAACTGCGACTAATTCATCTTTTGTGTGGTGAGTAAAGACACACAGCACACACAATAAACACAATACAAGCTCACAGATTATCCCTCATTTCAACAGGATGACAAGTGTCTCTGTAGGGGGAAAAAAATCCACAATAAATATCACCAAATGTCCCTACTGAAGGATGTGATGGAAACAAGTGTGAGTTCAATGTTATTTTCATAGAACAGTTATGTATTAACCCTCATTTTAAAGGGATAGTTCACTATTTTTCACATGGATTTGTATGGGATGAGCATCTTTACTCTGGTGCACCCACAGTGACTTACCCCTAACAGTGTCCTGTGAGTCCAGTTCTGGTCCGGTTTCGGTCAAAGCGAAAGTAGTCCCGGCAGGTTTCCTGGGGTCATGAAATTAAAAAGTTTCTTCTCAAAACAGTATGTGTTTGAATGAATGATTTATTTGCAGAACAAAACCATCACAGAACAAAAACTCACACCACAAAATTTCTTGGAGCTACTTTTTCTCAATAGCGATCAATGCGCATTGTCACTGCTAACAGTGTTAGCAGCCGCAAAGGGAGTTATCATCTAGGCTACCTGTTTCATTCACTTACTTTACTGCTTAGGAAGTTAACAGTACCATGTCTGACCACAGCAATGATGAAAACATTGATTTCAGCACACAACCAAGAGGTTATCTTTATGAACCCGAATATATGGATCCTGAAATTCATCAGATGGAAGTAGAACAGGCAGAGAGAGAGAGGGTGGGCAGAGAGGTGGAAGTTGAAGGTGGAGCCACAGAGCTTCATCTGTCACAGGGAAGCGATGGAATGTGTGAGGAGACTGACTCACATCTTTGTTGCTACACCCTGGATAATCACAAGTGCGCACCATTTTTACAAATAACCATATATTTTTGTAGACGCTGATGAACTTCTTGCTCTACATTGAACTAGTTTATTGACCTGTGACAACAGGTCTGTATTCGGTAAACACTGCTGAACAACTGATGAAACTAGTTTACTAAGGTGCACAGCTGTTAGCAGTGACAACGCACATTGATCGCTATTGAGAAAAAGTAGCTCCAAGCAATCACAAGGTGCGAGTTTTTGTTCCGTGACGGTTTTGTTATGTAAATAAATCACTCATTCAAACACATACTGTTTTGAGAAGAAACACATTTTAATTTCATGACCCCAGGAAATCTGCCGGGACTACTTTCGCTTTGACCAGAACTCAACTCACAGGACACTGTCGGGGGTAAGTCACTGTGGGTGCACCAGAGTAAAGATGGTGATGGTGACAAATTCATGTGAAAAATACTGAAGTATCCCTTTAAGACAGAACAAATGAGAAACAGGACAAAAAATAGGTGGGTGTGTCATCAGCCAGCAGCCTTTACAAAGATAAACCTTTGTAAATACAATGTGTTCTTTTATCTTCAGCCCCACCGCTGTACACAAAGGTATCTGAGGTTACACCAGTTCCTCTGCAGCTTCACGGTGTCATCAGATCACAGCAGGCGGAGGTGGTGGTTTAAATGCACACGATTGTATCAGTGGTTTGACATGTACTTGAATCTCATCTATTTAGTTTGGATTTGTTTTGTAATACTTAATTTCCACGAGACAGCCTATTATCTAAATCTTTAGGGTACAAATGATCACATCAGTGTGTGTCCTGACCCAAAACTTCTTGGAGTGCTTTATGTTCTTGATGACGAATAAATTCCTAATAATAATAATGTGAATCTCTGCAAATCCTGTAAATAAGCTTGGGGTAGCAGTTCCTAAAGAATCATTTCTGTTCAGGTGCATGTTGTACTCTAGTGGGAATGAAAGTCCTTGCCACGTATACAGTACCTTTTCTTGTTTGAATGTGACCTACTATATTAAGACACAAACATATTATACAATAAAGTAGCTTACTTTACTAAACACCAAACCTGTGTATACATCTTTTTTTTTTTTTGGAAATGCATCCGCTTTGTCACATAGTAAAAATAAAATAAAATGCTGTGCAGCCTACATAATAAAAATATTGTATTTTAATTCTAATATTAAGGGCTTCATCTTACCAGCTACAAAATCCATAGTTGACTTTAGGTATTTCTTAAAGAGATAGTTCAGTATTTTTCACATGAATGTGTATGTCATCACCATCTTTACTCTGGTGGACCCACTGTGACTTACCTCCGACAGTGTACTGTGAACCCACTTCTGGTCCGGTTTCCTGGAACCAACAAAATAAAAATGTGTTTCTTCTCAAAACAATATGTGTTTGAATGAGTGATTTATTTGCATAACAAAACCGTCACAGACCAAAAACTCACACCTCTTAATTGATTGGAGTTACTTTTTCTCAATAGCGACCAATGCTTGTTGTCACTGCTAACAGCTGTGCGCCTTAGCAAACTACTTTCATCAGTTGTTTGGTAGTGTTTGCGGCAGCTACGTGCAGGCGCAGAGCTGTAGCTGTTAAAATTGTACCTAATAGAGCCAGGATGTGTTTGTTTGTTTGTTCAGGGCTTATTATTTAAGGATTTATTAACTCTTGTCCACATTCAGAATTTCAGACATAGTAAATGATAGTAAAATACCTTAACACAGCATGTAATCTACTATAAATACTGAAAAGGAGCCAGAAGTGAGCTTTGAGCTGCTGTACAAACATGGCTGACTCTATAAGAGCTAGATTTATGGATAGAAGAGGCCCATCCTAAGGTGATGAAACAATAAACTAAGTTCCTATCTATCTACAATTCAGCAAATTTCTGTCTGTAGTGTATCCTGTTTGTGTGTGGAGTGCCTAACACCTGCACAACTCCACCAAATGATCCGTAAATTTGGAGGGTGACTTTCCAGAACTATGGTGGATTGCAGGATCACGCCATTACGACATACAACAACGAAGACATTAAAGTAATTTCATTGGTCTTTGTAACTTTGCCACTCTGAGTATTACCTCCCACCTCATTAAGTCCCGCCCACTGATTTGGCTACAGCTGTACAATAGTGCAATAGCCTTTTTCCCCAATGCGAGTCTGTCATTCTCGCTCACACACAGAAAGCAAGCGAGAGAGTTAGGTCCTGACAGTCGATATAGGTATGGAACCTGGGCAAACATTAATGGTTGTAACAAGAACCAAATCTAAGGTGAATTTGGGTACCACACATGCAGCTGTTGTTTAATTACCCTCTCTCTCCACTGTTAAATTGAAACGTGTGCACACGCAGCAGCACACACAAGCAGTGGTGCAGATAACATGTCAAGGGCGAAGGTCAAACATGCAATTACAGTTCTCAGGAAGTTTCAGATGCTTCCATATGCTACAGGTGTTAAATACATTTACATGTAAAGGCTGGAATATGACTGAATTAATGAAGCACTTGGTGACTCACAGTGTTTACTAAAGCCTCTGTGAAGAGCTAAGTAGCCTAGCACTGTGCTAATAGCACACTTGGAAATAACAGACCCAAGCGATAAATGTTCAGACCATCTACTGTGCAGATACTTTGAATTCATCAACTGGTGACATGAGATATGCTGCTAGCTTAATAATAATAATAGGTTAATATGTACACACTTCCAAAACAGCCCCAGCTAATTATTGTTGTCTTTGTATCTGCTCCTTTCAACTTATTTCACCCACTTCCACAACACATTAGTAACAAATAATCTCACATTTTCTACGGGTTCTGCACTAGTAAATATGAAACACACATTACATGTTCACACTTACAGCCACAGGAGCCCAAATTAGGGAAATCTACACCTTCCCACAGCAGGTCTCTCCTATCAGGCAAAACCATGTGACTAAATATAAAGATAGACCAACCATACATTGCTGTGGGAAAAAGAAATGAACCCTTCAGGTTAACATGTCCAGATGTAGAGCAGAGGAAGAGGGGACATTAGCAGTGATCATGGAATGAACCCCTAATGTGATTAGTCAAATTCTACACCATAGTTGTTTCACAAGAATGACTATAATATTCTGTCATTTTTGCTTAATGATGGAAACTTTATACATATTTATGGAGCCCTTATCGACACTTATAATAATAATAATAATAATCATCTTATAATAATAATAATAATAATAATATTAAGAAGTATACCTAATTTATATATACATCTATTTATCTATACAAATGTACAAAACTGTTATTCATGTCACAGGGTGGTGATAGGGATCTGAAGCATGCCTTTTTCCATCATGTCGGTTTGTTTCTTTGGTGTCCTGCTATATTTTTGTGCTCAGTGCTCTGTGATGCTGAGGGTAACAGTGGACACTCATGTCACTGATGTTCAGTCCCTCAGAGTCAGTCAGTGTCGTGTACTTGCTACTGGACTCGGCCTGTTGTTATGTTGCACTGGTTTTGTTGTTACAGTCACTGTTGCCCTGTTGTGCTTTGCTGGAGGCTGTTTAAGGCTCATCCTGTCTGCTCCACTGCATTGGATACAAAATGAACCTCTAAAGTCTAATAATGTTGTGACTTTTGACCATCTCTGTAGGCTGTAAGGCGGGCTAGATCCTGCAAGGCGGAACTGAGGGGAGTGTTAACTTTTCCAGTGCTGTCTGTGTAAGGACCCATAAATGACAAGATCTTACCTGTGTCCTGACCTGTGACCCCGGACCTCCTCCCCCACCCTCACCCGTCTGTTGGATGGACCCACTCCTCCTCCTTTACACTTGCAAATGGACGTTCATCTATAAACTTTCCGAGTGGATCTCTCCTTCACTGTGGTTCTCCCCGAGGTTTTGGAGTTTTTCCTGCCAAAAAGTAGGGTCTAAAGACAGGGGCTTTCAGGGATATTATCCGTTTCTTTCATCTACTGTGTATTTGATTGATTGCTTTTTTTCTAACTAACTCTGTAAAGCCTTATTAGATGACCTTGTTGTGATTTGGGGATCTACAAATAAAACTGAATTGAATTGGAACTTGTATATGCCAGAGGTGGAAATAAGTAAGTGAAAAATAAGTTACAAATCAGAAATTGTGACTGACTATATCAACATTTTGACTTTTTATCTCAAAAATTTCTTATCTCATAATTATGTCTTCTTAAAAATCTCCTATTTATGACTTTTGAATTTTTCCTAAATGTTCTGTCCATATCCACTAAACCGAGTACTATGCACATCATCTGCACAGTAACTCACTTTTAAATGCTTTATTTCAGGATATTTTTGAAAAAAAAAATTCAGGTTTTTCCTGCCTAAATAAGTGTTATTTCATACATAGCAAAAATATGCAGTTTTACTTTTTACTTTATTACCATTAAGAAGTTGTACTTTTTTAGTTTTACGTCAATAAAGCAGTTGAATCAGTACTTCTAATTTTACCAGAGTATTTTTTCACACCAGTAGCTCTACTTCTACTTAAGTACAGAATGTGAGTACTTTGAGCACCTCTGGTATGTGCTGTAAAAACTCATAAAACACTCCCTTCCCTTTTAGACTACAATTGAGACAAGTTAAACTGATTCATGCAGCAGAGAAAATACATATAGTACAAACCATGAAGGGTTTTACTTCTGTTTAAATTCATATCACCATCAGGAATGGTGAAGTGAAATAAGGCCTCACCAGCATATCTCATAGCAATGTCTTAAACTCAGCAAATGCTACAAAAGATTTTTATCATTTGCTGTACAGAAGAAGATATATTGTGTCCTGTTTCCTGAACTGAATATAGTATCTGCTTAGTAAACTCTGACTTCACTGTCAGCCTATTCCTCCATGTTAGTGGTTAAATGGTCTTGTGAGGAGGGGAAGCCCTTATGTAGCCTACAGTCAATGGTTATTTCACAAGAATATTTACCATCACATTGCCCACAAGTTAGTATGTAATATGTTCTTTGTTGGGGTTTAATGTGTAGGCTGTGATTGACTAGTTATCTAAGCAAAGAGTATCTTAATACTGTTGGAATTTATGGGTTTGTTGTCTCCAAAGATGAATTAAGATTTAGTCAAAAATGAAGTCCAGCCTAAGGTAAGATCTGGATTCGGTTGGTCTCACATTGACAATTTATTCAAGATGTATGTAAATGACAGGAATCAGCTGATTCATTGAACATTGAACATGAACTCTCCTGTCCAGAGGTCAAGCTCAATCTCCCCCAAACTCCACCCTGGAGTTGACAATATCGTCTTGGGTGACTCCACCCCAACACATGGGTTAGATTTCGCAACATCATAAGAACTAGTCTTCTGATTGGACCATTACTAGACAGAGCTTGTGACCTCAGTCCTGCCCCTGTTATCTTGCGCATGTGAAATGTTTGATGATTATGTCTGCTTTTTGTTTTGTGTTTTGTGTCCGCTTCCCACACCAGTTTCCCACCACAATTCTGACACCTGTGGAATACGAGAAAAATATGGTCCATGGTCTCCGCCACTTCGTCTTTGAACCAGAGCTGGGAATGTATGAATCATAGTAACCCATAGTAACCACAGAAATACTATCAAAACCTTTCAATTTATTATTTTTAGCTCACCTGGACAAAGTCGCGATGAGCCATCACGCTTTGCCTGTCATCAGCGTCCATAGTCGTCCACAATTCACTAAAATAACTTCATCCTCAATTCTCAACAGATTTCAATTCTGATTGATTCATTCGATAGATCTAAGCATTAGGCACAAAACTCATCGGTTTGCTTGTTGAAATTTGAAATTGTAAACAATTTGTTTACAACTTTGTATATTTCTCCAGTTTGTCACTAAAATCGCTTCTGCTCCATCAATTCTCAATGGATTTTAATTCTGATATTATGATCTATTGAATGACGTCCTTTTGTTGATAGCAAGACATCACAGCTGTGAGGTCCAGATGAGCACAGGGCCATTGGCACTATTTTTTTAATTTTATCATTCGACAATAACAGGTTATCTGTCTGTCTATGTCTGCATGGGAAAATTATTTCCAAACCGATTTGATGAAATCAAGCCCAGCACATTGAGTTCCAGCCTAATTTGCACTCCAGGTGAATGTACTGCATACTGAAAGTAATTGAAATTTTTTTTTTTTTTTTACTAAATTAATTCACTTTGGCCTTAATCTTTTGGCGGATTAATTCAGATGCCACCTATTCAATTCTGCCTTGAAAGTCCCAGAAGGCATTGCTTCATTTTAATTTTCGCAAACAATTAAATATAAAATGCATGTAGATTTGTTTTCATTTCAAACCATGCACATTTTTATCATCCTACAAGACTACAATATAAAGTTGGCTGATGTAAAACTTGGAATGACCATGATATATCGAAATGTATGCGATACAAATGACACTCAAATTTATGTAATTATGACAATTTTGAGATTTTAAAAAATTGTATTAGAAAACATTGACCTCTCAATGATGGACCCTGCGGCCCCTCTGGCATCTGCCCAAATGCCAGACTGGCCAGTCCGTCGCCTGGTTCGTAGTTTGATATTCACCATCACAGTGGTGTTTATGTGTGCTCTCTGTATGTGGAGTGTCTGATAACACCAATCATCAAGTTTATTGTCATTTAGTGGTTTGTTTGTTTTTTCGGCCTTTCTTTTTCTTAAACATCTGTATTAGGTTAGCCTGAATTAATGAAATGAATAGCTGTTATGCAGACCCTCCAGGATTTTGCGATGTTGCGATTTGCAACTTCAACACAAATTCAGCCAATCCCTGTGAATTCAGCACGATGTTACAATTTTAACCGACTTTACCTTACTTTACAGTACGAAGAAACATGTACGTGGCCTGCAGTTCGCATTTGACGACTAAAATGATGCACTAGTACCAACAGATGCATTTGGAAGACTACTTTTTTTGCTGCATTTTTGTCAATCAGGTAATATTTTATTTGTCATATTTGAAAGGTTGTCTTTGTTCTATTTTTATCAGAAACTGCCTCTACTTCACAGTACACGGTACTAGTAATAATGTTTTTTTTGACTGGCTGAGACATTTATAGTATGTTTTATAACTTCATGTAGTGTTGTGAGGTCATATGAACTTTAACCTTTGAACCAACAGGTGCATTTGGGAAAAAAAAAAAAAAAGCAGCATTTTTGTAATCCTCGTAATCATTTATTTGCCATCTCGGTAAAAGGTAGTTTTGAGGACCATATCACAATGACTTTGAATTAATTTTCCAGTAACTAAATATGTGGAATATTACTTAATTTTGATTATAAAAAGGGAAAATAGCAACTATTCACAGGAACTTTCACTTCCTCTTGCAACAAAAGCCTTAAAAGTGCCGCAACTTTCAACGCAATTTTTCGAAAAAGGTCATGCAACATCAGACATTTTAGGACACAACAATCTAAAAAAAAAAAAAGGCCCAGAGGGACTGGTTATAGATGTACTATTATTTATTGTTAAATAAACAGGGATTGGGCCTGGGTGGTTCTGCCAACATAAGGACACTGTTTGTATAACTCAGTCACTGTCCATGGTGGGTGTTTCTTGTGTTGTACACAGACGTAAGAACACAGCAGTCATTAGAATTATTGTGGATTAGATTATGTCTATAAGATATGCAATAGGCTGTGTGGATAGCCTCTCATTCTCTTCTCTAACTTGACTAGTGCAGCATGTAAAAGTCAACAAGACTGACAAGAGAACAAAAACTCACCAATAGACAGTGCAGTGCCAAAACCAACTGTATTAGGATACTATAAAGTTGTAATTCGTATAACATTTGAGCAGGGAACAGGGTTATTTTTCAAAAGGAAAATAAAATATGGCCACTAATCAAATATGGGAATTTACTGCTGTAACCTGGTTAAAAAAACAAGTTATCAGTTATAAGTTAATCAGAAGTGTTGTTCAGAAATATGTTTAAAAGCATAAATACATCACATATGCTACAAAACATTTAAATTCATATTTCCTTTAATATTTTGAGTTAAAAACATTTTAAAAATACCCAGATATAATTTAGAAATGAATACAATAAGCCACAGATGTTTCATTTAATTTTAGCTTTTATTTTGAAGGAGTCAGCAGGATGTACTCATTATGTACGGGGTTTCCATGGTCCATTTGTACTTGTGTACCATGCTTGTAAACCGGAAGTGCTTTAAACAATGCTGTAGCTTGATAAAAACTTTGCAGACTCGAGGGAGAAATCTCCCGCAGTTTCTCCTGGTAAGTTGCAATTTGGAGACATCTGCCGAATATTTATTCAATAGTCACTAATAGAGTGTCAATCTATTATTGTTTACAGCACTGATGGGTATCTTTTGTGAGGCAACATTGTCCCGCAAACTGTATTTGCCTTAAGGTAAAAGATGTTCGTATTAGCAGTTAGCATCCATTGAACAAGTGTATGTTAATACGGTTGCTACATTTATGTTTTAAGTACTGCTAAATCAGCTTGCTTTAATGTATTTGTTTCATGATTTCAGACCGTATGCTTAATTATCACCTAGAAATGTATAATATTGGCATTGAATTTTAAATGCATATTTCTGGGGCGCAGTATGTTGTGAACCAGAGCGGGGACCAGTGTGGCAATGATCTTTTTCGCCATTTTGTGACCACACCATCTTGAGAGTCTTCATTCATACATCGCCATCTTCTCTTCATCCATCCATCGCCATCTTTTTTCATCGCACCCAAACCACGTTCAGGCCTGCAACGCATCGTTAGAGTAGTGGTAACTCCCGGCTTGTGTGTGTGTGTGTGTGTGTGTGTGTGTGGCCACTTGCATAATTGAATCCTACTGTAACATTTACCTCAAATTAATATTATTTAGTAAACTTTCATTTTCTATATATTTTAAATCGTTTGGTGATTTTTTGATATTGTATCACTGATGTGCATGTGTAAATTGGGGTTTAAATAAAGGGACTTCGAATTAGAATTTTAATAACATTAGTTGTTTTGAGTTAGAAAGAACTCAGGGGCCCGTATACACAGTGTATAGGTGGGCTACACTGCCTATAGCCTACTTTTACACAGAAAGTAAAATATAAAAACACAAGACATAAAAAACAAAACAAAATGCCTATGCCTCGATCAACATGAGGACTAATTAAAACCATGGTGTTGGAATGAACATCGACAGGTCATGGCCCCCCCCTACACTAAACCAAAAGCTCAGCTCCCGAGTTGTCCCCTAATTCTCCTCCATCACGAGAATCAAACACTTATATGTCTTACACTTGAGTTAATGTGCATTAATGAGGCAGCTGCTGTATGTTAGTATAGAAACAACCCAAATCCATCCAACCCTCCAGGCCTTGGTGCAGAATATGATGATCTGTGTAGAATAGATTGACTCTCAGATGTACCTTGTAATGCTGTAGAACTCCTTTAAATTGATTTACTATGAGAAGATGTTCATTAGCCAGAAGCCATTTTAAATGTGCACATTTCAGCTATTATTTACTACAACAGGTTGTGGTAGGTTAGAAAGAGAGACTTAGAGACTTAGAAACATTATTTCACATGCTGAAAACTGGTTTAACATGCAATGGTGTGAAAATAAATACAAAAATAAATAAAAAAAACTGACCTGAACTACAGTTGCCTGTGTCCGAGTGGGTTAGGGTTAAGGAAGAGGGAAGGATTTAAACTATTGCATCCTGAACACAACTAGGCATCCTGTATCTCTGGTCATGAGGGAACTCTAACCTTATATAGCCCCCGCCTAAACACAAGGCATTATGGGAAGGGAAGTTTTTTTTATATGCAGATACAACAGTCTGACTCCCAATATCAGCAGAAGATCTTATCAAAATGTGTGTTACTATGAATGTTAAAAATGCTATTTATTGTGATAATGCATAATGTTATGTCCTTAAGCCAAAGCTAAAGGACTGCATGTGAGATGTTTTTTTGTTTGTTTTGTTTTATTGACCCTCTGTTTCTTGTAAAGCAAATATCTCTGAGGCTACAAATGTAATCGTTTATCATTGTCTTCTATTATAGCAGTTCTATTTCTTATCGGTTTCTTTTTAATAGGTAGATAACAACACATCATGATGGGGTTTATGGTTAGTAAACTTCATACTGGATCATCTTTTACGTTTCCTCTGTTGTTTCAGAGTATATGGTGTCTCCTGAAATGACTCTAACACTAAACTCTCCGACTATTTCTGTGGTTATTTTATGGGATGGTGTGTTGAAGAAGATGCCACTGGAAGTAATGGCCACCATTTTGGTAAAGTCAGACAGAACCATATGTATGTTCAGGTGGTGAACATGCAGAAGTGGTCAAAGTACTCGTATTCTGTACTTAAGTAGAAGTACAGATACTTCTGTGAAAAAATACTCTGGTAAAAGTAGAAGTAGTGATTCAACTCCTTTGTAAGTAAAACAGTACAACTTCTTGATTTGATTTGATTTGAATGATTTATTTCGAACATGCGCAAAGTGCAACAATATTCAATACAGCAATAATAATAATAACAATGACATGTTCGAAAAGGAGTAGGATGAAGCATAAGCTTATTTAATCCTACCCCTTCTTCACTTCCTCAACAACCTAAATACATCTTGTAGTAATATAGTGCATAGTACAAAAAAGATGATAAATAAAATAATGACAATAACAATGATAACAATACCAATAATCAATAACATAGACATATATACAAAAAAAGAAAAAAAAAAAAAAACTAAAAACAAATGAGCAGATAGGAAAGTAGGTAACAAATAGAGTTTTTTTGTTGTTGTTTTCTTTTTTCCCTCCCTTCCTTCTTCTTCTTTTCCCTTTTTTTCTTTCCTTTTTCTAATTTTTTTGCATTTTGCTTTCATTTTTTATTTTTTATTTTATTTATTTTATTTATTTTATTTATTTTATTTATTTTATTTTATTTTTCTATTCATTCACTTATTTTATTCATGTATTTATTCATTTATTTATTTTTTATATCTTTTAACCCCACAGAGGGGGAGTCAACATTGCTTCAGATCAGTACATATTCCAGTCTGGCAGACATATACTAGACTATTTAGTGCATGTGTGTGACCATCATCGGTCCTCCCCGAAAGCTGAGCAGACATCCCCCATTAGAACTCTCCCTTACAAGCCAGTGAGTGCAGTGCTGCACCTCAGTGATGTGCGGAGGAAACAAAGGCTAGACAGGATGGACAGGACGAACGGGGACAGTAACCAACAGGCAGTGCTATTGTAATTAAAGACTGCAAGGTGATGTGTTAGTCCCAACCACCAACTGTCCTTCAATAAAAAACTAAAAAATAAATAAGTAGATCAGAAAAAGAGGAGAAAACCAAACCAGCACAAAAGGAGAAACAAAAAACAAAACAAAAACAAAAACAAACAAAAACAAAAAAAAATTAAAAAAAAATGTAACAATCGGCACTGAGCACCACAACCGTGGATGTCCTGATAGTACAAAATAGAATGCAATGTAATAGAATAGGCCAGAGGAGGACACCAGTGCAGAAGAAAATGAGTCTAGTGTAGAGATTGTGGAGAGATTCTCAGCACATTCTGGCGAGTCCCATCATTCGTTGAAATGGGACTCAGTAGTAGCTGGTGAGACCCGATCAAACATGCAAGTGTGAAAGACCCCGAAGCCCAGAACAGCAATCACGACAAGGCAGGGCCAAGTCAACAGGGCAACCCCCACCTCGGGCCGCAGGAGCCACAGGACGCCACCCCCAGAGAGCCACCGGGACCACTGTGAACGACACAAACCCGGAGAACAAGAGGGAGCAGCTACAGACCCCCCCCAGCGCACCAAGACCGACCCAGGCGGCCCGGGGCATGACGACCCACCCGCCGCCCCAACCCCAACCCCGCCCAC
Organism: Siphamia tubifer; assembly: GCA_020466265.1. NCBI lineage: Eukaryota > Metazoa > Chordata > Actinopteri > Kurtiformes > Apogonidae > Siphamia > Siphamia tubifer. The sequence continues at coordinate 35,101,324 of CM035785.1, forward strand.
CCCAGCCCCCACCAACCCCCCCCACCCCACCACCCGACCCACCCAGCCTAACCACTCACCCCCCCGCCCACCCCCGAGGGGGCCAACGGCCCCACGCAGCCAGGAAACCAGACACAGGGAGCGAGCCGCCCACCGAGGGGACGGCAACCAGCCCATCACAAGGCAGGCCCACACCAGGCGCCGGCCGGAGGACATCGTAGCCCGGACCCAACGCGAGTCCAGAGGGCAAAATGGACAGTGTGCTGGGGCCCGGCAACGCCAACAGGGAGATACCCCCCACACACCCCGCACCCTGCCCCAGGTGAGCACAGTACACCCATGGCCCTCACCTCCCCACAATGCGTCCCAACAACCCCCACATGCCACCAGCCCGCAGTACAGCCACAGCGCCCGCCAGACTGGCCAATCCAACCCCCGCATCCAGCCAAGAGCCATGGCACCAGCTTGGACCCGACGGGCAAGGAGGAGCACCCCCCCAACCACAGCCCCCAGGTCCCGGGGACCCCCCAGCACAGCAACATGGATAGTAGTCTACCCCCGCTACCCCATAGCCATAAGCCATAAGGCATAAGGGATAAGGGGGGCCGGATCCCACCAGCGAGGCCATATTAGTGAACCCCCCCATTCCTCCCTGTTAATATGTCTCCAGGTCCCTGACTGGAGACATTATCCCTGCACCGTGATTGTGTAACCCTGAGTGTCATGTGGTGCATTAAAAGTGGGGAAGCTGGTCGAGGCATCCAGGGGGCAGGCCAGGGGACCACAGAGGATGGATACTCTGGCCTACCCTGGCCTATGTTCCCCAAGCCATCCCAGATCTACCCCCAAGGTGTGAATGTGTGTGGTGCTTTAAAAGAAATTAGAGAGCAGGGGAGGTAAGCAAGAGGGGAATGGGGAAGAGACAAGGCCGTAGAGCCCTGCCATCTGCCCCACCACCGAGCCCAACATTCCCGCTCCCACCTGCTCTCGAGGCCCTAATTGTAATAATGGATGAAAAAACTGAAAAATCTAATATATATATATATATATATATATAAATCAAAAAATAAAGCATTTAAAAGTGAGTTACTGTGTAGATCATGTGTTTTATTGGGTCATGGTTCTTAGTTTGGTGGGTATAGACAGAAAATTTAGGAAAAATTAAGTCACAATTATACTTTTAAAAAAAAGTATAATTATGATTGTCAGATTGTCAGATAGAAATTCAAAATTATGATATAGTCAGTCACAATTTCTGACATACAACTTATTTGTCATACTGTCACATTTGTCTTGTTTGAAAAAGTGATGAGTCTATTCTGAGAATGTAAAGATTATAAAGTACAGACATTTATACAAAAATGTACGGAGTAAAAGTAAAACGTTGCCAGAAAAATAAATACTCAAGTACAGATACCTAAAAACTGTACTTGGCTACAGCAAACTTTAAAAATTATCTAATCCTGATACTGTTTTTATTATTATTAATTCCAGGCTATGGCATATATACACTAATATATATATATATATATATATATATATATATAGTGTATGTATCTGTCATTAGCTTGGCTGTACTTGTTTAGGCAGTAACTGTAATTCATTACAGTGTCCTAAGATTCACATATACACAGTCAGATTCATTACTCAGTCTGTCATAGAAATTAGCACAGTTTCTGGCTCAAATATCACCATCAAACAGGCTTCATGTGTGGTTCATTGAATTGGTGTTTGTGACCAATTCCTGCATAGAAGTAGTCCTGCCTTTATTTGTGGCACATAAAAACAATCACTTATCTATATGATTAAAAAAGAAATTCCCTGCCCTTGAAATCTAAAAATAATCCACTTGAGCTGATAAAAACCTACATCCAAAACACTCCAGTCAATAATGATGCTGTACGACTATCATAACAGCTTATATTATGTCTCAAAATGGCAAAAGCTTACAGTGGTGTAGACCAACCGGACTGGAATCTGTAACCAATCCAGATGTATTTGTCAGATATGACATGAGTCTCATCAAAATGTAATAATTTGTCAAAGCCACATGTTTTTCAGGGATATGAATAGAATATGCAAATTACTGCTGCACTATTTGTCCACAGTAGATGCACTATGGGTGCATTTTTTTTTCACGGGAGAATGCTGCGTTTAATGTTGAAAGCTGTATAAATGTTTTTTCATTCTCATCTGTCATATTCAATTACAGTGGTGTTTGCTTTTTTATCTGAAGAGTGAATGTCCTTTCAGGAAATGGAAATGTCTGTTTTAAATACACTCCAATATATCGGATAATTAAGTAGAGCTTCAGCTATCAGTTAGTTTATCAATTATTTCCTGACACATGATTTAATTAAGCAATTATTTGAATAGGCTTATTATAACAACAATAATAAATTGTGAAACAGACATGTCTGAAAATGGGAAACAACCTGTGCTTTATTCCAGAACCAGCTGAAACAACTGCAAAAAGAATGAAAGTAAAAGGATATACAGCTATACCTCAATTTACAAAATACCCAGCTTATGAATAATCCAAGTAACGAAAAACCTTCACGTTAATTTTTGTCTGAATACGAAAGAAAATTAAATTTACGAAACAAAACTGACACCCCCCGAGACGTAAATACAGTACTGTACGTACAGTACGTAAATACGCACTGTACTGTACATATCATCTCATTGGCTATGAGGGAGCTACCCATGATGCTTTAAGTGACCCTTTGACCCTTATTCATCACAGAGTTCTTACAGGCTAAAGGACAGAGTTACTGTTGTTTGGTGAGTTTTTCCCAGTCGTGCTTCACAGTAAGAAGGACCCTGGTTCAAATCCCACATCAGACCTTTCTGTGTGGAGTTTGCATGTTCTTCCTGTGTCTACATCTGCATGTCTTTCTCCAGATTCTCCGGTTTCCTCACAGCATATTATTATGCTGTGAGTCTCATCACTTCCCAAAGGTGAAGTGTACAGACCAGTCAGTAGTTTAGCTACCTGTGGTTTGCATATACATGGTGGAACAGCTCAATTTAGAATCACATTATCTGCCATGAATAGTCAATTACAAAAACTCCAGTTCGGTTTGACTATAGACTGACTAAAGTGTATACATGGCTTTTAAAACTTCAACATTAGCCAGACTAAAATATAAGTTGAATTTCTCTAAGTGCATATAAACATACTGACGGGGGTGTGTGTGTGAAGGGGGGGGGGTAACATGTCAATGTGAATAGTTTCTATCCATTTAGTTCCAATGGTTAAGGAAAAAGGGATCAAATCAGTCCAGAACACATTAAACGTCCTTACATAAAGCAGTGAAAGCATTCATTGTGTAGAATGTGAGCTAGAACAGCCTCTACATCCTGCCAGACTGTCTCTTCTGATGATCAATAGTTGTGAACAGAAGGCAGCCATACGCTCGATTCTCACAACTTTATATAGTGCCAACCAATTGAGGTTACCACCCCCCGCTGGCCTTTAATCACACTGGCCTTCAGCAAATCCTATCATCAATGATAAAATAAATTGTCCACTCAGAGTTCTAAAAGCCCCACATATTAAATTTAGATATTTTGGACACTAACACATCCAAAAAATGTTTCTGAGTTGAACACATACTTTTGGACAGACTTGACTCACTCAACATACAGTAGACTCTGTCGGGCTACTTTTGGTTCACTTGGACTAATTAGAATTAATTGGAGTTTATTTTTAGAATCTGGATACAAAACACAAGTGTTCTTTTCTTTAGTGTGTTTGTTATCCATAAGTTTTAAACCAGTGTCTTTTCCTAATTGTCCTATTTCATTCCATTACCAGAACTACTGTGATCAGGCACATCATCATATTAGTGAGTCTTTCCAATTGAGTTAAGCCTAAATATCTCAACAAAAGTAGCTTTGCTTGTTTTTTTTTTTTGTTTATTGTAGTATTGACAATCCCCATTAATGAACTGTATCAATAACAATAAAGAGGGCAGCTTTAGCCAACATGGCAAGTATCCTGCTGTTATCCCTGATGTGATGACAATCAGCACCCGATAAACAATAACAACACAACACATTATTTAAGAAAGACAGTTAGGATAGCTAAGAAACTAGAAGAGTCAATGAATATAAAAAGATAAAGGGGGATAATGAAGCACCAGTACAATCATACTGAACAGTACATATCATCCAACAACAATAAAAGCAGTTCATACAATATAATCACAATACATTAGTACATAAACACAGAAAGATTTAAATGGACAGACAACATCTGTGATCAGCACATAGTAACGCAGGTGTAACTGTCTGCAAACCATGTGTTTAATATGGCTGTAAAAGTACAGTGTATGTATGTATTATATTCATGCTAATACTTCAAACCACTTTAAATCTCCCAACAATAAATTCTTTTAAAATATTTTAAGATCAGCAGTGACTGAGCACTGCAATTGTTTTTAATTTTCTACATTTTTAAATTGTTCTTAGTTTTTAATTTTTAGTCTTTGTTCTTAATTCCATTTGTTATTTTGCTGTCTGTTTTAGTTAGTGTATACATACATTAGGCTCAGATAATTGATGTCTTTTTAGATGTGGTATTGTTGTGATTTGTTTTGTCATTTGTGTTGTTTTGTAATGAAACATTTGGGCTGCCTTTTTAACCAGGACACTCTGGCAGAAGAGCTATTATAACTCAATGGGACCATTTCCTGGTTAAAGAAAGGTAAAGTAAAATAAAATAGACTGTTAAAGTAGAAGGCATGGGTGTTTATTGCACCAGAGACTTTATTTAGTTCTCACAATGCAGCATCACAAATGAAAGTCAATTTTACTGCATTTATGATGGTTTTTAATAAAGGCATAATGACATAGGAAAGGTGTTTGTGTAAAAAACAACTAAGACATAAATACATAGGGTTTTAATGGACTTGTAGACATCATCGTAGCATCCAGCATTTGTTTATATGCATGATTTAAAGCCTGTATCCTGCAGGGAGCTGATGTGTGTTGGTGTTGAGTCTAGACGGTGATGGTCATGTTTGCTTGAGGCATACAACATTCTACAACGCCCCCACCTTATTCTCCCTTTTTGTCTGGTTCTGTCTTCATCCTCCTCCAGCCGCAAAATTCCAATGAAAATATTGTACAGCCTCAACATTTTTTGAACCAGCTAATAACAAGGATTATGTTGAAGGTCATGAAAATTTAGTACTGTACTTGGTCTCAAGAAAAAAAAAAAAATTCCCACATCAATCTTTCTGAGAAACCTTTGAGCATTCATACATTTCACCTTCAGTCTTTAGTCTGGACTTTCTACATTCACCACTCGGTCGATAATATAGAAACACTAAGCTTTCACTTCATCATCTAAGTTTCTTCATGTTTGTTCATTTTATTAAATGTCATCTCCTCCACATCACATCAACTCAATTAATTGTTTCCTCTTCACATTTTTGATGACTGCCACAACCACACATTTTCTTAGTTCCAGCAATTAGTCGACTTGGATGTTTTTGTTGTGTATTAATTACTGTTAATTAATGTCTCGTAGGCATTTCTAATTAGCAAATTTACAATTGGAATATACAGGAAATATAGCTTAGCTGCGTTATCCCTATTCATTACATGTATGTGTCTAGGAACACTTCATTGTCAGGGGAGGCGGGGCTAAAAGGTTGTCTTTCAAATCCTCTGTATGCAATAGGACGGTACTACAACCAATCAGTGTAATCTTTAGGGTGATGTAAAGACGCCAGAAAGTTCACGGAGGAGTCCGGAGAAAGTTAAGAATGACTAAACAAAATGGTGGATTATGGAACTTAATGACTGTTGTTCTGTAAAAAAGAATTTAAAGATTGCTGATGTTTTCTCACATTCCTCACTCATCTTTGATGAAAAAAGGAAATCACCACCTGTTGTTGTTCTTCTTCTATGGTTGTTTCATCACTTTATTACACCCGCCCTCTGACTCTATACTTCACCGTGATTCGTCGGCCAGTTTTGGGGAAATCTAGCCAAAAATTATATTGAATGTAACTAGACTACTACGGTATGTAGCACGTAAGATTTGCCTAACACGGCTAGACTACATTGACAAACTAGTGCGTTCACAATATTTTGCCTCCAGTTAAGACCCACCCCCCAAAATACTACATATTGTTTCCAAACTGTGAAAAGGTCTGTAATACTTCATTTGATACTTGATATTTGACCTCATCCACTTTTCAATTTGAATCAGATGTCAGGTCACGTAGACGTGCTAATGTCTGCTATTGGGCTTTGATTGAAGTTTTTTTTTTCTTTTTATTCAGTCACACATTTTTTACAGACAGTACAAGTGGTGTTGTCTGTAAGATTCATGAAACTGTCAAATAATTTTCATGTACAATTTTTGATTAAGTCAATGTAATGTTTTTTTTTTACCAAATCAGAAAGACAGCTCTTTTGGCTCCTGTAGTCCCCCACCCCCCACCCCGTCTATATATGGCTAATTTAATTTGCAAATTTGACAGTAAAAAACAAAACAAAAAACATTTGATGCCATGTTTCCTCTAACCATCCCTTACATCCCTGCATTGAACAAAGCTAAAAGTGACCTAAGACAGTAGTGTTATTATTACCTCCACCAAGGAGGTATTAAGTTTGAGTCTGTTTATCTGTTTGTTTGTCTCTGTGTCAGCAGGATTATGTGAAAAATTCTGAACATATTTTGATTTTAAAAATTTCAGGATATGTTGGGAGTGTCACAAGGAACAAATGATTACATTTTGGTGGTGATCCGGAAGAGATCCTGGATTCTGGTTCACTTTGAAATTAATTCTTCATTTACCACAATGGAAAATTTCAAACTGACCCAGAATCCAGGATCTCTTCTGGATCAGCACCAAAATGTAATCATTTGTTCCTTGTGACACTCCCAACTGAAAATTTTATCAAAATCCATTCAGAACTTTTTGCATAATCCTGTTGACAGACAGAGAGACAAACAAACAGACAAATGGACTTGAATTTAGTACCTCCTTGGAGTGCTTTTCTAGTTTCCACAGTACATTTTGTGGATGAGAAAAAATGTTTTTCCAGATTTTAATATTCAGAGATTATTCAGGGGTTGGGTATCTTCAAGAATAAGAATAACAAATCAGTTATATGTTGTGCTTTTCTAGGAACTCAAAATCCTTATGTTGGATGTTAATCGGCTACAGACTTTATGAATTACTGTATAATGGGTGTGAGACAGAGAGTTTAGCCAAATGTTAGAGGACTGGTATAATTGTTTTATAATCTCTACAAATGAAATTTTTTGCCTTGAGCTAATCTGTTAATATACTACCATTCAATTAGCCCAATTAACCTTTGGACTCATGTCTTTCACTTTCATTTGTCTGCAGAAAAAACGGTTTCCTTTCGACTCGTGGACCAAATCAGCAAAGAAAAATAATTATTAATAATAATAATAACTGTAAACATTTCCCTTTTTGAGAGTTTTAGGGAAAAGTCCTGTTGACACTTTATATTTACAAGAGCATCATGTTAACAGAAGAAGAGATGGGCTGAATTATAGTGGGTTCAGAAGGGATATGAACCATAGACCCACATGAACTTCTGCTGACACCAAAAGTTCATTTACATTCACTCCACCAACTACACGCAAGTCTAAAAAAATGCAGTGGGTACCTCGTGTCATTTGGAAATAGCATCTGTGAGGCCAGAGGTCATGAGTCTTATGTACCCAAACATGTGGTGAAAAATAGCTGGGGGAGGAGATTTTAGCATCACATATCATTAGACCTTAATTAGCAAAGTAGGCTTTAGGGACTGTGTTCCCCATCTGCTTCAGTTTGACATACCTCGTCCTTCACTTTTCATTGAGAAGGAAGATGGACACCCTGCCTGTCACTGCTTTATTCCATAGAATGAAGTGTATGTGTGTGTGGCAAATCAAAGGCTACAAGTGTATTAATAATGCAATTTGTGCTAACGACAGAACATCTGGCTCAGGGCGTTGTTTGGTCTGTTCCAGGTGCAGCCGTTGTCTTCCATCATTTATTTTCTAATCAGTTTAGTTAATGTTAGAGAGACAAGGAAACATTTCAACAGGACATATATTCACTCCTATCATGAGTCGCTTTGCTCATGAAAAATAAAACGAGGAATTCTTTTTTTAATTAGATTACTTTTTTTTTTTTATTAAAGACAAGTAGTATTGTGATTAATCAAAATTAATCCAACCACTGTCGTTAATCTGAAAATGTGTAATAATTTGACAACACGAATTAGAACATTCAGTGTTGTGCTACTTTCCATTATTATTTCTTTCTATTTTGTGCCAGTTTACTACACTACTACTTTTAAATTATTTAATTATTTATAATGTTATACAAATCCATACATTTTTCTGTTACAGATGTGGTGAAGTGAATGAATGAACTCAAATTGCTGAAGAGAGAACAAAGGATTTATTAAATAAAACAGAACCAGCGAAAGAAACAAACACAAAACTTGAGGATGTCAGCGATGGCATGTTCCCACCAAGCAGATTGGGATCATAGACATAGTATACCTAGACCCAGCATTGGCTGCTGGGGCGCAAGAACTATGGCTGCCATCTTGGAGTGGTGATGAGGGTGATTCCTACACGAGACACGGTGAGGTTTCATTTTATTATCTGTTAGTTTTTGAATATTTAATTTTTTTTTCAGAGAAATATATTCTCTGATCTGTAAAGTGTCAAGTGCAAACACTGTGTAAAACACACTCCATAAATATAAGTGGTTGTTGTTGTTAAGTGTTGAGCATATTTACACTTAATATATCGACCTAACAATGTAGGGACCACATGTAAAGACCCTTATAATGTGAGCCAGCTCATTTGTTTGACATGTCAGTGACTTTAAAAAGTTCACTAGGGACTTTTACTGACCAGAGAAATAGCAGATTCATTCATTCTAATGCTATCAGGTTGATGGCCAATCTGAAGCTCTGAAGGTAACAGCAGTCATTCACATTGTCCGAAAAAAAAAGATACCTCCAGACCCATTTCTTAGCAGTATTCAGATACGACATAATTACTTTTTACTCTGTATACAGTCGAACAGGTTGGTGGTTTAGATAGTGTTATCGTGTAATGTATTCATTATGTAGATATGACCTCAGACTTATCTTCTTTTCATATCAGAAACTTCTATAATGTTAAGTCAACTATGACTAATAAAAGAAGCCCAAACATATGTCCTTAATCATAGTTACACATATGACATAACACACATGGAAATCTGTTTTCAGTTGTAGTGGAGTATTGTTAATAAAATGTGTGGACGGTGTGTTTGTCTGTCAAATATATTGCACTCAATTGGAGGTATCACCCCTCCAATATGGCGACTCCACGGCTCGTCATTGCCTATGGGTGGTTACGTTCAATGCTGGGTCTAGGTATTCTACAGTATGTCTATGATTGGGATGGTTTGGTACAGTTCAGATCGTCTTGGTAATCACCTTATTCTCCATGGTTATATGGGCGGAGCCATCTTGTGTATTTTGTGTTAGAACTTCCGGTGTTGCAGTTGAGTCATTGGCGAACATTAATTTCAAGTGTCAAAAGAAGTGAGGTAAAATGAGCAATATTATTTGTGCAGTTCGTGGTTGCCACAATAATCTGAAGAAGAGGGGATTGTTTATTCAGCAGGACTGTTTTACACACGGAGAGAAGAGTGAACGTCGTGGGCCAACTTTTAATCTCTATCTGCCTCACCACGGTGAAGAAGCTCAGCGTCTTTGGCTGAGGGCGCTGAACTAAAAAAAAACCTCTGAATACTAAGACCAGGACAGTGGTTCTCAAATCCAGTCCTCAAGTACCACTATCCTGCATGTTTTAGATGTTTCCCTCTTCTAGCCACACCTGCTTCAATTAATGATCAGTTCATCATCATCGCTGCAGAAGCCTGATAATTATGTAATGGCTTCCAGCAGTGATGGAAAAGGGAAATATCTAAAACATGCAGGACACTGGCTCTTGAGGACTGGAGTTTGATACCCCTGCTTTAGGGTGTTGTAATGTTTCACCAGCACTACTACGAACTACATCGGTCGTCTCTACCCAAGTAACATCCATCTTGAGATACTAGCACAGGGGTGCTCAAGCCTGGTCCTTGAGAGCTACTGCCCTGCATGTTTTAGATGTTTCCCTCTTCCAACACACCTGATTCAAATGATAAACCTCTCATCAACTTCTGCAGAAGCCTCATAATGACCGTCAGGTGTGTGTACTAGACACCAGTTGACCACAAGTTCCAACACAAAGTGGAAGAAAAAAGCCTGTTAAAATGAGTGGGCTGTAATAAGGTCAATAGTTTGTCTCACTGCCTACAGCACCTTATGCTGTAGGTCGGGTAATTGTCGCAGCAGCAGTTATGTAGCCTTGTGACATCATGGCTGCGTGAAATGATATAGCCCGCCAGAGAAGTGTGCGACAAAACGACGACGATACAAAGGAGCATCTGCACCTCTTTATTGCTCCATGAAATAAAACTGTGGGTCGACATGGTGCACAAAATATTTGTTTTTCTTTCTTCACTTGTCGAGTGTAGATTTAATTGAGGAGTTGTTGTTTGGGCTTTTCGTCTTCCGTCCCGTGGAAACGACGATTCTGTTAACCAACAAACGGGATGCAGCCTGTTTAGCTCCACCCCCATGGATCACTTTGGAGTGGTTGGCACGCCAAGGGACAAAAAGTGGGACAGTGTGGATTGGTTATTTTGGTATCCTTTGACATGGAAGTGCAAAAAAAAATGTGCACCAAACCAAACCATCCTAATCTGCCTGGTGGAAACATGCTATGAGAGACTAAAGAAAACAAGTTTTGGGTTATGGTGATGAATGTTCAGGTTATAGTTTATTGTACATGGGAATGATCCCACTCTGCATGGCTGACCTTAAATAAGACTGGTTCTAACAACCTGACGAACAGCTGAATGATAACTGGAACCAGAGGTGGGAAGTAACTACGTACTTCATTACTGTACTTATGTAGACTTTTTAGGTACCTGTACTATACTAGAGTATTTTTTTTCTGGCAACTTTTTACTTTTACTCCCTACATTTCTGTATAAATGTCTGTATTTTATACCCCTTACATTTTCAGAATAGACTTGTTATTTTTTCAAATTAAAATGTGAAAAATAAGTGGTTTCAGAGGGAACATCAGTGGAGAGAAATTGTAACTTTATATATCATAGTTATGACTTTAAAATCATGTGAATTTTTAGCTCATAATTTAAACTCTTTTTCCTCATAATTATGCATTTCTTATCTCATATGTATGACTGTATCTCATCGTTCTGACTTATCTCATAATTTTGACTTTTTATCTCATAATTATGCATTTTTTAAATCTCACATATTACTGAAAAGTGTTGGAACCCAGAAGCAGACTCTCAGACCCGGAGTACGTTTTAAGGCTTTATTGTTAATAATAAATGTGTGACGTGTCTCTCCCTCCGGGGCATCCATCAGGGGATGAGTGGCAGTAGACACAACAGCCACTAATAAGAAAGGCAGGGTCAGACAGGCAAAGTTCGATAATCGGGTAATCATATAAATCAGAGTCGTAATTCAAAAAACACAGTACCGTAACTAGACAGATCAATCCAAGAGACAGAGATGGTGTCATATCCACGGGGGCAAGGCAGAATCCAGGTCCTAGATCCAGGTCAGAGGTCATACACAGAATGATTCCGAAACAGAGACAGACAGGAAAACCACAGTCTAGACCAGACACACAAGGAACTATACAGAGAGCAGACAGGTTTTCCACATGAGGAAAAAATTAACAAGGGACAGGACAACACCTGTGGAAGGAAGCAAAGTCAGAATGAGTGACGAGGGGCCACATAACAAAATAAAAGTCCAGACACTAACAACTCACAAAAATATCTGTGTAGCTTGGTAGAGTGGAAACTAAGGTTTAAGATGGTGAAAAATTTATGTTTCTATCACACGTAGAACCAAATTTATGGTAATTTTAATATCCACATTTGGACATATTTTGCAATTTGCATATTTGAGAAATTGTCCGTCAAAGTTTTGGACTGTTTTGGGGTAGGAAGTCCTTAGCAACGCGTAATAATTTGTATCCGATTGACACAAATTTTTCACAGATGTTAAAGGACACTCTGATGGACGTGTCATAGAAGTTTTATATATTATAATAGGAAAGAAGTGCGACGTATTACAATCATTTGGCTTACACCATTGGACAAGAGCATTCAATATAGGCTTTTTCCTCATACCAAACACTTGGGTGTTTACACACGGAACGGAGATTGTTTTGTTCGGCGAAAAGAGGTGGAATTGTGCTTTGTCTTTGCTCAGCAATCCCTGAGCTTTTGTCGCCGCTTAAATAATTGACTCAATAAACACCTTTATTGATTGAATTTCAATGTAATGACCACGGGGACTGAAAATAGAGGTGTTAAGGTACCGTTTTTTGATAAAATGTAAACACACGTAAAGAATCGCCTTCCAGCCTAAATTTGGCTGTAGCTCTGAACGCGTCAGCGCGACTTATGCCTGATTTCGTGGTGAGCAGTCACATATGACCTTTATGTCATAATGATCCCCATTTTTCCTAAATTTCCTGCCCATACCCACTAAACTGAGTACCGAGTACTGTGACCTGATCAAACACATGATTTACACACCAGCTCACTTTTAAAAGCTTTATTTTTTGGATATTTTTGAAAGTTTCCCTTTTTTCTGGTTAAAGTATTTAATCCATGGCAAAGAAATGCAGTTTTGCTTTTTACTTTATTACAATTGAGAAGTTGTATGTTTTTTTTTTTTTTACTTTTACTTAAGTAAGGGAGTTGAGTCAGTACTAATTTTTCACACAAGTAGCTGTACGTGAGTACTTTTACCACCACTGAGTGGAATAGAGAGGGAGGAGTTGGTGGAGCATCCAGAGCAGATGGTCACACTTTCCATGATTACGCACCTGAATCTTCCCTTGTGCTGAACAATTTTGTGGTTGTAAATAAAGGACTACTTGTGTTGAAGTAAACTTTGAAGATTCTTACACCCCCCCCCCCCCCCCCCCCCCCCGCTCTACAAATGTATAATGGAGAAGGGTAACACATCTTCAGTCTCTGAAAGTAGGGAGCAGACAAAAGGTTCTCAAAAAAAGGTGTGCATTTATTAAACAATGATTTCATCCCACAAGATGTTTACAAAACAACCAAACAAGATGAGTGAGATTGGACAAAAAGGTGGTACCATAACAACCCAACAAACTTAGCAAAACAAAACCAACTGACTGGTGACCCTATCCTAACAAAAGAAATGGAGGGACAAAATAAAAGTCTAACTCCTCACTAGTCCCAACCAAAAATACAGTGATGGCACCAACCTACTAATCTAATGTGTATAACAACAAATGTGCTAAGTGCAATGTAGAGGGTATCCCATTTAATCTAGCCCAACTCAACTCACCCAACAGAGTTTAACAAAAAGCAGCAACAAAAGAAGACCAGACCCAATTGGCCTGAGCAGGAGACAACCCCACACAGCTGGAGAGGTGGCTTTATATATGGTGTGTGGCAGGCCAGGATTGGACTGCTCGTTATCCACTCACACCTTCAAGATCAGCCCTGGAGGAGGTCCTGGGGAAGCCACACCCATAAGCCAGATTCCTAAAACAGGAGGAGAGGAAAACACACACACATACACACATGACCCAGGCATGTAACAAAGATGTTGACCGTGAGGGAAGTAATTCAGGTGTGTAACCATGGAAAGACCAACAGATTTGTGATATTTAGGCTATGACTAAGGTTTTACAATTTGGTGAAAAATTGGTGATAAACATCATATGTTGCTTTAAGGGCTGTGTGAGAATCGCCTATTTTTATGCAGAGTTAAATTATTGTTTTATTGTCAATATGATGATATAATTATTCTATTCTGTCATTTTTTTTCATATGAGCTACAGACACTTAACACAAGACAAGCCACAGAAAACCTGAAATGTAGATAGATTGGGTTTGCTTCAATATTATTTTAAGGAGAAACATCCAGCCCAAATGAATATCACAACTCAGTCTTGTTTTATTTAATAGAGTCAGTGTTGAATCAGTGACTCATATGAAGAGTTTTTAATGATAGATTTAACAGAAACCTTTGAAGAGCTTTGGTTTTATGAGCCTCATGAACGCTTCCTCTTATCTCTCTCATGTCTAATAAAATGGAGACCAATTACAAACTAACTTTAGACTTCTTGGGGGGCATTGTTACCTTTTTGTTGCCATTTAACTAAAACTAAGCATTATTTTCCCAGTTTTCTCTGACAGTTCACATTCCTTACTGTGTCCTCCTGAGGTCCACATCTGTAACAGCTGAAACTTTGGTTGTTTGATAGTGTTTCCTCAGTAAAGATGTCAGGATCTGATCTGTTTTCAGTCAAAATGGTCTCATTTCACATCTAGGTTGTTATATTATAAGGCAGGCATGTCCAAACTATTCCACAAAGGGTTGGTGTGGCTGCAGGTTTGTGTTCCAACCAACCAAGTGTACATAGTTTGACCAATGGACTCTCTGAAGACTGGTTGGAACAAAAACCTGCAGCCACACTGGCCCTTTGTGGAACAGTTTGGACATGCCTGTTGTAAGGTGTGTAAGAATTTACAAGGTTCGTTGAATGAAAGTTTCAAAGATGAATTGAAACTCAGTAGAAACTCAAGTCCAGCCAATGAAGAGCTCTGATACGATCGGTCTAAAATTAACAATTTATTGGAGTTCACAGGTGAAATACAGAAAAATTAACACTGATTTTCGTACATTTTGACCCACGAGCACAAGAATAATGTCCCCCATCCCACAAATCTGTTTGACAATATCTTTTTGGTGTCTCCACCCCAAACACATGGGTTGGACTTCGCACCGTCATCAAAACCAGTCTTTTGATTGGCCCGCAACCTGATGGCAGAGCTGTAGAAACCTTAAAATGTTTATATATGTGAATGTGATCTGAAGACAAAGGCAAATCAAACTGTCCAGAAGAGACCTGTACCGTACCCAACCAGACCTGACCCGTACCATACCATACTGCATTGTGGAAACATGTCTCTATATGTTCAGCCCTGCGATGAACTAGAGACTCATACAGGGTGTACCCAGCCTTCACCCATTGTAGCTGGATTAGGCCCCCAGTGACCCCCATGACCCTAGTAAGGATAAAGCGGGTTCAGACAATGATGAGACTTCTTAACCGTGTGTTTTAAATATGGCACCTTTTAGATGACTGCACATTTCAATGTTGTTGTACTTATGCAATGACAATTAAGACATTCTCTTCATTTTGTCTAGACTCTAAACCAAAGCAAAAATACATGTATTACTTGACCACAAAACCTGTATTTTAATATATTTTTCTCACGTGCTTGAAGAACTCTTCTCTTTGCTGCTCTGTTAGTGTTGCATCATCAAAAGTAGCAGTAGAGAAAATGTTTTATAGTATTCAGCGGGTTCACAACCATCACACTGTCTGCTCATGTTGAACAAAACAGGCAGAGGAGTATCTACAGGCTTATCACTGGCATTGTATTACCCAGAATTCCTTTTGCCTGTGTTATGCTCATCTCACTCGCTGCTGATCCACATTTGGCATGGCTGGATGGTCATTTTGCCAGGGGAGAATTGGAAGAGATTGTGTGCAGCCCTTCAGTATGTTCTCTCTTCAAGTCTCTGGGTGTTTCTGTGGAAGCAGAGAAGCAGCTAAGCAACAGTCTACAGAGAGGTAATTGCTTCCTGGTGATGAGATGAATTGACATTCGCTTGGCCGCTGTGCTATTTATTTCCCCGTCTGCCCTCTCCACCGAACACAGAAGCCGAGTCAGGAGCGTCTTTGACTGAAATGCATCACCTCTTTCTTGAATTAATTCGATCCATGGGTTCGTGGCTGCGGATGTCTACAGCAGTATTCAAATTGATGGAGGATTGTCCATCCAAAGTGAAGGCGAGTGGTTTCTCCTCAGCTAACGCACACTTTGATGGGTATCTACCCATCATGCTTCAGTGCATTTGAGCGTTGGTTGCCTCAGGATGCACTGAAGAGAAAAGAACACATCCTGCAGAACTGACAGGGTTTATTCTTTTTACTGTCAGAGCTATTTGTGAAACAACTATTCTTTGGTGACAATTTCTTTGAATATTAACAATGTGCTCTTCATAAATCCCCCCACCACCCCCCACCCCGCCAGAAGCTTTTACTCTGCACAGTGAAAGTTGAATTCAGGTAGCACCAAAATAGACTGACAACCTCTCTGGATGTGTGGTATTCATGTAGTAGAAGAGGGAGGAGGGTAAATTCTGACAAACACTACCTTCACAGTGCAGCTTTCGTCAGATTAGAGACTCCTTGTCATCGCTGCTCGTGTTTTGCGGCTTTACTGCGCAGAAGGAAAAATCATTAATAAAGGGAAGCTGGAATAAAATAAATGTCTTTTTCTGCCTCATCAGTAAGATTCAAACTGAGCATGAGTTACGTAAGCACTGCTAAATTTATCAATGCTCATTTTATGCAAAGCCTGAGCTCCCAGGCGCAGACTGTGTGAAGCTCAGAATGGGAGGAAGGCTTTTGTTTCCCTCCAAGCAGTTTGGTTTCTATTTTTGTTTCTGGAAAAACAAGATTTCTTAAAAAAGGTCATGCTAATTTTGGCAGTATGTTCTTGAAGGAAAGGTAAGTCTTTTGGATCACATGTGCGCTGCCAATTCTTCAATAGTGTATCCAGTGGTGGATTACAGTGGGAGTGAATGACAGGCAGATGCTACGTCTGCAGATGTTGCTTTCTTCAATCATGCTAACTCTGCGCTTGTGAATGAGGCACAGGGAAAGATTAAGAGTGCTTTTTCTAGTGTGACGAAAAAGTGTGTGTGATTGTGCAGGAATCTCTCAGCTTTCTTTGCTTGATTCACAGTGAAGTCTCTGAGTCTGAGGTTTGTCCCAGATCTCACATCGGATCTTTGTACACAAACAAGGCCGCCCGCCTTCCTGTTAATTCACTTTCTACCTCCTCCATAAAACACGCGCAATCGCACCCACATCCCCATTTATCTTGTTCCTCTTCTGACAGACACTCCCTAACCGTGAACCTAACCCCTGCCTATTCCTAATTCCATTTTATAATCCCCATCCTAACCTAAACTTAATCCTAATTCTATGAGTTGACAGGCTATTTTCTGTTTCCTGCTCTCGACTCCATGACATATTTGTCATTCATGTGCAGCTTGTTGAGTTTTTTCATCCCCATATCCCTGCTTATCCTAATGTATTTTACCTCAGAGGACAGGTTGTCTGTGTGTACACTGCTGATACAAAGACAAATAATCATTCACACCCATGAACAGATTAGAACCGATCACCCTGAGGACATTCAGGATTCAGCTGTAAACAACTACAGACAAACATATGCTGTTAACACTGATAATACAAAAAGGAAACAATCAGTCCCACCTACATGGAAGCCAAAACATAGTGTGAAGAAATACATTTAGAATAGCAGTTTCTGAGATACGGTGAATATTTCCAACATAAACATGAGTTAGAACATTCATTTTAAAGCCATTCATTGTGAAGTGCTTTACAGTTTAATTAATATACTGTATTTTGTGGTCTTTTTAAAAAAAATCTTTTTATTCATTTATTTTCTACTGAAACCACAAATGTCACCCACAACTCAACACAATTAAAAATAAGTTAAAGGAGTTTCCCTACAAGGAAATGTGGTCATTCATTCTTATACACTTAACAGTTTTGTTAATTGTGAATTTTGAATGTGTCATAGAAAAAAAAGAAAGCCATCAACCAAGGAAGAAAAAACAAACAATAATAAATAAATAAATGGCACACCAGTCAGATAATTTTTTTTTATTGTTTATTAAGATTGTCTCATTGAGCAAATATACATGAAAATATTTCTGAAACCATTCTAGTTACATACATTTACATAAAGAAAACTGTTCAAAGACAAACAAAACAAACACTGGAGACAAAAACATAAGTACATCCACTTTTCATATATAGAATAGAATAGAAATAGGTCCCAGTTTTAAAGGCAAAACAAATGTATTTGTATAACACATTTGGTGTACAGGACAATTCATAGTGCTTTACATAAAACATATAAGAAAATGAAATGATTAAAATGCATTAAAAGACAATTAAAATAAGAGACATAAAAACATTTAAAAAATAATTGAGAATCTAAGTAAAAGCTCCAGTAAATAGTAATGTTTTTAGGCCTGATTTAAATAAACTCTGTTTTTTCCAGTCCTCAGGTATTCAGGTAGTTTGTTCCACAGGTGAGGAGCAGAATAAAGTTGTCATTCCAACATTATTTGATTAATATTGCTGTGTTCGCCATTGTTATTGAATGCATAGTGTGTTGGTTCTGTTGCTTTGTTACCTCCGTCAAGGAGGTATTAAAGTCGAATCCATTTGTTTATCTGTCAATTACACAATTATGCAAAAATGTCTTAACAGATTTTAATGAAACTTTCATGAATGATAGATAATGGGTCAAGGAAGAACCCATTAGATTTTGACCAATGGAGGTCAAAGGTCAAGGTCACCCTAAAGGCCAACAGCTAAAACACATCAGTGGTAATATCTCAGGATTCAAACAAGATAGAATGTGGTGTTTTTTTTTCATTCACGTCGTCTCACCTTCACACATCAGATGGGTCGACACCTATGGCTCCATCACATCACATTTTGAAAAATCAAGCCTTGGTGGAGGCTGCTGTCTCTGACTGTCTTATTTCTAGCTGTTTTTGGAGGGTAGCAAAATAACTTGAGGTCGAACAACAGTTTACCAGTACTTCTGCATACATGTCCATGATGGGGTGATGAGGCGTCTCTGATTGGCTCAGACAATGAATCAGTCACTCTTTTGTTTTGTCAGACACACCACACAGTATTGTGACTTACTACAGTATATCGTAATCTTGAGTTTTTATCTCATAATTATACATTTTTTTATCTCATAATTCTGACTTTTTCACAATTTAGATTTTAATCTCACATTGATTTTTTTAATCTCACAATCATCACACAATTTCATAATTATGTTTTTTTTTTTATTTCCTATTCACAGTATGACATTTAAAGGCTTTAATTTTTCTGATACTTTTAAAATCTTTTTATTTCATCCATAGCAAAAAATAAATAAATTTTACTTTATTACAATTGAGAAGTTGTACTTTTTTTTTTTACTTTTACTTCATTACAGGAGTTGAATCAGTACTTCTACTTTTACTAGAGTATTTTTCCACACCAGTAGCTGTACTTCTACTTAAATACAGCATGTAAATACTTTGACCACCTCTGACAATTACTCACCAGAAAAAATGCTGGAAACATGTCTATGGGGAAAATGATGGCAATGGTTGCAACAAAAAAAATTTGCTAAGATTCAAACCAATTAATTTTTTTGTCAAAAGTCTCAGAATTCTTAAATATTGAGTTCATGAATGTTACTGTTCCATTCTGATTTAAAAGTAAAAAACAAAAACAGTGTACTATCATTTTTCATCATTCTTTTTATGATGACATTTAACATTTAATGGAATATGTGTGTGTGTGTGTGTGTGTGTGTGTGTGTGTGTGTGTGTGTGTGTGTGTGTGTGTGTGTGTGTGTGTGTGTGTTGGGGGGGCAATGACAATTTACATTCAAATGAATACTCATTAGTTATCATCTGTTATACCACAGTTATATTAATAGTATTTAAGTTGATCCTTCAGGAATTTTTCAGATAAAGGTTTCCTCACACAAGTCTAAAACTGACTAAAAACTCTACAGTAAACTCCCACAAACCTCATTGCAACATTAAAATGGGTCAAACGTTTTGACCCCAGTGTTTATTTAGAATACACTTTGCTGCAAAATATGTCAAAATGCCCCGAGGATCTGTAATTAGACTTTGGCAAAAATGGCTCTAGTCACATTTCATATTTTGTTTAGTGTTTGCTGCTCAGTTCATATTTCCTTCCAACAGTAAACCTTAGTGTAAGGGTGAAACAAAACCCTCACACCATTAAAAGAAATGACTGGCCTCTCATCTCCATTTGAAATTCTCTCTGTCTCTCTTCGTCTCGGCTGGTCTGTATATTTCATATAATTCGTGCATCACGGATCATTAAACATTTGCAACACAATCACCGTTGCCATGTTTAAAATGGAGGAGGGAGCTGTGCTGCAGGAGCCGCTCAAACCTTCATGCTAGGGATATGTTTTTGGTACAGACCACACTGCTTGTTACCATGACAACAAACAGAAATTTCCCTTCATACACTTCACCCAAAGTGCTTTTCAACACTGAATCCATCCTTCCCTCTGCTCTCCCCACATTCCTCCAACCTCTCCCCTCCCGGAGTTACTACCCACTTCTCTGCTCCCAGCATCCTCAGGAGTTTGGGGAATACACTTCAATTGATCTCCTGCAGATGAGCAGAGCGAGGCCGATCACATGACTAATTCACATGTCAGGGAGATCACCACCTCATTTCTTCTCTCTTTCAAACGGTATCAATTTGAGAGCAACCTGCAGCTGGTGAATCTGAATTGTAGAATAAATTAAGCTGTTTTTTTGGTGAGTGCGTCGGCCTACTGAGGTGCTCGGTGATGACCCAGCCGTGCGACCACTTCAGGCAATCGTGCATCACCGTCTGAATGTTGAATGCAGGAAACAGTATGTGTGTGTGTGTGTGTGTGTGTGTGTGTGTGTGTGTGTGTGTGTCCTGCAGCGAAGGGAAGAGTGAGGTGGAAAGGACACAGTCAGTCACCTGCTTGGTCCTTTCTAAAACACAGTCTCCAAACAGAAATAGACTGCCCTTCATCCTACCTTGGAAACAGCGGTGAGGATGGATATGAGGATAGACTTACGCAACGTGGGAGGCCCTGACACTGAGACCCCAGACTCACTGAGGACCGACACCGGACCAGACCACACCAGGGCCTGTTTTGGACACGTTGACCCTTGACCTCTTTCCATCTTGATGTGTTCAAGTGTCAAACATAGATGAAGGAGCTGTCAGAGGCTCTATTCTGAGGTTTGACATTTTTAAAACTACTGGCATTTCTGTTAAAAGCCTTAAACCTCAAGCAGGAAATAAAAACAAGTGAGGCACAAACCATCAAAAGACCATGAACATGCGCTGAAAAAATAATCTACATTTTATCAAGTGTATTTATCCTAACGTCCAGTCCAAATAGTTTTTTTTTTTTCATCCTTAAATTTTAGACTTAGTGTTGTTTAGAAATTAATTGTATAACACCTGTGTGAAAATGACCAAGATCCATAAACCCTATCTTCATAAAATTAGATAAAAGGTGCTGATTTTATTCCTTTCCCACAGGGGTACGTCATATTATGGTGGATGTGCTGAATTCTATGTTGTTGGTTGATGGATTTGCCAGTGGAATATAGAGAGTCAAGATGGTGAATTATTGTGTTTGCGCAGGTTGTGTGAACTGCAGCCTGTCAGGACTTCATGTTCATAAATTTCCTAGTAGAAAAAATAAGAACCTTTGGGCTTGGGTGAGTTTTGTGCAGATGAAGACTGGACTTCACAGCTGCATCTGTCATTATTCACTTGTCCATTTTACACTGGAGTGTTATTATCCTGGGGATGTGATGGAGTACACGATGGTTTGATGTTGACTACGTACTAGTATTTGCTAAGAGATTTACCATGATTTCTTTTCACTGTCATGTCTGCTGCGACAGCCTATCACCATAGTAACAGAGGAGCTAACTATGTTCAAAATGAGGGTTGTTTTAGCATAGTATAAACATTATAGACAGTTAAACTATTGAGTGTATGAAGACATTAACCATGTTTCGTTGTGTAAATCTGATGGCTAGAAACTGCAAAGCCCCTGTCTGGAAGTAGCATTAGCATCTGGCTAAGTGCTACAATGACTCTACGTGCATCACGGCAATACAATGATGTATTTTGTGTTTAATAAGACAAAATATTGTTCTTGAAAAAAAATAGCAGCTACATAGGTGTTTACTGGAAAAACCCCTGAAAGTATTAACCATGATAGTACATTTATTACACTTATAAGGTAAACATGCCCGATGTAAACTCAGCATTAGCCACTATGCTACGACTGCATTCACCAGATATTTTTGCCAATTTACCACTGATTATTAAGCTCTATCTCCCATGTGGAAAATGTTTATTTAAAAAAAAAAGAAATAAATATTAACAAAACACTGAAAGATATTGTTTTGCTTGAATTAAGCATCATAATCATATTCATAATAATCTCAAAATAAGCAACCCCCCCCCCAAAAAAAAACTAAAAAACACGTGGAACAAGTGAAAATTATCTTGGTAAGATTTTTGAAATATTTTCCAGGTATATTGTCTAAAAATAAGTTGTTTATGTCTCACTAAAAAGTAAAAAAAAAAACACCCCTAAGGCCAAACAAAATAATACGTGTGGTTCCGGTCACCCGACCGACCCAATTTTTTTACGACGAAAATGCCGACTATGTAGACATTTTATCAGTTTGTCAAAATAAATTAAATACAATGAACCGGCCGACTGCCGACTCTTATCTTTGAAATTCCCAATAACTGATGATGAGAGAATTTATTTCTCCGTATTTAGTCCGTATTCATATTTACCAACATCTGTCACCTGTCTGACCACCGTGATTTATGACTAGCGACAAACGACGACCATATACATCGTGTCCATGTCCATCAAAACAACCCTCAATGCATGTGATTGCTGCGCGAGTTTTGATTGGCTGTTCGCCTCTTGATGAATCAGAGTACATCGTCTGTTAATTTCCCACTCACTTCACACTTCGTTTGTTTCAAAAACACCACCATTTCTTTATTAATTGGGAAGATGTTTTCATATCTTTATGGAGCATCTCTTGGTCACAAAGACTTGTGTGCCTGGTGTGGGGAACCAAATGCAAATCCTCTTCCAGAGCTAAAAAAGAAATTTAAAACTGTACTCCCGCTCTGTCAAGATTGTGAAAGGAATGGCAAGAAGCCAGTAACAAAACAGCAGTATGGCAAGAGGAAATAAGTTGAACAGTGAATAGATAGCTGTATATGTCCACTAAAGCCTTCAATATTGGGGCCTTTATTTCATTGAAATAATATTTAGATGTGGATAGAATTTACATTTGTAGTTAAACTGTATTTTTGTTGAAAAAAAATCTATAAAATATAAAATGTTGATGTCAAATCAGATTTTATTGTATTACAATCATCTAAAATTAATTTATGCTCTCTTAAAACATTCTGTAAATATACATGTACATGTACATGGCAAATCTGAGGCAATATGTTGATTTTCTAACTGCTGGAAAGCATAACTGATATTAAATCTTAATTTTTGAAGCTTCTTTTTAGAAGACGGGTATATAAAATTGTAAATAAAATAAAATATGGATGACCGACCTACCTACCCAATTTTCCCTATCCATGTGATGGGAACCACATATATTATTTTGTTTGGCCTAAATTATATTTTTTCAACTTGATATTTTATGACTTTGTCTAGATTGACCCCAACATTAGGATAAGTGAAATTTGACTTTATTCACACTTCCATGTAAACTGTACAAAAAATTGCACTACTATTGTCCTCGGGTCAAAATGACCCGACAGTCAAATTGAGTTGAAATCACAGTCACTGAGTCAGTTACACACAACAAACATGTGAGAATGCTTTAGTTCTGTCTATGATCAGTCAGTAGCAGATATAAACATGTGGTTTTCTCCCATGGAGTGCACTTTCTGTAACCACATCTGACCCCATATGGATTTAGATGAGTGTATACAAATGCGGGAACAGACAGGTTCTCGTTGTTGAAATGTAACAATATTGCCTATGTTTTCAAACCCTACACAGGGTAAAAAGCACGGGAAAGCAGGTACGGGAACCGGCAGCCTATCAAATGATCAAAATGTAACACTATTTGTCAACAAACCCTTGTTTGTCTGGCCTCTCAGATGCTATAAAGGTGCCGTTGATCACAGTACCCCAAATTCTCTCTGTGCTGCAGCCATGAAGCGTGCACATTATTCTGTTGAACAGGCTCTAGAGCAGATTTTTTAAAATGTCCAGGAAGACAACAGTGACTCAGAAGAAGAGGAGGAGGTATCAGAAGAAGAAGATGGGGAGGAATACAACCCAGAGCATGATGCCTCATCTTCAGATGAAGAAGAAATGCCTCAAGAGACTTTCCTTTCAAAAAATGGCAAAATAGCATGGTCCTCAGCATCATTTGACCAACATGGCAGGATGGCAGAGCAAAATGTCATGAAGATGACTCCAGGACCCACAAGATAAGCCGTTTCCCATGTCCATGATATTGCCTCAGCATTCCACCTGTTCTTCACGCCAGCAATAAAAAAAGATAATCCAGGAGATGACAAATCTGGAGGGTTTTCGAAAATATGGAGACAGCTGGAAAAGGATGGATTAGGTTGACCTGTATGCCTACATCGGACTGCTAATCTTAGCAGGTGTGTACAGGTCCAGAGGCGAGGCTGCAGCTAGTCTATGGGATGCAGAGAGTGGAAGGCCAATCTTCAGTGCCACGATGCCCCTCAAACGCTTT
This sequence comes from Siphamia tubifer, assembly GCA_020466265.1. Classification (NCBI taxonomy): domain Eukaryota; kingdom Metazoa; phylum Chordata; class Actinopteri; order Kurtiformes; family Apogonidae; genus Siphamia; species Siphamia tubifer. The sequence continues at coordinate 35,125,936 of CM035785.1, forward strand.
CACACATACTCAAGACTGCTACGATTTGATAACCGTGAGTCAAGACCTGCAAGACGTGCGACAGACAAGCTGGCTGCCATAAGAGAGGTTTGGGACAAGTGGGTGGAGCGGCTGCCATACCTATACAACCCGGGGCCTGATGTAACAGTGGATGAGCAACTGGTTCCATTCAGAGGTAAATGTTTATTTTCATATCTTGAATAAAAGGGATTTTAACTATTGATTATAACCTTGACTAAATGGCTAAACATCAATTTATCTAGAAAGGTGGATGTAAATGAGACATATATTTATTTACACTGATTTTATTATATCCATTTTTATGCTAAGATGATGTCTATTATGTCTACTTCACTGTATTATATGCTGTGAAGCACTTTGGGCCACAATTCTTGTATGAAAGGTGCTATACAAATACATTGTATTATTATTAATGATTTCTGTGACACTATAACTAAATACTAATACCAATTACTAATGCTAATCTTTTCTGTCCAAAGCTCGTTGTCCTTTCCGTCAATATATGCCCAGCAAGCCAGCAAGATATGGGATCAAGATATGGATGGCCTGCAACTCCAAATCCAGCTATGCTTGGAACATGCAAGTGTACACTGGGAAGCCGATCGGTGGAGGTCCAGAGAAGAACCAGGGGATGAGGGTTGTCCTTGATGTGACAGAGGGACTGAGGGGGTCACAATGTCACATGTGACAATTTCTTCACCTCATATGAGCTACTGAAGAGGAAGGTCACCATGGTTGGCACAATTCGAAAGAACAAGCCTGAGCTCCCACCTACACTGCTTGCATCAAAGGAGAGAGAGGTCCTGTCATCAAAGTTTGCCTTCACGCCCACCACCACTCTAGTGTCCTACCTCCCCAAGAAAAACAAGAATGTGGTACTTTTGAGCACGCTGCACACAGAGGCAGACATTCGTAATCATGAGGACAAGAAGCCAGCCATCATCTTAGAATACAACAGCAACAAAGGAGGTGTGGACAACCTGGATAAGGTGATTGGAACATACAGCTGCAGAAGGATGACTGCCCGCTGGCCCCTGGTCGTCTTCCACAACATTATTGATGTTTCCACCTATAATGCCTTTGTACTATGGAGAGAGATCAACCCTGCCTGGATCCCTTGTAAGATGAACAAGAGGAGGGTGTTCCTGGAGCAGCTGGGAAAGGCACTTGTAACTCCATTCATCAAAAGAAGGGAGCATCTACCCCGCACAGAAGCCTTGAAAGCCGTGAAAGCTGTCCAGGGGGCTACATCGCGTGATCAACCTGAGGATCTAGGTGCCCCAGTCACTGCCCCAGCTGGGGCAAGTATGAGGAAGAGGTGTCAGTTCTGCCCCCCAAAGAAGGACTGTGAAACATCTACTGTGTGCTGCAGGTGTAAGAAATATGTCTGCAAAGGGTGTGCACTTGCATACTGCCCTACATGTGCTAATTAGTTATGTTGTTTGGTTCACATGTTCACATTTGTCACGTTTTCATAGTTACATTGTTTAGTAGATAAACTGACTTATTTGGATAAATAAAAATGTATTCAAAACTACTTTTTGCACATATTTGCCACTTACTATACAAATATTGTTACCACCAAATTATTGTTTACCACCTATACAGTAATAAATAATGCAATTGACTAATAAAAAAGGAGTGGTGTCTCTTGAATAAATGCTATCTTTCTGCCATGTGAAAACGAAAAAAACTCAGGTATTCAAACAATTTGTAGTGACAAGTTGTGTTTATTCAAGCTAAGTCTACATTTGTTGTTAAAAATTCAATTAAGCTGCTTTATTTTGGGAGTTTAGTGAAGGTGGGTCATTTTGACCCGGAGGACACGGGGTGTGCATAGAATATGAGGACAACAGTAGGGTTAAGTGTACTGGGATATTTTGACTAGAAATAAAAAATAAATAAAAAATACACCTGGTAATGTAAAAAAAAAAAAAATTTCCAGTGTATGAGTGAAATGTTACCAAATGTTACCAACTTTACTGTTTGTAAAACAGAACTGTGTTCTAATTCAGCCATAGAACAGTCTTATCAGATTAATTCACTATTACTGACAACCTGGGCTGTGATTTCCTCTTGGTTTTTTGTGCAGAAAGACTTGAAGCCTAACAAGCAGCTTAAGCCTCTCAACTTCAAAGCAGCTGTTGAGCTGTGAAATAAATCCACTGGATTCACTGATGGTTTGATGTTGGTTGGATTTTGTTGCTGTTTCATTGCCCTTTTTGCTCTTAGTATTTATCTCATCCCATAGCAATGCCTACTGGAATGTTTTGTTGTTGTTTTTTTTTTTTTTTACTGAAGATGATGATATAACTCTAGAGTTTTATAATATCATTAGGTACTTTTACTACAGTACTGACTTTTAAGTATGAATTTGAAGTACTTGTACATGAGTATTTTATACTTTAACTTCAGTGCATGTCAGAAGCAAATACAATTACTTACATTCATTTAAAATAGCTTTATCCATGATTGTGAGTTACAGTTTTCATTCTGTTCCTCTGCACATTCACAATACAACGGAAAGATAAAAGGAAGAAAAATAATGATAAATACCGGTACCTATAAATACATCTACAGTTGGTAGATGTTGAGTTGAAACAATACAATGCTAGAACTTCTTAGATGTCAATAATATTTAAATGTCTTTTCATCATGGAAGCCTTGTTTTTCTCAGTGACTGACACTAGATACAGTAGTAACTTATAGTTTGAAGTGATTATTTATGGTCAGAACATGACGGAAACATAAATCTGAAGATAGAATATTTAAAACTGATAAAAAAATATATATATTTTTTTGTTTGTTTGTTTGTTTGTTTTCAGTGAGATATAAATATCTTAATTTTAGACAATACACCTGGAAAATATTATTTCTAGAAATCTTAACAAGATAAGTTTCACTTGTTTGTTGTTTTTTGCTTAATTAGGGATTATTATAATAATAATAATTATTATTATTATTTATTATTAAACAAACTATGAAGGATAAATATAGTTGACAATGTAAACAAAATGAAATCTAAATATTTAATGCAAGTATATTTACTGCAATAATAAGGGTAGCAACAATCATTTACAAATTTTCATTTTGAAACTTTGTGTTTTTGAACATGTTATTTTATTAATAAAAAACTTTTCTGCTGCTGGAAAGTTCTTGATGCCCTTCCTTATGTTTGCGGTGTCATGGCTGTTTACAAAAATATGACAGAGAAGTACTTCAGGTAAGTAGACTGCACTAAAGTATATGAAAAAACAGTCACATGTTATCACAGTGGTTCTATGAGCATGAGCAACAACACAGTTTAAATATCAGTGGGGACGTTCCAACAGCAGTAAAAGGCATCATTGACATTAAGGCCACACTAATGTAAATCATAGTACAACACTGACAGCCAGCAGGTTTTCTCTTGGCTTTTACTATTAGTTTTCAAACTTTAAGAACATTTTGCCGATAGTATAAGTTCCAGTGGAGTATTTTAACAGTTTACTACGTGACCTGTCTTCCACCTCAGTGTATCCATCTTTATTTAACTGTCATTGTTCATCTCTTTATCTCAATTTCTCTGTCTCCAAATCAATCTTTTGAGTCATGGATAAATACTGCAACAACACTGTAAAACCTTGTATCTATCCTTGACAACACATCCATTCAATGTATTTGACTGTCAAATTTAATAAATTGAGAGTGAAAGGAGTTTGCCAGGGGACTAAGTCCAAGGTCAGCACCACTGGATCTAAGTGCAGAAGCTGGTAAATGTTCCCCTGGGGGGGGGGGGGGGGGGGGGGGGGGGGGGTCAGTGTCAGTGGCCTGAGTCATGCTGTATTTGTCTGGCAGCAGGCCTACTGACATTTTGTGGATGCATGTAGAAGAACAGATTGTCTATAGCAGCGAGTACAATTGTTGCTGACAACTTTTCCGTCCGCAGCGCTGCAACACAGACGCTGTTTGTATAGAAAGCGAGCAGGTACCATTTAGGATTTGGCCGATTGGGTTTCAAGGGACGGCGGTGCACAGCGTTGGGTTTCCATGCAATAGGGAAACGGCGAACACCAAATTTGTTGGCATGAATCTATGAGCGCAGCTTCGGACTATGCAGCCAGATATTGTTCCCTCTCAGGTGTCGCCTTACGCCTCTTAGTGATGGAGTCTTTTCCTGGAAGATATGCGACGGACACTGACACAAGCAGAAGAAGAATGATAAGTGTGAAGCTGTGACAGCCTCGCTTTCTTCTGCATGGATCTATGATGTAAATTTATAATCAAACTAAGAACATGATACTTGCTTTGCTTGTTTGTTAACATTTATAATTTATAAGTATATATAAGTTCACCCAGAGGAGCGGTAGAGCAAATGACAAGGTCTTTTAAGGTTCTCTTACTATGACGAAGCATTAATATTGTGTTGGTGTAAAGTTAAAGTGTTAAAGTGGTTGTAAAGTTAACTCCTCCAAAGTTAGTATAATTAAAACAAATAGAGGGAAGACATTTTACTTAGACTATTTAGCCTTTTAAGTATACAATAATATACTTAATGGACAGAATTAAACAAAAGGAAATGTTTATGTAGGTGGGAAGTAATAAAGAGAAGTACTTTTGTTACTGTATTTGAGTATATTTTTTAGATATCTGTACTTGAGTATTTATTTTTCAGGAAACTTTTTACTTTTACTCCCTACATTTTTGCCTAAATATCTGTACTTTACACTCCTTACATTCTCAATAGGTTTGTTACTTTTTCAAACTAAATGGATGTGACAGTCAGAGGTGCAAAGTAACTAAGTAAAAGTACTTAATTACTGTACTTAAGTAGCCTGTTTAGGTACAGTATCTGTACTTTACTGGAGTAGTTCTGGAAACTTTTTACTTTTACTCTACATTTTTGCAAAAATATCTGTACTTTATACTCTTCACATTCTCAGAATAGACTCGTTACTTAAAAAAAAGTGGCTTCAGAGGGAAAAATCAGTGGAGACAAATTGTGACTTTATATTATAATTATGACTTTTAGTTCATAACTGTGACTTTTTTGCTCACGATTTACTCTTTCTCTTTTTCTCATAATTATGCATTTTTATCTCATATGTATGACTGTATCTCACAATTTGTACTTTTCAATCTCGTAAATATGTATTTTTTAATCTCAAATATGGTCTTTTTATGTCATAATGATGATATTTCATCTAAATTGTGACCAGCCCCCCCCCCCCATTTTTTTACAATTTCCTGGCCATACCCACTAAACTGAGTACCATGACCTGATCAAACACATTATTAACACAATAGCTCACTTTTAAATGCTTCCTTTTATGGATACTTTTGCAACTTTCCTGTGTTTTCCTGGTTAAATAAGTATTATTTCGTCCATGACAAAGAAATGCAGTTTTACTTTTTATTTTATTACAATTGAGAAGTTTTTTTTTTTTTTTTTTTTTTTTTTTTTTACATCAATAAAGCAGTTGAATCAGTACTTCTACTTTTACCAGAGTATATTTTCACGCAAGTAGCAGTACTTCTACTTAAGTTCAGAATGTGAATACTTTAAACAGTATGAAAAATAAGTCACTTCAGGAGGGAAAACAGTGCAGGAGCAAAGGAGTACAGGGTCAGTACCAGAGTCCTGCACCAAACATTCTAATCTTCTTTTTATTTTTTCACATCCTTGCCCACATTTTGTTTATTTTTACCTGTAAAAATTCATATATATATATATATATATATATATATATATGAATTTTTATTTTTATTTTTTATTTTTTTACCTGTCTCCACATGTTTTGCAGGTTACCTGTCAGGTACCAGACCCAGTGCAGAACTCTGGTCAGTACCATTCACTGTGGAATTAGAAAACAAAGAGAAAAAAAACAATAAAATATGTATTGTTTCATTCATGACAAAAATACCTGCAGTTTGACTTTTTACTTTTGTACATGAATACAAGTCACAGTTTCACAACTTTTTTATAATTAAGGACTTGAATCAATACTTGACTTTTATAACAGTATTTCTTCACACAAATAGCTGTACTTCTACTTAAGTACAGAATGTAAGTACACTGTACATTTTGCAGTCTTAATTTGGAGACAATGGGACCAAATACACTCTAGAAGAAGTTAAATAAACTCTCTAAGTGTTAATTTAACACTGCAAAATTTACTGTGTACTTTTACCACCTCTGTATTTGATTTTATTTACTCATGTTCCATTGACAACAGTAGATACAGGTAAGAAAAGTAAAGTCATCATACTGCTGAAAAAGTGAGCTAAACCTTCCACATCCATGATTCCATCCAAATAGCACTAGCCTGCAGTGTGACTCAGGTACACAGTAAATTTTGCAGTGTTAAATCAATACTTAGAGAGTTTATTTAACTTCTTCTGGAGTGTATTTGGTCCCATTGTCTCCAAATTAACACTGCAAAATCTACAGTGTAAGAGTATTAGCACCACTGGATTTCTGCTTGTAGTCTTTTGCTATATTTTAAGGCTGTAGAAAATCTCCTCTCTCATAATTTCATTCTCATTTATTTCAAGCGAGTGATTAAGCAACACAAATAGCTTACATTCAACAGTCTCTTAACACCAACACATTAAATAAATTTGTCTGTGCTCAAAATGGAGTGGGAATTGTGCCTTGATTCGGTCTGATCACAGGTGTTAAACTATCGACCCACAGCTGTTAGCACTGACCACTCCACTGCTCTACTTTATGTCTGAACACAGAAACTCACAAAAGTGCTTTCACTTAACTTTGTATTTTGAAGACATGGACCATTATCAGGTTCATATGTTTGTATATTTGGATGTAGAGGAGAAAATGTTATTTATCAGAAGAGAAATGATGAGAGGATTATGAAGAAATCAGTACTGACAATATCTTAATTTTACAAAAAAAGATTTTTATTATCATTTTTTAATCATTGGTAAGATTTTATTTTATTTAAAAAAAAAAAAAAAGGTCCAGCATCATTTAAATCGCATGTTCTACCTGGTTGAACACTCAGCTTAAGTCCCCTGATATATACAGTAGTGGGAAAAAGTGTTCGGATTACTTTAACATTTCACAAAGCTCAATCAATCAATCAATCAATCAATCAATCAATCACAAGTTCAAATACTAATGTGAAACATTTGTGAAAAAGTTTCTTTTTGTATATCAAATGGTGGGACAGACAGTGACAAAATTAGTGACACTGCTCTACACCTTTTCCCACTAATCTCTTAAATTTATGAACTTCCTCTTCATCCACTATCTTTCTTACCAAGTCTGTTCATGACTAGTCACCTGGTGTCCCCTTTCCCCCCTCCCCCCCTGGGGGGAGTGGTGGCTCTCCTGACAGTGTCTGCACGGGAGCCATGGACGACAGGATCTGGAGTATCTCGCCTGTGCCGACCTGTGACCCCGGACCACTGCCCCTGCCTGTCTGGACCAGCCCCCCTTCCTGCATTTATACATGGACGTTCATCTATAGCCTGTCCGTCCATGGGAGTGGATCTCTCCTTCAATGTGGTTCTCCTCAAGATTTCTTCTTTTTCCCACTGGGTTTTGAAGTTTTTTCTTGCCGAGAAGGAGGGTCTAAGGACAGGGGATGCCTGGGACTTTTCATGTATTTCTGTAGTTGATTATGTTTTTGTAAAGCCCTCTGAGACGACAATGTTGTGATTTAGGGCTTTATAAATAAAATTGAATTGAATTGAATTGAATCTTCTTCTTCCATTTTATTTTGGTGAACTTCAATTTTATTGTGGAGTGAATTTGCAGCATTTCTCTGTTGCAGTTATTTTGGGAGTTTGTGTGTTTTAGTACTTGTATCTTTTTTTCTTTTACAGCTTTCACTTAAGGAAGTGTTAAATTTTTGTCCATTTTTCTGTACACCCCCCCCCCCTCCTCCTCCGATCACCACGAAAATCGAAACATTTCCAGATCTTCCCATTACCAACCTACCCTAAAAATGTCATCAAAATCCATCCATAAGTTTTTGAGTTATCTTGCTAATTAACAGACAGACAAACTGTCAAAAACATAACCTCCTTGCTGGACCTCTCTTCATTTGAAGGGGGGAGGTCTGCCTTGGCGGAGGTTTGCGCTCTCAAGTTCATTCTATCTTTTCCAGTTCATTCTATCTTTGTTCAACAGGGTCCAATGAGGTTTTTTTTTGTTTGTTTTTTCGGTGGGGGGGGGGGGGGGGCGCGTTGACCAGATTTTAGTCTTTTGTGTGATACAAATGGAGGGCTTTTTATACACTTGCACATATCAATCATAATTAAATGTTGTTATAAAACCTGGATAAATGACAGTAAAGAAATTGTAATATGGTTTCATAGCAGCTTTAGAAGAGCAAATGCTAGATGTTTACAAAATGATTATTTAGAAGCAGTCATCTCATTATTAGTTCTTTCATCTGAGTAGACCATGTACTGTAATTGTGTAAATGTGTTTGAACCTTGTCTAGTTTTCTGAAGACAGCTCTAAAGGGTGAACTACTATATTTATCTTCACTGCTGGTCTAATTTCCCTGGTCGTGACCTGATCCCGAGAGTTATTTATCGACATTGCAGGGTTGCTGACATGCACAACATATCCAGGACAAAATAGCAGTGTTTTATAAAAGTGTATGAATCACAGAATATAATATTTTATGAAAAAGATGTTCCATGTGTTGTCATCCACTCCTGGTCTGTAGAGGTTTGGTTGAAGGAGCTCAGTTGGACCCGTCACTGGCCTGATGGATGAACTGGTGTTTGTCCAAGAGTCAAGTAATTGCACCACAACGGACCTATTTAAAATATTTAAACGGTGGCGAACATGAATGGCTCAGCATCAGGTTTCAAAAGCAGCCACTGTAAAAGGCCACAGTGGATGAAAACATGTTGTCACTGTGGTTTGAACTCCTGCTGATGGAGCGGATTCTCACCGAGGGACATGAAAAAGAAACGTATCCAACCTGCTCTGCTGACACAGAAAAACAACAAACACGAGACGCAAGCACATATTTAACATTTGGAAAATGACCTGTTGTTTTTATCTAAGACCTGTTATATTGTCATTTATCAGAATACTTTTTGGTATTATATTTGTTTTACTTCCATTTATGTTCTTGAAATCTTGCTGCATTCATTAAATCGATGGTAAAGTTCAAGCAAAGTCAAACTTTGAGTCTAGTTCTTAGTTAAGTGGTGTTTCTTTTCTTTAATCAGAAGCAACAAACACAATGGACTGGCTCTACTGCAATCCAAATTGGTGTGAACTCATTTTTGTGCATAACCCAGACCCTCCAGGATTTTGCGATGTTGTAATTTGCAACTTCAACACAAATTCAGTCAATACCCATGAATGTTGCAATTTTAACTAACCACTTTCAAATTGTGATCAATCAATTGCGACGTCTTGAGCTGCTCCTTTTACCATTTCCTGTTTACCTTACAGTACGAAGACATGTGTGCAGCCAGCAGTTCATATTTGACAATTAAAATGATGCACTAGTACCAACAGGTGCATTTGTACTTTTTTTTGCTGCATTTTTTTCATCCAGGTAATATTTTATTTGCCATATTTTAAAGGTTGTCTTAATATGTCAGTGTCTTTGTTCTATTTTTGTCAGAAACTGCCTCTACTACACAGTACACAGTACTAATAATAATGTTTTTTGACTGGCTGAGACATTTATATTATGTTTTCTAACTTCATGTAGCGTTGTGAGGTCATATGAACTTTAACCTTTGAACCAACAGGTGCATTTGGAAAAAAAAATATATTTTGTTGCATTTTTGTAATCATTTATTTTACATCTCAGTCAAAGGTACTTTTGAGGACCATATCACAATGACTTTGAAATAATTTTCCAGTAAGTAAATATTTGAAATATTACTTAATTTTGATTACAAAAAGTAAAAATAGAAACTATTTATCGCAACTTTCACTTCCTCCCGCAATAAAAGCCTAAAAAGCACGGCAACTTTCATCTAAATTTTTCAGAAAATCTTATATAACATCAGACATTTTAGGACGAAAACAATCCTGGAGGGACTGATAATGTAGACTTTTTCATATGGGGTTGACCTGCAGGTTACAGGTGATTTACTAAGAGTGACTGCATAAATGACAAAAGGTACAAACATGTCAGACAGATTCTTGTTTAAAAGAAGGTTTTATGGGGGTTTTTTGTTAGTAGAAAGTGCAAAGCCAAATTCAACCCCATAGATAGATAGATAATTTTCACATACAAATTTTGATGAAGTTAATAATATTTTGTCAAATCACAAAGACAGCTCTTTTGATTCCTGAATAAATATTCCATCACAAACACAGATCCTGAATAAAAACCCTACATAAGTACAAAATAAACTTTGGTTAAAATACTACTTGAATTATGTCGTCTAATATCAATAATTTAACAATAGTGAAGCGACAGTGCTGTTACAGTTGTTCTGAAGTTAGTTTATGACTTTATTCTATTTACTTGAGCTGTAAATAAATCCATCGTATGTGTAATGTGAACCGACTAAATGTTGGTTTTTGTGAACATGAGTGAGTTTGAAGCTTGAAACCACTGGTTGAATCTTTAATGTGTGGAGTTTTAAAGATTAAAATGCTTTGTGTTGGAGTCTGTTTTCTACCCGAGTCTAGCGATTTGTATACATTTTATTTCAGTGCATTTGATCCCTGGCCTTCAGTGGGGACTTACTCAACATAATCTAGTTTTTAGTATCACCACTATGAGATCATAATCATAGAAACCATCAATTCAATAGAAAAAAATTTCAAATACCAAGGTGTGGTAAAACATTTGGCACATTGAGGGTGTAATACCATTGTTATTACTAAAGCAGGACACCCACGTAAGACCATTCCAAACCTCGACACGACAGTTGTCAGTGTATCATGTACATCATCTGGAGTAGTTAACTATCAGTACTTATCTAACCAAAGGTGCTCATTACTAATATACAAAATCCATCCTCCTTTCTTTGTGAAGGAAAACTTTAGTGACTGTCCTAGAGGTGATATGTGTGTTTCAGTTTCAACATTAGCCCTGTTTACATGGGAGTTTTTTTTTATTCCTGTTTGACTGAACATTAAACCATTAAAATGAACCACACATGCAAATCATTTCCATACCACTGTGGTTGTTTTAATTGTCACTTTCACTTTGTTGATGGTGAAATATTGATCCAAACACTATTGCCTTTGACCACTTTTCATAATCTTCCTAAAATGCTCAAGGCATACGTCGTCAAAGTGGGTGATAGCATGACTCCTGAACATTTTGTCGGGATGTTTCTTTTCCCACGAATTGGAAAAGTTAATGAAATGTGTCCAGCGTGTCTTTTATTGGTGCTGATGGAATGATAGCTGCCTCCTCCTGTTTTTTTTTTTATCATCTCCTGTTTCAGTTCTATTGATAACGCAACCCACTTCTTCTTTTCATTCACACCAGAATCACTTTCTTTGGGCTCATGATGAATAATGAATACGTACTGTAATAAAGTTTCAATGAACACACTGGGGAAAAACTCAGGGGTCAAAGGGTCACCAAAAGCATCATGGGTAGCTCCCTCATAGCCAATGAGATGATACGTACAGTTTGTATTTATGTCTCAGAGGTTTCGTTTCATAAATTGAATTTTCTTTTGTATTCAGAGATGAAAAATTGACATAAAGGTTTTTTCGTAATTTGGATTATCCATTATAAATAAATAAATAAATAATTTGTAATTAAAAAGCATCATACAAACATAGCAGTTGAATCCTTTTTATGGCCCAGAAGGCAAAGGCTGAGTCTCCTCTGTCCAGTTATATTCCTGACAAAAGTTTTTATTATTCTCTTGACAACATCTGTTTAATCAGCTAGTTTCAGAGGTTGGCTGACCTCTCCTCATGATGTTCAGCTTTTCTGTAAAAGTCTGCCTTGAAACTTTATTTTTCATGATGATCAAGACCAAATCACTTTCCTTTCCTCCATTGTAGACATAAATAATTCTACCTCAAATTAATTAATAGTTCAATTATATTAGCTTTAATCAAGAATAAATATTGCCAGAGCTATATCAAATAATAATTTTGCTCTGACCACAGAATCAGAGGAAGGTTAAATGCTCATGACTTTGGTGTCCAGTTCGCTGACCCTGTGAAGTGAAACTTAAATCTGTTTGGTGAAAGAAATAGTTTAAGTTACATGAGCCTTCACTACTTATTCTCAAGGCCTGAGGCAGATTAGATTAGTCCTGGCAACATCCCTACCCTATCCCTAACCCCAGAGAAATGTCTAATGGGTATAATAGGCTTCCTATAGATTTCTATAAGACTTTTTAAGACTACTTAAATGTGTATTTCATACTGCAAAAAATAATGTGTGATTCCTATAGAATTTAGTAAAATGTCTTTATTTACTCAAATGCCTTGATTCTTAATTTTCTGAGTCATTTCCCCTGGGGAGTGCAAAGTGAGGGGGCGGCACGGTGGTGCAGTGGTTAGCACTTGTGCCTCACAGCAAGAAGGTCCCTGGTTCAATTCCCACACCAGACCTTTCTGTGTGGAGTTTGCATGTTCTCCTCGTGTCTGTGTGGGTTTTCTCCAGGTACTCCAGGCTCCTCCCACCATCCAAACACATGCACTGATAGGTTAATTAGTTAATCTAAATTGCCTATAGGTGTGAATGTGAGAGTGATTGTTTGTCTATATATGTTCAGCCCTGAGATGAACTGGAGACTCATAGAGGGTGTACCCTGCCTTCACCCATTGCAGCTGGATTAGGCCCCCACAGACCCCCATTACCCTAGTGAGGATAAAGTGGGTTCAGATGATGAGACAAGACTGCAAAGTTAATGATAACTGGTTTCTGATTTCAATACATATTGTCAGTATCATTACTTTCTTTCCAACTTGGATATTTAACAGACACATTAAAATGTGTGTCTACCCACTACATAAGCCCCCACCCCCCACTCACCTACCCCAACCATCACCACTCAGTATATAGTAATATGTATATCTATATATATTTATATTACCTCCAGGCTATATTTTTATTCATATTTTTCTCTATATTCTTATTTTTATTTTACTTACTTTATATTTTACTTATTCTAGTCTTTCTTATCTTGTATATTTTTTGTATATTGTTATAATTGCATATTTGTATAGTTATTTTGCATCGTTGCACAGTCTTAAGGGAGTGTCGCTTCCATTTCACATGTGGATGAGCATCCACATGTGACAAATAAAGAATTCTGATTCTGATATAATACAGTGAAGAAGTTTATGGCAACACTGTATCAAACTAAATGTCTTTTAAATAGTAAAAAAAAAAAAAAAAGGAGTTTTTCCATAGTATTAGACTTTTGAAGAGCCTGCTGGAACCCTGGAATAAATTAATAATGAAACTGTTGGAGTTGTAAACAGTACATTTAGGTCACTGTTTCTGATTATGTTTATGTCAGCAGATAAGGAAGGCCCCAAAAGCACATCTTTGATTTATATAGTTGATTAACTCCACAACTACTATGTATGTCTGTGCCAACAGTCCAGTGGTACATCTTCTTGTCTACAGCATTATTTTTAATGTACAACAGAGAGCTGAAGCAGTTTGCATTTACTTACAATAGGCCATATTTTGATGGTTATAATATAAATGGTAACAGATAGTTATATATATTTAATTTATTGAGCTCCACTATAGTGAAAGTACCACTCATTTCACTGGGCCAATGGCTTTATTTTAGCCGGCTTTTTTCTGTTTGTCTGTTTGTCTATGTCTATGATTTTAATGAAATTTTCAGGATATTTTGGAAATGTGAACAGGAAGAACTGATGTCATTTTGGGGGTGGGGTGGGGTGGGGTGGGGGGGGTCTACCTTGGCGGAGGTCTACGCTCTCAGAGTACTTTTCTAGTTAGTTTTGTAAACACCTGTAATTGAAAAAAAATCACCATCACTGTATGTACAAATAAAACCTGCTCGAATAAGTAATAATAATAGATTAGATTTCTATAGCGCATTTCAAGGCACCCACCAAAGCACTTTACATTATTCATTCGCTCTCACAGTAGTTTACCTCTGGTGGTGGTAAACTACATTTGTAACCACAGCTGCAGGTAAAGTGGAAGTAAATCGTATCAGAAAGTGGAAATACTCACCTCAAACATGTATTAAAATAGAAACATGAGTCAAAACTTCTTTAGATGATGAACCCTGCACTTTAACTGAAGTAAAATAAATAAACAAATGAAAATGAAACCATGTCTGTTTTCTGAATTTTTATTGAATATATTATATTTTTCTTTAGTCAACATTGCACATATTCCATTTTCAATCACATCTCATATTGCTGTCTACAAAATGTTATGAATGTAGAAAATCCAGAAGTTGGAAGGTTTACCAAAAAAAGAAAACAAAGAAGAAAAAAACCGAAAGGAGAATTAAGGTCAGAAGTGACAAGCTTCAAAGATACAGAGAGAGTGAAAGAGGACGAGAGGAAAAAGAATACGAACATACCTCGGTTTCGGATGCATTTTTTTCAAAACAAAGCATCATGCAGAATAAAAGCAAGGCTGGCCAAAACTCACATGGATAGTTCTAAACACCCCGACTGTTTTATTTTACATGTTCATTTATAGTCTCTGTTACTGATTGATAATGATTTCCTGTCTTTATTATGACTGACCAGGCAGTGGCAAATGAACATTTTGGGACCTAAAGCATAACATACATAGTGAAGCAGTAACATTAAAACAAAAGCATTCCCCACTGCTATCACCCCAATGAACAACAGAGGTTTTAGTTCATCATTAATGTCCCTCCACACTGTATTGTAGAGCACAGCAGCAGTGCAGCAAGCGTGGCAACGACAACTCTGCAGGCTGGATATAGATAGTTTACCTCTCTGCAGGTTATATGAGAGTGATGGATGGAGATATTCTGGATTAGAACCACCAGAGAAATGGTACCGTGGCCTTGGCTGACCAAACTGAACCAGCTTGCATAGACGCCTGATAATTGTAGGTTTGAATCCCATCACTACCTTGTCTCTACATCTACATCCTTTTCCTCCCTTCCGTCTTTTTCTGTTCCACACAGTGGTTGTTTTTCATCACACTCTCATGGAAGTAAAGCTAAGAAACTACAACTAGATGACCTGAACACATACCACACATGTGATCCATGGTTTTTCTGCATCACTGAGATGAAAGCTGATTATTCTGGTTAAAAGTGTCCAAACTTTTGACAGTCAGCATCGTTTTTTTTTTTTTTTTGTGACCTCAGCTGTTCCCTCATCTTAATGGTGATTTTAACTCGAGTAGTAATGAAAGAAAAATCCTTTTTTTTTTTTTTTTTTGTTCGTAAAACTGGCTGGGACTCAAAATACAGTTGTTTTTGCATCTCTTACTCACCATAGGTTGGAAGACAATGACAAGTTTTGCATTGGATCTTTCATTTTGTGTCGGATTGTATCCTATCATATTACATCATTATCTTATCATTTTTAATTGTATAGTATTGCGTTATATCATGTAGCATAATTGATAATATTACACAGCTACTGTATGTTGAATTCTTGATTCTGATTGGTTAATAGCTGCCATCTCTTGTCTATTATTTTGCAGTTGATGCAAATAACAGATCGTTGCTAACATATATGCAGTTCCAGCTGTAGATATGAACAGACTCATTAAAGGTAAACAATAAAACAAACAGTTTCCTGCATTATCTTGTCAGAATTTATTTCACAATGTACTTGCTCACTGGTCACCCTAAGCTTATGCAGAATCTAATGGACATAAACTTAGAAACTGGACTCTAAAAGTTCATTAGCACAACCAATCAAATCATTTTACATCAATATTATTATGAGAAATTACTCATTTAATTTGTCAGAGTTTATTTTGAAATCAACACTGAACATGATCCCTCTCATATCATATTTTGTGTTCTAACACACACACACACACACATATATATATATATATATATATATATATGTGTGTGTGTGTATATATATATATGTGTGTGTGTGTGTATATATATATATATATATATATATATATATGTGTATATATATATATATATATACAGTATATATATATATATATATATATATATATATATATATATATATATATATATATATATATATATATATATGATGCTACATAGACCTCTTTTATTGTGGATTCTGGTCAGTGGCTGCATTCTCTGATCTACTTTAGTTCACATATATAATGTATCACAGCGATATGTAATAACTGTAGAGTCTAATAGATGAGTAGAAGCTACACCTGGAATGTAAAAATCCATTTATAGAAGTTATTAAATTAGTTCATGTCCATAATTTTTTGGCAAATTATTGATTTCTTTAGTGAACAGCTGTATAATAAGCCTAGGTTTAGTACAATAGTGAAGTGTGTTGTGTTATAGTGCCCCTTCTGCGTTCTATTATGTGACAGCTGTCGACGCAGTTCCTATCGTTGACGCCAGTGGACTTTTTTTTTTAATTTATTTAACATGAGTAATAACTTCAGATTGGTTTCTATACATTTCAGCAAATATTGGTTAATTCAACAGATGTGTAAAATACTTGCCATAAGAGTCCTGCATCACCATCCCTGCATATGATACATTATATATCTGATTATATGTGACCCTTCAACACAAAATCAGTCACTTGGGTCAAATTTCAGGAATTCAGATTTTACATTTATCTTAAAGCTTAGTAAAAATACTTGCGCGACACTAATTCAACCAATCAGAGGCTGTTTTTCAACATCACCCAAGTAACAAGGAGTTTTGTTTACTTGAGAAGGCTTTGTTCTGAGGCCTTCCATTGGTTCAAATATATAATTACATCGATTTCTATTTAAGGGTTGTCAAGAGGGAATCCCGATCTTTCCAACGGTACCAAACATGATGGAGAAATACCTAACGTGAGTGCGAAAGAAAGTCGTATTTTGAGTCAATTTTTCTTTGTTTTAGACTTAATTGCTATCAGAGTCAGTTATTGTTCTTCTTAAAAGGCATGATTTGAAGCACTTATGATAGGAATTTAACAAACATTCATAGTTAGAAGTGTTCAGGAGACATTTTACTGAACCACTGGTTAAGTGTTGGAGGGTCACATACACATATTCTGTTGTGCAGCTTTGTTGTCAATGGCTGCCTTTGCTGTAGCAGTTAATATGGATACAGTAACAGAACAATGCTATGGTTTATGAACTAATAAGCCAAAGCAATGCTGTCATTTTATGTAAACATGTTATTGAATATTTAATCTTTACCAAACATCTGTGAAATGTGCTTCACATTAATAATCCTACATCACCTTGTCAGAGTTTATGTCTTAACCATCACGGGTGTTGAGCCGCATTTTGGAATAAACGTCCAAAATGTAATAACTTTTTCTTTTCATTTTGTAATACATGTTGCCTCATTGTGTAATAAGTTTGAGAAGATTATTACAAAACGCACTTGGAACTTTTTTATTCTCTAGAAAATGTAATAACATGGCTCATTACGTGATAACAATTCTAAAGCATAGTTTATTTGTTTGTTAATTGTATTTTACTTTAATTTGCCCATGCATTTTAGGCTGAATTTGCCAGAAAACCCCCTTTGAGGCTTAAAAGGTTAAACAACGTAAGTGTCTTCTGCTTGTTTATAGAGCTGTTGTGACCAGATAATTTATCCACTAAGGCTAAACAAGCAACAAAATTTCTATTTCCAAAATATTTCCATAATTTCAAATTATCCTAATGTCTAATATGTCTAATTACCAGCCAAGCCATAAACCATTTGGAATGTTTCCCAAATAGCTCCTTGAGTTTTAATACCAAAGCACCTGCTGCAAGATGTAATAACTTATTACATAATGTGGCAAAATGTTTATGCAGTTTATTACAAAATATAATGAAAAAGTTATTACATTTTGGATGTTTATTCCAAAATGCAGCTCAACATTAGTATTGTATTATATCAACTCTCCAGTGTTGGTAGTAATTATAAATAAAATCATAATCTTCAGATAACACCAAATTACAATACACAAATAAATGTAATCATTAGTTACAGTTACTGACGAGGACTTTACAGTTTCTAGGTTTTGGTAAAACACTTTATGTAAAGAAATACTTTCACTGATAGAAATTCAACAGCACTTCTCTCTAACTTTCTATGTCTGATTGTTTTCATGTTTTTCACACTTTTAATATTTTTGTCATTTTTATTGCCCAGTTTATAGAAAATAACCCTGTTATAAGTTACCACTGTGACATAGTGTTATATGTAAGTGCTATGAATAATAACTAATCCAATTGAAAACTAGCTGCACATAATCAATCCTATCATTTGTTATTGATTACAATATCCGATCAGAAAACATTAACGTTTCTCTGCCAAGAAGGAAGAGCAGGAATATTTAATGTTTTAGTTTCCCAGCCTTCAGGACTGTCTTTAGTAGAGATGTTATTCTGATCTTTGCACTGATCCTGTTCATTATTCTGACAGTTTTCACATAAAACACAGTCTCATACTCAATGCTCAATTAGCTTGGAAATAATAGTGCAGAGAAATGTAAAAAAAAAAAAAAAAAAAAAAAAGATGATGTTAAATTTGGGTAATATCCAAATGAATAAATGCTTTCATCTTTAAATCAATATCATAATCTATGAAAGAACGTGCCATTTTATAATTAGTGAAATGAAAGTGGGTTCCTCTTTTCAAGTGCTTTGCCGTGACCCTGTTAATAATCCACTCATTCATGTCTGCACTTTAATCGTTTTTTTTTTTTTTTTTTTTTTTTTTTTTACTAAAACCCCTCATCAGCCAGGTGTGAGCTGATGATTTTTTGTAAACACAGGCAAAGACTCTAATCGTTATGTTTGGAGTAAAGAACACTAATACTGTTCTGCAGAAGGCAGATGGTAGAGAACAACTCCAAAATCCAGTCAGTCACACAATATCCTGCAGACAAACACATGCAAACTGCGTCACTGTTCAACAGTTTTGCAACGCTCCTCATAAACCTCCTTGTTTATAAGGAGATGAAAACATAAAAGGGGTTTGTGGTAATACTGTACCTAACATCACACAGGTTACAGCAGGGGTCTCAAACTCATTCCTTTCAGGGGCCAAATTCAGCCCAATTTAATCTCCACTGGGCTAGACTAGTAAAATAATAGCATATTAAGCTAGAAAAAAAATTACAATCCCAATTTTTTGTGTTTGTTTTAGTCCAAACAAACCCTATTACGTTATGAGCTTGCTTTAAATAAAACTATCCAACAAAAAACGTGTGAATAACCTGAAAAAAAAAAAAAATCTAAAGAAAAATACATGCAAGTCTAACAATATTATGCTTCAATTCATCATTTACGCATGTGCATTATGGATCAGATCTACTACAAAAGACACTTAACTGTGTGTAAATTTGTTCATATTCGTTCATGTTTTTCACATTTTATTGTTACAGGATAGTTCGTAAATATAAATATTTTCCCAATTTAATGTTATTTTTTTTCCACTATAAGAAAGACAGAAATTTGAACTTGTCATTATTTATAGGCATAATCTACATTATTTTCACATCAAAATGAGAAGAAAATATGGAGTAATTCTTTTAATATGTTATTCTGCTATAATTTGACTGTAGACCATATTGGTCTGAATGTGGAACCTGAACTAAAATCAGTTCCACAGCCTTGACTATATATAGTTTTTGCACTTTGCAAATTCATCATGGGGGCCGCATTGGAACATTTGCCGGGCCGCATTTGGCCCCCGGGCCGCATGTTTGAGACCCCTGGGTTACAGAAAACAATGGGTTTTTATCATCAGATTAATGCTTTGCTTTTAAGTGTCCAGGTAGCATCGACGCTGAATGAACCTATTGTGCTTTGTCACCATCAGCTCTTAGAGACGACTAATACTCCGACTTTGTTTTATATTTATTATATGAAGTAAGATGTGACATATGAATAGCAGTTAGAGTTTCATTGTGCCCAAGACGGTCGATACAGGCCGAACCAGAAGAAAGTTTAGTGGATCGCTAAAGCTGTACTTGGCTTTTGCTTTGCATTGCTTTACAAATTGGTCCTTTTTTTAGGGAGAAATCCTTTCTTATTGACTTTGGGAGGCATTTATCCTAAACTATAGAGGATTAGAGGAGCTGCAGAGATGTTTTGGCTTCTGAACTACATGAGCTCTGACACAAACTGCTCCAATACAGAGACCTAATACTGATATTTATCTATATAAGCTGATGTATTATTATCAGATTTATACAGCCTCTGAATAGATGTTCACAGTACATACATATACACATACACATACATAGCACATACGTAACCACATGTGATATTTTATATTTGGGGCTGTATTTTCATTATTACCTCTCAGTCAACAGTTAATCTAAGTTTTATCTAAATTTTTCATATATAAATTGATATAAAATAGAAGAATTACTATAATCCAGCAAATATTTGGTTGGAGTCACATGAGATGAAACCCATTCTATTCAAGTATATTAAAAAATGAATGAATAAATAAATATTTAAAAAAAAAAATAATACAAAAACTGCAATAAACAAATGACTCCTGAGCAGTATGAAATGAATGTTTTTGCTACAGTTTTGATTGCTCCTGTGTATTTAATGAAACAACGGTTAGTAATAAATGAGACATATCTCTTTCTAATATATCTTTTTTTTATTTTCATGAAAAATAATCCAAGTTTTTTTTTAAATACTCTGCACATGAATCCAAAGCAACCCTTATTTATGGTAATTCTTCTATTTTCTATTTATATTCTTAGGAGAGAACACACACGTTTTTCTACAGACTCCACGATATTTGACAAAGATAAATATCTAGAATTAACTTTTGTCATTAGTTACACTTAATTTATTCAGATTTTCATGCTTATTCTCTATATCCATATGTTATGCCATGATTATTCATTTTTTCTAAATTTCAAGATCAGAATTTCACAATTCTATTTTTTTTTTTTTGACAGCAATGAATACCCTGTAAAACAAAGGCCAATATTTATAATTTTCTTTTTATATCAGCTTATAATAAATGGTTTGTCACTGACACAGCCTTTCGTGATGGGAAATAAATCCTCAAATTCTTTAACGATAACAAAGAACCAATGATAACGCTAAATGTTGGAATTACTCATGTAATATTTCACGCAGAAACATCGAGCGCCAACGTTTTTAAATAAATAAATTCATAAAACATGTTCAATACACGATAACCTGATTAAATATTAGTTGCAGCCCTTTTTTCATCCTCAACATAAATGTTATATGAGAGTATAAATTCATTTTCAGTGGGGAAATCCACTCATCTGGAGGCCGTTACGACTTCAACCTTGAGTCACAGTCATAAAAAGCTATAAATGAAGATGAAAACCATGAACATTTTCTCCTTTTCAGTTTCCCGTTCATGCTTGTTAACTAAACATGATTTTTTTTTTTTTTTTTTTCAGAATGGACTATTTTCCACTGTCAAAAAACAATGTCACTTTAGGTTTTGACCTTCTTCCACTCATTGTTTTCCACTGCTATGACCTGGGGTCATGGTAAACAACTGTGTGGATTATGAAGCCTATATTTATAACGTGAGTCCACTTCAACTGACACATAGTGACAGTTTATTTTCCTTCTTTTAATCTGCTTCATATACCTTTGTTACCTCCTTTCCACATACATTAAACCCTACTGACCTTCAGATAAACCAGATTAAAGTCAGGTCACTGTATCAGCGCCCGTTGACATAATTGCAGCCTTAAACCATACAAGTTATTTTAATTAAAGTCTGAGGAGAGGACTTTGAGACTGTCCAGCTGGACACATTTCTTTGACTTTGCTTTGGTGATTGTTTGCTTCATTAGATGCCGTGGCCTTGAGGATCGATTCTTAGCCGTGATCGTGTTCTCTGTTCAGACCTGTGGGCGTTTGACTCTTCGTAGCGCTGCTTTGTGATAATACAACGTTGTTTCCGAGAACAAAACTGCATCTGTCTCTTATAATTATCCTCCTATTGTCTGTGTGCAGCTTTTGGCTATTGATAGTCTTGCATCAGGGCGACTGTAGCTGCATGCCTTTAACACGCCATAAAGAAACATCAGCTTCAAATCCTCAGGCTGACCTCTGCTAAAACCTCTGTGCCCCCCCCCCCTCCCTGTGTGGACCCCCTGCTGGTCCAGGCCCTCGACTTCACAACAGCCTGAGTTTGTAATCTGACAAGATTAGTGTAATAAATCACTTCTAAAAATATATTTCTGCAGACACGCTATATACTGATTTTACTTTTTCACTTTTTTTTGTTTTACATAACCTCTCTTTATTGTTATTGTTCACTCTTATTCTTAATAATGTCATTAGAAGCTCAAGTTTATATTTTTCAGCTTCATGTGCCTGAAAGTGCACTCAGTTGATCCCCAGTCCTCAGTGTCTGTTTTTTAACCTCCTAAGACCCAAACTCTTGCATGGCATCCATGTTTAATTTGTCTTGGCTATTTGGAGTGTTTGGGACCTGGTGAGTTTAAAAACAAAGAGTTATCAGGAGTGCCAATCTGAGGAAAAAAAAAAAAATAAAAAAAAATAAAATAAAATATATATATATATATATATATATATATATATATATATATATATATATATACTAGCTATCATATATATGTAATATAGTTAGTATTCTACTCTTCTGACATAATGTGGTGTCAGTATAATGTCCTCATAAGTGGACACTAGGCCCCTGTAGACCAAACGTGGTATTATGGTCTAGACAACAGAAAATGTAAAGTGCACATATGTGGACGCCAGGTCTAGGAGGTTAAAGGTACAGCAGAAGCTACTGACGCTGCTATTAAGTCAAATCAACTGACTATTCCACGTTGTATTTTTAGGATGAATTTCTTCTCTCTTTTTGCACCAACTGGAGCTTTTTCCCTTTTCTGAGCTGCTGCAGAAGCCCGATAATACAAAGCAATCATTTTTCCAGACAGAGACGTGATAGCCATTTGATTTTCCTAATTTAATTTAGTCCGCTCAAGTGTCACATTACCTTCAGGTGAAACCGTGATTGCATTTTTACACAGAAAGAGGCTTGTAAGGCTTTTGCCTCCTTTTGAAATGGATTTTAGAAGGGATTACTGTGTGACTGGTGGACCTAAAGGATAATTACAGCGGCCAAAGATCTCTGTCAATGTACATATCAGCAAAAATGTGACCCTGTTATATCTTTTCATCCATTTATAATGCAAAAAAATAACAAAAACAAAACAAAAACAGAAAACAATTCCAACTCTATGGTGACATTAAGTTCATTGTGTTTTTTCTAGGTACCTTCTTATTCTCCTCAGGAAGACTGGTGAATGTTTTTCACATCTTACTTTCAGTTTTTGTTTTTTTTATATATAAAATAACAACTCTGACGGCCCCTAAATTTAGTAGGAGAGCACTGGTATTTTTGGTAAAACTGCTGAGAATGTTAATTTGTGTCTACTCCCTCCCAATAAAAACATTCCTCCTCCCAAAAAAGTCGACTACTGACATCTATTTTAAATGTAGTGCGGCTACCTTGTGGTAAGAGTTTTTTTGTTTTGTTTTGTTTTTTTTGTCATGAAGAAAATATCTGCAACATTAAGTAAACAATATTTCTGAGGGATGATATTGTTGAGGTAATTACAGATATGAATTTTCGGAAAAAGAGCATACTTTGGATTTTCTTTAGGGAAAAAAATACACTGCAATCTATAGCTCTAAATCCAAACCTCTATGCATCATTATAAGGAGGGGGAAAAAAAGGGGGGAAATTCAAATCTTCAAAAAAAGATCTTATCTTAAAAATCTAAAATAAACTGTCAAAAGTAAGAATTTGTCATTTATGGGCAACAATGCAAGTAATAAAAATTCAATGTGCACAAACAACATCAGCAACTTCATGTTTCAGAAATAAATTATAAAACAAAGACACCGACTTTAAATGAGCGGCAAAAAAATGAAACAGAAATCTGGGAGAAGCATTCGTAACAATATGAAGAAGGTGATTGTATCAGCAAGAACAAATGAATTTAACACAGATTATGAGAATGATTGATGGGCATAACAGTCAAAGAAAGTAAATATTACTCTATCTCCAACACATCTTAGGACACACAAGTAGAAACGTCTGATATTTACATTTTTTTTTTTTTTTCCTATTCAGTGTGCATCTATTTCACAACATTTTGCCAGAAGTCCACAACATACAATAAATTCAGGGTTTCACCTTTGGTTATGTAATTATCAAGGCTAGGTTTAAAAAAATATAGAACACACGTCCATGTTACTTTGCATACAGGTAAATTCAAAGTGAAAACATATCGACAAAGCAGCTGGTCAGCTCTAAATTTGCATCTGAGAAAGAAACCTAAGGTATTTCATCGTTACGTGGATGATTGCCGGACGATGAAAAGTGGGTGGAGTTTTCATTGGCTGTTTTTGTGGGATTAGAAAGAAGTGGCTGAATTCATGACGGTGTTTATGTGCCTGACATCTTTGCTTTTAGTGTGGAGTGGATGATAAATGTAAGAGGATACTGTGGTGTGTTGTATGCATGTGTCTCAGATTTCTCTCTCAGCCTCTCTATACACTTTCTGGATGAGGATTCTCATGTGTTTATGATACGATGTGACTTAAGAGAGTTTGTAGCCAGCGTTTGAGTGAGCAACTCAGGCCAGCCTTGTTTGGTTGACAATATGAAACAAGATAAAAATAGATTAAGTCGTACTGCCGACTGCATGTAAGCAGAGAGCAAACTCACCGTTTTAGTAACACCTAACAAAGCCGACCCAACAGAAACATTATGTCAACGTTACAACCCGAATATTGTTCTCTATCATATTAAAATATTCACATCTGTTCCTTACAAGACACTTTTTTTCACATGTAAAGAAAACATCTCTGTGTATAAGTCTCTTAGCGTCATCGCTTCATACATCTGTATATGTGTAATAATTAAGGCAATCATTTTGGGCCACGACTTACTCGCCTGCTAACTCCAGTTTCAACCCCCCCCCCCCCCCTCCCTCAGGGTCGATTTTAACTTGTGCCCTACAGCAGCTCCATCTCCATTCGTCCACAAGCCCAGTCCTGTCCAGTCGTTGTTGCTTTTCAGTGTCCACTTGTAATGATGACGACCGGTCACAATGTTTTGCTTGCTGTCTGCAATTTCCAGAGACGTGAGGTGACTCCCTCTCCCTGTAACTGGCAGCGCTGCAACAGAAAAACAAAAAAAACAAAACAGGAAACGCATTCAGATCTATCATCATTTTGAAGAAAATGGCACCGTAAGAACAGAGCAATTTGCCCAAATGGCAGAATGATACTGCACATATTTTCCTTTTTCTTCTCCCAGAGGTTGGGCAAGAAGCATTGAGTTACAGATAATCATCAGGGTCATTAACCAGGAGCTGCTATAAAACCAGTGGATACATCTGATGTGTGCTGACATAAAGACCACAATGGTACTTATGCAGAGAGTTAGCATTCAAAGGGAAAGTTTGTCCATATTTGACAGTCTCCATCCACTCCAAACATGCACTTTTCAGCATTTTCTTCACTATAATATTTGACTATATTTGAGTTTGACACTTATTTGGATTGGACAGACCATCACTATTTGAGATATGATTGACATTTTCAGTGTCTTATGACTGAGAGGGAGATTTGCTGCAGTTTTAGAGATGTTCAAATAGTTCTGTCTTACATTTACCTGTACGATAATATTCTGCTATGACTCAGAATTTGTCAGGTGTCATGGAAACAGTGGATCTTGTTTGGATGTTGTGAATTAAAGGGATAGGTCAGTATTTTTTACATGAATTTGTATAGAATCAGTATCTTTACTCTAGTTGCACCCACAGTGAATTACCCCCGACAGTCTCCTGTGAGTTGAGTTCTGGTCTGGGTTTGGTCAAAGTGAAAGTAGTCCCGGCAGGTTTCCTGGGGTCACGAAAATAAAATGTTTCTTCTCAAAACAATATGTGTTTGAATTAGTGATTTATTTGCGTAACAAAACTGTCACGTTCCAAAAACTCACACCTCATAATTGCTTGGAGCTACTTTCTCTCAATAGCGATCAATATGCGTTGTTCATTCGTTTTTCAAATTACAACCAAAAATAAGACAATGAAACAAAAACTTGTTTCTTCATTATTTATTTCCAAACCCAAAATGAATTAATTTTTTGGTTTAAATGAATAATGTAAAAACGGATAACGGCTGTTTTTTGTTTTATCCAATTTTGACCTGAAGCAAATTAAGTAAACTGGAAATGACCGTAACCTGCAGTGTTAAAGATGGAAACCTACATCCTATTTCAGGAAACTAAGAGGGTCACCCTAAGACTTGAAGATATGACGACGGAGAACATATTCCAGGTATGTTCTTTTTGGTTTAAAACAAAGTATAATTTTTTTTTATTTTTACCTGAATTTGCCTCAGGTCAAAATTGGATAAAACGGGAAACGTCCGTTATCTGTTTTTCCATTATTCATTTTAACACAAAAAAGAAAACTGAAAAAAAAAAACAAGAAGAAGAAAGTTGTTGTTTAATTGTCTTATTTTTGGTTTTATTTTGAAAAGCAAATGAACAAATGATACATGGATTTTCGGCAGTGTTTGCAGCTGCTATGTGCAGGTGCACAGGTGTTAGCTGTGACAACACACATTGATGCTATTGAGAGAAAGTAGCTCCAAACAATTATGAGGTGTGAGTTTTTGTTCTGTGACAGTTTTATTATGCAAATCAATCACTCATTCAAACACATATTGTTTTGAGAAGAAACACGTTTTAATTTCTTGACCCAAGAAACTGGACCAGAACTGGGCTCACAGGACACTGTCGGGGGTAAGTCACTGTGGGTGGAACAGAGTAAAGACGCTGATTCTATACAAATTCATGTGAAAAATAGTGAACTATCCCTTTAAGGCAGGGGTCTCAAACATACGGCCCGGGGACCAAATGCGGCCCAAAAAAGGTTCCAATGCGGCCCATGGGATGAATCTGCAAAGTGCAAAAAGTTCCACAGTCAAGGCTGTGGAACTGGTTTTAGTTCAAGTTCCACATACAGAACATTACAATCTACAGTCAAATTATAGCAAAATAACCTACTCCATATTATCTTCTCATTTTGATGTGAAAATAACTGACATTATTGCCCATAAATAATGACAATTTTAAATTTCTGTCTTTGTTATTGTGCAAAAAATAACATTAAATTAAGCAAATATTTATACTTAACTATCCTGTAAAAATTAAATGTGAAAAACCTGAAAAAACATGAACAACCTAAATTAAAAAAAATTAAAAAAAAAGCCTGATTTGAACAATTTAGTGTCTTTGTAGTAGACCTGATCCATAATGTACGTGTGAAAATGATGAACTGAGGCATAATATTAGAATTGCACATATTCTTCTTTTTTCAGGTTATTCACACCTCTCTTGTTGGATAGGTAATTGGGTTTGTTTGCACTAAAACAAAAACAAAAATTTGGAATTGTCACTTTTTTCTCAGTTATTACGCTAATATTTTACTCATCTGGCCCACTTGAGATCAAATTGGGCTGAATGTGGCCCGTGAAAGCCATGAGTTTGAGACCCCTGCTTAAAAGCTTTTAATAAATACAAACTTTCCCATTTAAGACATATGGGATATGATTGTATTATTTATGAGGACTTTCAAGATGTGTCTCATTCGAAGGTTTTACTAAAATGACAGTCATCGTGTGTTCAACGGAAACACAAGTAGAGACAAAATACCTGTGTTATTAGTGCGATGGATGAATAAAGCTCACATTTCTGTTCAAAGGGAGAAACACATCTGCTAGTAAACATTATGAAACAGGATATTAGCAGGTTTGGGGATATAAATATCAACTAATTGACCAACTGAGAAATGTGTGTGAAAGACGGAGGCTGTGTTCACACGTCTGCCGACAGTGGCGTTTACATGAACACTCATATTCCAAAAATGTCTATCTACATGGACAATGGAAATCAACAGTCTTTTTAATGTTCCCATTTATATGCAGACTCAGAGTCTGTCCACACAACAATGACATTATGTCAATCCACACAAGTATAACATTGTTTTGACCTTTTGTCCACATAACACTGGCGTTGTCGATGCCCTGAAATGGTATATTTTCCCAGAGCTCTTATGTTGCCATGTGGGAAAAACTGCACTTTATGGACATGATGACACCATGTCACATGACCAGAAGAACTGTAACATCTGGTAACAACACTCATAACATTACAAAGTTGTGTTTGTGTTGCAGGTGCTGCTAAGTTTATTAGCATTAGGACGTGTGGTTAGCGGAGGCAGAGCCAGAGGTGGAAGTAACTTTATACTCCTTACATTTATATAAATATCTATACTTTATACTCCTTACATTTATATAAATATCTGTACTTTATACTCCTTATATTTATATAAATATCTGTACTTTATACTCCTTATATTTATATAAATATCTGTACTTTATACTCCTTACATTTATATAAATATCTATACTTTATACTCCTTATATTTATATAAATATCTATACTTTATACTCCTTACATTTATATAAATATCTATACTTTATACTCCTTACATTTATATAAATATCTGTACTTTATACTCCTTACATTTATATAAATATCTGTACTTTATATACTCTTGACATTTATATAAATATCTGTACTTTATACTCCTTACATTTATATAAATATCTGTACTTTATACTCCTTACATTTATATAAATATCTATACTTTATACTCCTTACATTTATATAAATATCTGTACTTTATACTCCTTACATTTATATAAATATCTGTACTTTATACTCCTTATATTTATATAAATATCTGTACTTTATACTCCTTATATTTATATAAATATCTGTACTTTATACTCCTTACATTTATATAAATATCTGTACTTTATACTCCTTACATTTATATAAATATCTGTACTTTATATACTCTTGACATTTATATGTGACAGTACAAAAAAGGAGTCACTTCAGAGGCAAAATCAGTGGAGGACAGAAACTGGGACTTTATATATCATAATTATGAATTTTATTTCATAATGTTGACTTTTTTATCTCACAATTCTGCTTTTTAAAAATCTGATCAATTTGACGACTTTATCTAAAAAAAAAAATGTCTTTAAATTTTTCCTAAATTTCCTGCCCACAACCATAAAACTCAGTACCATGACCTGATCAAACACATCATCTACACAGTAACTTATTATTAAAGGCTTTATTTTCAGATACTTTTGAAACCTTTATGATTTTTCCTGCTGAAATGAGTGCTAAAGAAAATATTATTTAATACATGCCAAAAATACAAATGTACTTTTTACTTTATTACAATTGAGAAGTTGTACTTCAGTAAAGGAATTGACTCAGTACTTCTACTTTTACCAGAGTACTTTTTCACACCAGTAGAAGTACTGGTATACAGAATGTGAGTACTTTGAGCACCTCTGGGAAAACCTTCACTTTTTATCATGAACAGTAAAAAAAGAATTACATTATAAAACTCAGCATTTATGATAATACACACAGATGTATGTATGTGAACAACAATATTAGAGAACTGACTTCAACTAACTATGTGGGTGTGGGTTTATGGCACTGCATTTGTCTATTTTCATTCATTTACTGTATAAAACTGTGGATGTGGCATGACATACTGAATGTACTGTACACATTTAGAATAGAGTATTATGGCTGGGTCAGAGGGCGCTCCATTCAGAAACAGGCCACATTTAGAATATTCAAACTGAAGTGATTGTTAACATGACCTCCACCAGTTTAGCATGACCACATATTATGATTATTATTAATGTAAACTGATGCTGTAACCACTATTGAAGCCATGTTATGTGCCCTCTGCCTTTACACTTGACTTTTATTAATAAAATCTTATGCTAAGGTTTTGAAGTCAGCCAAAAGTGATGCAATCCATAACATTTAGGCAATATTTGAAACCTACAATATTTGACAGTAGAAGTGGTCAATTAAATTAACTATTTCTACAATCTGCAAGTGATCTCCGTTGTAAGAGGCTAGGATCATAGCATCAAACTGCATCACAAATCTACAGAAAACTAAATTATAGTCAATGATACTTGTGTGAATCATATTAAGGACAATATTTTTCAGTGGTTTTAATTAATTTTTTCTTTGTGAAAGACTGAATTCTGAAAAATGTTAAAGATGTAGTACAGTATAAATGGCTACAGAATCAACATGTTTAGTATTAAAATTCCACTGTATATTACTATACAGTGTACTATATACTATACAATACTATAATACTGTATATGTATATTGACATGACCCTGCACTGTAGATGTGTCTGTGATGCTGATTTTGCGAAAAATCTAAATTCCCTCTTCATAAAGTGTTTCTGTCATTTTGGCGACCCCCTGTAGGGTAAAACATTTCATAGAATAACTGTTCTGTGTCATAGCTATTTGTGCTTATTAAGATGCAGACTATTAGAGACGAGCGTCCTCTTTAAACAGAGCAGCTGTTGTATAATTCTCCACCTCAATAATTTGAGGATTTCCACGTAGTCTCCAAGGAGTTTGAAACATTCTGTATGCAATCATAGCTGCAGCAGGCACAAGGCAATTACAACAAACATACTGAGTGTTTTTATCTAATTCCTTTATTAAGACTTCAGCACTAAACCCACAGTTGTTTGTGTTTATTTTGTTTTATTCAGGAGCTAAATGTGCACATCGGTGGGTTCAACAATTCTCTACCTGTAATGAAAACACTTTAACTATTTCATATATATATATATATATATATATATATATATATATATATATATATATATATATATACACACACACACAGTATATATCTGCTTGGTGAGATTAGCCAGGGGTGTGTGGTCTTGGACATCATCATAGGTAACTGTCTTTCTGGTGGCGTAAAACACAAAATGCCAGAAAGAGGAACTTCACATGCAGTGAATTGCGGGCAGAGGGGGGGCTGTAAAGTTCACAGCTGCACCCGGGAGCCACCTTCCCTTCTGACCCTTCCTGGCCCACCCTGAGCCAGTTTCCTCCTCTTAGTATGCTGACATTCAGTGGGTCATCTCGTCTAGTCTGAGGTGGTAGTCGAAAAAAAATGGGGGTGGGGGTGGGGGGGGGCGGGGGTCAAGGGACAAGGCAGCAAACAGCCCCAACCTGACTCCCACTGGCTGGGCTCCCGGTACCCCCCTTCGAATGTGGCCCGTCCAGGAATGGTTCTCATGCGCTCAGTTTGACCTGACGAGACAGAACTGAACAGTGGTCCTAGGTGCACTGCTGTACCATGCCCTCACACACGGGCAGGTGAAGAGGTCACATGAACTGAACCATCGGAGAAAACTGTTGATTTCAAATGTTTATTTAGTGAATTGATCCTATGTGAGAACATCCAATGCAAGCTTTTTTCTGTGAAAACCCTGTATATATATATATATATATATATATATATATATATATATATATATATATATATATATATATATATTGTATAATGTGGTTGTATTGAGGTACAGTGAAGGCTGTCTTTTACATTAGTCATCATGTGTGAGCTCACACTTGTTTAATTCTGAAGCTGAAATGTCACTGTGTTACTTGAATTTGGTTTTAACCCTTGTGCGGTCCTTCGTAAAAGGCACACTGGCTGTGTCCTACAATCGGGTCTTAAAAACCCAGATTCCAAAGTTCAGTTCCATAGACTCATCACCCCACCCCCCAAGGATACATTACTGTTTTCAGTAGTAAGCAATGGCATCCTACAGTACGTATAAAAAGGTACATTTGTGAGCCACCGGGTCTCTTTGACCCGAAGGACCGTACAAGGGTTAAAAAAAAACTGAATGAAGCTGTTAGACTATAGTAAAGTCCTATCTCCTGAGATGTGAAGAAATAAATGCAGCACAGTTTAAAGTAGGCAACCTACAGCTGGAGGGAAACAGGGCCATACCACAAAGCCAGACACGAAAATACACAGTGAAGAAAATATTTGTGCCACTGTCACTTAATAACATGTGACCCATGCTGTAATCTCTGTTGGCCTTTATGGCTGTTATTAGTGTAAACTGTATGAAGACAATGAAAAAATACCTTCCTGTGATTTTATGAGCGGACATCGTGGCAACAAATTATGTTTAATTTGCTTCTAATGAGGGGCTGCAATATTCCAATGAGTCATTTGTTTTGTGAGGAGCTTTGGTGCAATGAATTCACTAAAGATGATTAATGGGAAAAGACCTGAACCTGACAGGCCCTGAAGCTTTAAAAAGAGGTTTCAGGATAGTGTGTTTATTACAAAACATAAAGAAGAAGTGACCTGGTGAGGTGATCCCCGCTGATGTATTTTAGGGTTTGTATATTGTCATAAAGTGAAACATCACCTGTCATTGTAAAGAATGGGTTAATGGACTGGTCTTCAGCATTAAGTAATAATTATTAAGGTCTTTTCTAGATGTTATAAGGGGATTCTCAACATTTAATGTGTTAATAAGACTTTATAAAATAGATAGTTCAGGTTTTTGATTCTATCTGAGCTGTGGTTATACTCACATCAGTACTAATGTTCCATAAGCACAGAACAGAACAGAGGAGGAAAAAATAAAAGATGCGGTGAATAGAATGGAGAAAAATGAAGAGCTGAAACTGTCAACTGTCAAATCTGTGACTGTTAAATATACTTCTGTCGTCTATTCACTGAAACACAGCAGAAATGTACAACATCCATGCAGTTATTATCACCCAAACTACAATAACATGCTGGATTAATGCCTTTATTTCTGGTGTTACATAATTAAAACACAATATTCTTCAGTCAAACAGCCATGAATCAGTAAAAAAGACACATAACATAAATGAGTTTTCCACATGACCTGGTGAAACCTCCAAGCTATGTACGGCCCTGAGATATCAGAAATAGAAATGGTTGTAATATTGCTTCCACATTAGGGAAAACTAAATAAGTCTGGTCTTGAACTATGATTTGACACAGATCTTTGTATTGACTTTGTTCTTCTTGAGGATAATTCTGCTTGACATAATCATGGAAGTGTTTCACTTCACCCATGAGGTTAAACACAGTTCTATACATTAGAATCATTTCATGAATCATCAATAGGCTGCTTATACAAAGGACATTAATATTAACTATTACACATATAATTCAGCTATCTATCACAAATATGGGTGATTAATTAGCAACATTTTAATTTGTATCATTTGTTTAGGCCCCCTGTAGATCATAAGGCCCTAAGGTGTCATTTATTTACCTTATACTATTCCTGAATCGGGCCTATGGTGGCAAAAACTATTAACCGTGGTAAACATCAGTGAAGAACCATATTACACAGCATACAAATGTGTGTCGTATATCAATTCATATCAATATATTATTGCATTTTTGTGGTTGTTTATTTTATGAATCATTGCCAAATATATCTTATGACAATTTAATAAGGGGAATAAGCCCTGGCTGGGGTTATGTACTCTAAATATGGCCCTTGGCTCTGGTTAAATCACTGCAAACTACAGCTACATGATTATTTTTTTTTTTTACTATATCACTTTGCACTGGTACTCCTTGAGTCTTTTATAATTATAAAATATATATAAATGTCATATTTCCTCAAATTGTGACCTTTAACATGTAGCTTTATTTGAAATGGTAATGTATTAAATCCCAGCCTTGACTTCTAATTTCCTCAGTTTTAAGTTTAATTTTAATGTCAGTATAAATTGTCATAGTTATGATGACATCCCATTTTGATTTATTTAGTCTCACTGATAGGTTAATTGGTTAATCTAAATAGTCCATAGCTGTGAATGTGAGAGTGATTGTTTGTCTATATATGTTCAGCCCTGAGATGAACTGGAGACTCAGACAGGGTGTACCCCGCCTTCATCCATTGTAGCTGGATTAGACCCCCAGTGACCCCTGTGAGTGTAGTGGGGATAAAGCGGGTTCAGATGACGAGACAAGACAAGTACTACCATGTGTCTTTATACAAATGCAACACATTGTAAATGTATATGTATGGATTGTATATCTATTACAAAGTAAGGACCTTGAAGTTTTTCATTGGATTACAAATCATTAGCAATTTAGAGTTTTTAATGTGAAAAAAACCCCCGCTTTCTGCTGCAAGTGTAAATTTTAACAAATGTAATGTAAATTAGGTAGATTTGCTGAAAAACACACACAGGTGAAGTGACTGAGATTGGACAGTAATAGATCAGATGAGTGGAAAAACTGCCAGATTATATCAAAGTCAAAGTCATCTTAATATTTAATTAAATATCCCATATGCACAACATACAGCACGGATGAAATTACATCCTCTCACCCCACATGTAAACGCTCAATAATGAAAACACAGGATACAAAAAAATTACTAGGTAACAAATATATATAAATGTAAAAAAAAAAAAGTATAAATACAAAAGAGAATATATACTTTGAATGTATAAAAGTTGTTGGGTGCTTAACTGGCAGCAAATGTTATGATTGACAGCAGAACCTTCTTCATATTATTTGTAATTGCAATTGAAAATCAGGTTTTATTTGTTCATATGGACCTTCTTTTTTTATGACACATCAACTCCTGGTTTTTATTTGCGGAAATACAACAAACATAATGTGAAGATGCATCTGGATCAGAACTTAAAAGTACTTTATTAATTATTAACCAATGCTAATACAAACGTCTTAACATAAACTTTTATCTCTGAATAAAATAATACTTACGCAAAAAATTAGTTAACAGTATTGAGCCTAGAGAGATAAAAAAAATAAAAATATAATAAAACAATGACAAACACCCCCTGCATGACCTGCTACCTCCAACACAAGGAAATTGCACAGCCAAGACGCTGAGGAACCAGCACAAGTTGGCCGAACCAATGGCGAAGACCAGCAGGCTAATGAACTCAACGCTGCACTCTGCAATCAGGCTATATAATAGTGGCAACAGATGATAGCCAACCGAGCCCTTGCTCACTGCCTTGAATTTTTCAAACTGAACTTTGAATTTGAATTTTATTGTCTATATGTATTTTCTTTTTAAATATTTTATCTAATTACTTTGTAAAATTCTGCATTTTTTTCAGTGGAGTCTCTGGCTTCGCTGCAAGCATGAATTAAATAAAAATCAATCAATCAATCAAACCTGCAGAATAATCTCTTGTGCTATAATGCTCCATGTTTTTATGGTTCACCTGGCTGACCCATTGTGTGTACACCTGGATGCTTTAGTGGTCCTGGCCCGGCAGCTTCCAGCACCACCAGCAGCAATCCCTTTGTTCTCTTAGTGTATGACTTTAGGGTATTGTCTGCTACAGGCTTACCTAAGAGGACCACTTAAACCCATTCAGATTAATGGAACCACCAGGAAGACATCACACTTTGTAATTCACAAGCCCTGCAGCACCTCAGGCTCAGGTTTAAAACCATTACAGTATTTCCAAAAACGTGTCCAGGTGACACTAGCAGTGACACAAGTGTGGACTGCAGATCTTCACCTTCTGATGGCACAAAACTACAGAGGTTTGACAGAGCTGATTAAACTAATGGACTGCACAGTTATTCTGGCAGACATCCCAAAATGTCTCTGATGTTTTGAGAAAAATACACTTCATTGTTGAAATTTTAACAGTAAATGGACTGCACTTCTACTTATACTCCACCTTCATGATGCTCAAAGCGCTTTACATTAGCCTCACATTTACCCATTCACACCATTTGGCAGCTGCTGTAAAATACGGCTTTGCCAGACCATACTGGGCACAGTGTAGGGGTCAGTGTCTTGCCCAAGGACATTTTGATACGTGGACAATCAGGGCCAGAATCCAAACCACCAACCCCCCAGTATATAGGATGACCAACTGAGCCACGGTCTAAGGCAGGGGTGTCAAACTGTGGTCCTCGAAGGCCGTTGTCCTGCATGTTTTAGATGTTTCCCTCTTCCATTACTCCTGGAGGCCATTGCATCATTATCAGTCTGATGAGGAGCTGATTATTAACTCTTTTAAGTGTCAGTGCTGATGTGTTCTGAATGGATGATTTAGTTTAAATATTCAGAAAAATTCAACCATTTTCCTTTTAGTTTTGTGCATGGACAAGGTGCCAAAAAGCAAGAGCTTTTTTTTTTTTTTTTTTTTTTTTTTTTTTACATTTATTTTATTTAAACATTTCTTAAAGGCAAAATTTAAATTGCTGGGAGCAAATTTCTATAGTAGTTTTCTTTCCACATTATTTGTCATTTTGTAAATATTTATTAGATTTTGTTTCTCATTTTGTTTATTTTTCTACTTTTTTTCTTTTTTAATTGTAGTATTTTTCTTTGATTTTTCTGCCATTTGTGTCTTACTTTGCTCATGTTACCAATTATTTTGTTAGTTCTCAGGAATTAAAAGGTTTAAACTGAATCACATGGAAGAGGGAAATATCTAAAACATGCAGGACACTGGCCCTGGAGGACTGGAGTTTGACACCTGTGGTCTAAGGAGTTTCAACTGACACCTAACATAAAGAATACATTTGATATCATTGCTGCAATTACCATTATATGGCTTAATATCTAGGTTTAATATTGCCAGGGATTTTAGAAGCAGCATGTACTGGCATTCAAAAACATACTTCCAGATTGGCTTCATTTTGGAGCTGACTTGGTGCTTAACCTTTGGTAACTTAACATAATGTCACTGTCCATATGAGTTTGTTAATTTCATGAAATGTATTTAGTCATTATAATGTAAGTACGCAAAGTCAACAAATATAGAACATGAACCTGGTCTTTTTTTTTTTTCTTTAGCCATTAAAACTACATATGCTTTGCTTGCTTTGGATGCAAGTTTTGCCCCTAGAGAAGAACCAGAGGGAAGAAAACAGTGTGAAAATAAATAGGGTTTTGCTTCTGTTTTTGCTCTCATGACCATTTTGACCTCTAAAGATATCAGCACAGATGACAACACTACACGATGGTAATAAAGCTCATATAAATAGACACAGCTGGACTGTGTGTTAGGACACTCACTATGTGTATATATATATATATATATATATATATATATATATATATATATATATATATATATATATATATATATATATAATAGTAATCCGATACCCAGCTGGGATAATATCCTGGCCACTGGAAGAGATACAAGCCACTGATATCAAGACAAGGAAACTCCTTACCATGCATGGAGGGTTCCACCCCAAGTCCAGTGTCTTGAGGCTGTACACTAAGCGAAAGGAAGGGGGCCGAGGACTAGTAAGTGTCAGAACTACTGTCCAGGAGGAAACGGCGAACCTCCAGGAATACATCAAGAAAATGGCCCCCAATGACCAACTGCTAAGTGAATGCCTCAGGCAACAAAAGCCCAGTAAGGTCGAGAAACCAGAGGGGCTATCATGGAAGGACAAACCCTTGCATGGCGTGTACCATCGGCAAATTGAGGAAGTGGCTGATATGGAAAAGACATACCAGTGGCTGGAGAAGGCTGGACTAAAGGACAGCACAGAGGCGCTACTCATGGCTGCACAAGAACAAGCCCTGAACACCAGAGCAATAGAGGCCGGGGTCTACCACATCAGACAGGACCCCAGGTGTAGGCTGTGTAGAGAAGCCCCTGAAACAGTCCAGCACATCACAGCAGGGTGTAAGATGCTGGCAGGCAAGGCATACATGGAGAGGCATAACCAAGTAGCGGGCATAGTGTACAGGAACATCTGTAAAGAGTATGGACTGGAGGTCCCAGGGTGAAGAAGGGAGAAAGAACATGAGAAGCTTGAGAAATACCAAGGGCTGAAAGAGGAGTTTGAGAAAATGTGGAGTGTGAAGGCAACAGTGGTACCAGTAGTGATCGGAGCACTAGGGGCAGTGACCCCCAAGCTGGGAGAATGGCTCCAGCAGGTACCAGGAACAACATCAGAGATCTCTGTACAAAAGAGCGCATTGCTAGGAACAGCTAAGATCCTGCGCAGAACCCTGAGGCTCCCAGGCCTCTGGTAGAGGACCTGAGTCTGAAGGAGACACCGCCCACATGGGGTGAGAGGAACATTTTTATATATATATATATATATATATATATATATATATATATATATATATATATATATATATATATATATATATATATATATATATATATATATATACATACCAGTGTGTCCTTGTCCACTTCTAGTAACTCAGACTTGGGCTGGGTACTATGGACAAATATGTTGAGGTGATAAAAATATTTTCTAGCAAAATTACACATTTAAAGCCAAAAGCCTAATGAATATAACATTTCAGTAATATGAAGGACATTTTTTTTCATTTAACATCAAAACATTTCAGTGTTGGAAAAGATGTAAAAGAAAAAGAAAACATACAGTAAAAAAAAAAACAACAGCAACAAAAGCATGTTCAAAAGGAGTGGGTGGAAGTTAACACTTATCAAATCACACCCCTTTTGACTAGATCAACTTTTCTAACAAAAATCCCCTTCCTCCAAAATAAAAAGAACACTACTTTTGTTAACTATATCTGATACATACATACATATAAAATGAAAAAGAATAAAGACAGAAACAACTACACTCAATAATATTATTGAGTATTCATTGAGTTATAACATGATATGTCTCTGCGGACACACACACACACACACACACACACACACACACACACACGGATGACAGTAATCACGCCCAACCAGATTAATAATAGGGTTAGGGTTAGTTAGTGTGTGTGTGTGTGTGTGTGTGTAAAAAGAAATGGAAAACAAACAAAAATAAACCAAAATAAAAAGGAATGAAAAGGAACTGACACTAATAACACAATATGGAGCCAAAATAAGCCACTGTGAACAAAATAAATACAGAACTATTAATGACAGAACACAGAAAACCTTCACACCCCCATCTCATCTCCATGTATAAAGACCCCCATCTGTTCCACAGTTTTACAAAATGGAATATAAAATAATTTCCTGTGTGAACATATTTCACACAGGAAATGTGAAATATTTCCTCAATTGATACTCCCCATCACGATACCTAAATAATATTTGTATGTTTTGTGGCAAATTATTGTTTCTAACTTGGTACAAAATTTGTGTTGTCTGGAATTTTAAGATTTAAGTCGTTTTGACTGTAGGAAAAGTGAGTGAGTGTGATGTTTCAGCAGACAAAAAAAACCAATAAGAAATATAGTATAATTAAACTAACAATATAATCATACAGGTTTAACCATTTGCCATATTTATTTATGTGTAGGGCCATACTGTACTGGCTACATGAGGGATTTAATAATAGTGCCGAAAATGCACAATGCAGAAACATTTTGTAGAAAGGAGAATAGACTTGCACACCTAATAGCTTGTATTTGCTGAGTGATGTTTTGAGTGTATATCTCTTCTGCATAAATGCAGAGTCATCAACCAGTGCTGGAAATATCCTGTTTATCATGTTATAAATTCACCAGAAGTTTTTAGGAGACTGACAGCTCTTTAGCCTCAGTCCAGGACAGTTTTATAAAATGGATTGTGGATAGTTGAAGGTGGTCGCTCCATTCATCAGAAGGTTGGCGAAGGACTCAAAATGTTACACAGCAAATAAAATCAATTTAATAGGAGCAAGTTGGTGTGAGAATCGATTGTATTCTTTGATCCAGTTACCGTCTTTGTGGACTCTGAGATGTCAATGTCTTCTTCATCATTTTTACAAACTGGAAAAGTTTTGACATGGACATAGAAGGTCAAAGAAGTCAAGTCAAATGTAAACTGTGGCGCTGGCAAAACTGTTACTGCAGAATCAGGTTGTGAAATGAGATGTAGTCGCTCCTCATTACTTGATATGTCAGCCCAGTACACAAATTCTGATCTCAAGTTTAACCCCTTGTTGTTCACACTAGAAAAATCACAATAAACTTTTTTTTTTCCACAGGGACTATTATAACATAGAACATAGATTTTTTTTTTTTACTGACCCTAAAATTCACTTTTTACAAAGTTGAGCTCACCGACAAAGGGTTAACTGTTATCTACACAAATGTAAAGTGTTATTTTTGAGTGATTATTTGTTATAAGAATCATCAATTATCTAAGAAAAATAGCTAAGATTTCTATAGGCTTTTACAGGACACCCAAAGCACTTAATATTGTTGATCCATTATTCATTCGCTCTCACATTCTCCCTCTGGTGGTGGTAAACTATATATGTAGGGCTGGTGGAAACATGGCTGCCAATTCATGTCAAATGAACCCTCCGACTACTAACAAAACATTTATACACCAGTGTGAGTTGTACTGGAAGTAAGGAGGGTGAAGTGTCTTTGCCAAGGACACAACTGAAAGGGAATCAAACTACCACGTCTTCAATAATTGGATGATCCACTCTACCTGCTGTACAGCTGCCTTCTATGCGGTAAATGTTGGAATGCCAATTCAAAGGCAAATTCATTCGTTTTGGATCCATATTGAGTTATTAATGTCAGCTTATTTTCATTTCTCTTCATTCTGTGGTTCATTTTTTTGTGTTTTTCATGTCTTTTTTCCACAAATACATTATTATTATTATTATTGAGTGTTGTTGTTAGTTCTGTATTTATTCTTGTGTATGGTTTTCATTTTATGTCATATATATGTATATATGAAGGTATGTATCGCAAATAGTTAACAAATCTATTGTTCTTTTCTTTTGGAGGAAGGGGATTTTGTTAGAAAAGTTGATACAGTAAGAAGGGGTGAGATTATATAAGTGTTAACTTCCACCCACTCCTTTTGAACATGCTTGGTTGTTTTTTAATGTATGTTTTCTTTTTCATTATTATTATTATTTTTTATTATGTTCAAATAAATCGAATAAATCAAAATTCAAAGGTGTAACTGTGTGATGACACATGACCTCATGTCATTCATTTGTGCTAAGTTCCTTATTATTAGATCTTGGCTAATTATTCTGCAGCAGAGATGATGTAATGGATGTAAACATTCAACTTCACCTGAATACTTCAGATTCTTCCAACACAGATTTCACTGTTATGACAGTTTCTACTTAAGCTCTAAATGTCTTGAGAATATCCTCCCTGACACCGGTGTTTTTTGGTTAATACTCGCATCAACATTTTCTTCTGATGTTTACGTCACAAATATCACCGTCATCAACGTTTCAAGGAGAAACTTTTTTCAAAGAAAGCTCTGTGTCATCTATGAAACACTCCTCAGTCGACAAGTGTGCCTTTGCCTGTCCTCTGGTGAGAGGTTACAGATATTATTTGTGATTATGACAAGGTTGTGTTGGCTTTTCAGTGAACAACAACTCAGACGATGATCAACCCTGACCTATAAACGCTGCAGGCTACGTGCTCCTCTTTAAAATGTTTACCAACTGCTCAAAAGCACTTAAATATATCAACTTTTATTTTTGTCATATTTGGAAATTAAAATATATCCAAATGTCAACCACAGACAGCAAAAAACAAAAATATACTGCACTCCAATAAATCACCTTCAATTCACAGTAGTTACCAACTTAATCAAATGTCACATGAACAAATTGATGTTCTAAAATCCCACATGGACATAAAAGAAAATATATTTGGTAAAAATCCCACAGGGGCTGACTTTAGGCGAGTGCACATGCACATGTAGCGCGTTGCCTGCTTCCTGCGTGCTGACACTAATCCAAAGGCAGCGGGGATTTTCTGCCTCTTGCTGCTTCTTGCCTCACACCCCTGCAGGGCTTCAGATCTACTCTGGCTTTCCCAGTCGCACACAAACATGCACAGACCAAACACACGAAACTATAAATATTCAGGCCAGGATTGGTACATATAGCACACGGCATTCGCCGGGGACATAACACACACTGTGCTCGTTTCAGCCCTGCCATCGAGATCTCCGTCAGCACTTTTCTGTGAGAAAAACATACACACATCTGCTGATTTGATCCTGTTCTTTTAAGCAGACCTGTCCGTGAATACACTTGGCAGAGCCTGAAACTGAAGCCATCTCATCAGTGCGTTTTATTAATGTTTTGCCCCTTCAGTTTGCACAGTCCTCATTAGAAGTGTCAACATGACGACCCGTGCTTCAGGTGTTTTGTGTTTGTTTGTGTCTGAGGGTGAGACTTTGGAACGCACATGTGCAACTCAGTGAGTAATATTACACCATGACTGGCTGTCACACCGAATTAAAGGAACCACACAAATGATCACTGTTCGCATAACACCACTAATGACAACACACGACAGCTAGCCATTATTTTTGTGATCCATTGATCTATTGGTTAATTTCTTCAATTCAATCAAGCGATT
Organism: Siphamia tubifer; assembly: GCA_020466265.1. Lineage (NCBI taxonomy): Eukaryota > Metazoa > Chordata > Actinopteri > Kurtiformes > Apogonidae > Siphamia > Siphamia tubifer. Next base: position 35,168,336 of record CM035785.1, read on the forward strand.
ATACTGTACAATAATATACACCCTTTTTTAAAAAAAAATTCTAATATGTAGAATTCAAATTTGATATCTGATTTAAGATTCAACATGTGCATCTTTTTTTAAATCAGTTTCATAATTCACAATTATCTATCTGTAATTCAGCAAATCTCTGTCTGTAGTGTGTCTGCAATTGTTTTTATACACACACACACACATATATATAAAAATGTTCCCCTCGCCCCACGTGGGCGGTGTCTCCTTCAGACTCAGGTCCTCTACCAGAGGCCTGGGAGCCTGAGGGTTCTGCTCAGGATCTTAGCTGTTCCTAGCAATGCGCTCTTTTGTACAGAGATCTCTGATGTTGTTCCTGGTATCTGCTGGAACCATTCTCCGAGCTTGGGGGTCACTGCCCCTAGTGCTCCGATCACTACTGGTACCACTGCTGCCTTCACACTCCACATTTTCTCTAACTCCTCTTTCAGCCCTTGGTATTTCTCAAGCTACTCATGTTCTTTCTTTCTGATGTTGCTATCACTGGGGACTGCTACATCTATCACCACCACTGTCTTCTCATGTTTATCCACCACCACTATGTCAGGCTGATTGGCCATCACCATCTTGTCAGTCTGGATCTGGAAGTCCCACAGGATCTTGGCCTGTTTGTTCTCGTCACCTTTGGGGCGTTCTCCCATCTTGACCCTGGGACCTCCAGTCCATACTCTTTACAGATGTTCCTGTACACTATGCCCGCTACCTGGTTATGCCTCTCCATGTATGCCTTGCCTGCCAGCATCTTACACCCTGCTGTGATGTGCTGGACTGTTTCAGGGGCTTCTCTACACAGCCTACACCTGGGGTCCTGTCTGATGTGGTAGACCCCGGCCTCTATTGCTCTGGTGTTCAGGGCTTGTTCTTGTGCAGCCATGAGTAGTGCCTCTGTGCTGTCCTTTAGTCCAGCCTTTTCCAGCCACTGGTATGTCTTTTCCATATCAGCCACTTCCTCAATTTGCCGATGGTATACGCCATGCAAGGGTTTGTCCTTCCATGATAGCCCCTCTGGTTTCTCGACCTTACTGGGCTTTTGTTGCCTGAGGCATTCACTTAGCAGTTGGTCATTGGGGGCCATTTTCTTGATGTATTCCTGGAGGTTCGCCGTTTCCTCCTGGACAGTAGTTCTGACACTTACTAGTCCTCGGCCCCCTTCCTTTCGCTTAGTGTACAGCCTCAGGACACTGGACTTGGGGTGGAACCCTCCATGCATGGTAAGGAGTTTCCTTGTCTTGATATCAGTGGCTTGTATCTCTTCCAGTGACCAGGATATTATCCCAGCTGGATATCTGATTACTGGCAGGGCATAGATGTTAATGGCCTGGATCTTATTTTTGCCGTTCAGCTGACTTTTCAGGACCTGCCTTACCCTCTGTAGGTATTTGGCTGTGGCTGACTTCCGAGCTGCCTCCTCATGATTACCATTTGTCTGTGGGATCCCTAGGTATTTGTAACTGTCCTGCACATCTGTGATATTCCCTTCAGGTAGGTCAACCCCTCCAGTTGTGATCACCTTTCCTCTTCTAGATATCATCCGCCCACATTTATCTAGTCCGAATGACATCCCAATGTCTTTGCTGTAGATCCGGGTGAGGTGAATTAGGGAATCAATGTCACGCTCATTCTTGGCATACAGCTTGATGTCATCCATGTAGAGGCGGTGGTTGATGGATGTTCCACTTCGGAACTGGTATCCGAAGCCACTCTTTGAGATGATCTGGCTGAGGGGGTTTAGGCCTATGCAGAACAGCAGGGGGGACAGAGCATCTCCTTGGTAAATGCCGCATCTGACACTCACTTGTGCAATTGGCTTTGAGTTGGCCTACAGAGTCGTCTTCCACAGCCTCATTGAGTTCTGGATGAACTCTCTTAGTGTCCTGTTGATGTTATACAGTTTTAAGCATTCCAGTATCCATGTATGTGGCATTGAGTCATAGGCTTTCTTGTAGTCAATCCAGGCAGTGCACAGGTTGGTGTTCCTCGTCTTGCAATCTCGGGCAATTACCCTGTCAACCAGTAGCTGGTTTTTGGCTCCCCTGGTGTTGTTGCCTATTCCTTTCTGTGCTCTGCTCATGTATTGCTCCATGTGCCTACTCATCTTCGTCGCTATGATGCCTGATAGTAGCTTCCATGTGGTGCTGAGGCAGGTTATAGGCCGGTAGTTAGATGGTATTGTTCCCTTCTGGGGGTCCTTCATTATGAGGACTATCCGGCCCTGGGTTAGCCACTCTGGGTGGTTTCCCGATATCAGCAGCTGGTTCATCTGTGCTGCTAGGCGTTCATGGAGTGCTGTCAGTTTCTTAAGCCAGTAGGTATGAATCATGTCGGGCCCTGGTGCTGTCCAGCTCTTAATTTTGGACACTCTGGTTTGGATGTCTGCAAGTGTGATGACTACTGGGTCTTGTTCTGGGAGTTGGCTGTGCTCTGCCTGTAAGTCTGTCAGCCATTGGGCATTGGTGTTATGTGTTACCTCCTTCTCCCAGATGCTCTTCCAGTATTGCTCAGTCTCAGCCCTAGGTGGGTCCGTTGTCACCGCGGGGCCCGGACACACACGGGCAGCAAAATCAGTGGACCATAACAAACCTGATGTCCAAAATGGGGGGTTCCCCAGCAAATCACACCCAGGTAATACCAGTATTTTCCGACGTAATCCTGGCTGTTTGCGTGGCACAATTTTAACGCATCAGGACATTTTGCCAAATTACATCTCACAAGATCTCCTCACACTCCTAATGTATACATATATACATATATATATATATATATATATATATATATATATATATATATATATATATATATATATATATATATATATATATATATATATATTAACAATTCCAGTCAATTAATTACTTCAGCTGCACAAAACACTCATATTCTAAATGAGAATATGAGATGAGTCTGAGTTGCAATCACGTCCTTTCCATCTTCCTGTGAATGAGAACTCACCCACCATCCAAATACACTGTTCTGTCTTTGAGTTATATAACAATATAGAGTTTATGTACATGAAATGAGACAGCAGACAAAGCTGAAATCTAGGTTACAACCAATTACTGTAGTTCCACGCCGGCAGCCAAATGATCCATAAATTGAGATGTGTTTTATTTTCTGTGACATTGATCAGAATAGACAGCAGCACTCTTATCTAATCTTTTAGTCCCTCAACTAACTGACAGAACGAAGGATTTGGAGTCCAAAATGTCAAACTTGGGACTTTTTGCAGTCTTGGAAACACACCATGACAGCTGAGATTTATAGGATGGAGAACAAAAAATGCAAATGCAATTGAAATGCCATGTGTACTGGTAAAACGAAAGCTGGTGTTAATGACTGCATCAGAATAAAAAACAGTAGATCCTTGTAATATGACACAAGCCACCTAAAAATACTTCACATTTTGGGGAGTTTCTTAAACACTGTCATGCATATTCATATTGTTTTGTTTGTTCACCATCATCAATCATGCATAAAATTAGACTGTTAGTGTTGTACGGTTGAAGCGGGACTGGGGTTCATCATTAATTCGATTTAATAAAGATATCATCAGGATGTTCTTTAGTGTTTTCACTGAACCATGGCAGTGTAATATCAAACATTCAACACTTTAACTCAGAGAAACAAACAAGAACACAATAGAATACAGAACAATAAATAAAAGATAAATGAAGTGCTTTGTAAATACAGCCACTATGTTTTCAAAAACAAGTTAAAGGGAAGACATTGAGGGATGATATTTTTTTGTTGTTGTCAGAAACAGCAGGTACATCATTTATGATCGACTGGATTGTCTTTGTTCTGTGTTTCTGTCAGCTATTACATGTCCTATGATTGTTAATTAAGCGTTTCAGCATTTCTCAATCTTTGATGCCTCACCATGAGGTCAGCAGAAAAACAGTCACCATTGTTAATTTGTGCAAGTTAATTATTTGTAGAATGTCTATTAATAATTTCACTGGAAGAGATGTTATAATTTTACCTGTTCATGTCCTCAGTCATTTGGATTAGGTTTGAGGCTATAAAAAAACATTCTAAATGTGGCTTGGTTGGTGCTTGGAGATGGATAATTAAATAAACTGTGTCGATTAGTTGATATGTTTAAAACTGACCAACTGTGTAAATCACAGGTATACTATTTCTTTTTTTTTTTACTCCGTCACAACCTACTGTGTGTGCTTTTAGATCATATTTTCTGTGGCACCATGTTGGCCACATTTTTTGTTTTAAATGGGGAGGGAGTGGCAAGAGCAGGGAGGGAGTATGTAAACACATGTCACTCAGACAGGTATAAGTATGTGACGGCATCATAAGATTCACAGACTCAGCCAATTATGTGCAAGGTATCAACTGTACTGGGGTGAATCCATAGTCCCACCCTCATACACTGTAAATCTGAACGTTCAGAATAATTAAATATATTCAGTTGTGAATACTCAAAGTTTCACTAATAGTACTACTAACTCAAATGTATTAAGTTGCTCTAACATGTTCTTCTTTTTAAGTACTTCCAACTAATATGTTTTTTTTATTAAGGGAAACTATTGTGGATATAAATTAATATAACTTAAAAACATAGATGAGGTTTAACTGAGTGGAATTAAGTCATTAAATGCTGAGAATGATATTGTACTGTTATTTCTATTGTTTCAAATAAGGATGATTGAAAAAAATAAACTTAACTGATCTAGTACATGATGAAATATAATTTGAGAGCACTCCAAATAACCCAAGATATCTATCACACCAAAAAAGTTGCAATCAATGACTGAAGGGTCAGAGGTTCGTGAAAACTTAAACTTAAAAAGAAATCTAGTATTAAAATTTGTTCCCAGCAGTTTTAATTTTGCCTTTAAATTTTTTTTAATAAAAAAAAAAAATAGCTTTTTGGCACCTTTTCCATCCACAAAACTAAAAGGAAAAATGGTAAAATTTTTCTGACTATTTAAACTACATCATCCATTCAGAATGCATCAGCGCTGACACTTAAAGAGTTTATAATGAGCTCTTCATCATTTCTGCAGAAGACTGATAATGATGCAATGGTCTCCAGGTGTAATGGAAGAGGGGAACATCTAAATCATGCAGGACACTGGCCCTTGAGGACCGCAGTTTGACACCCCTGGTGTAGAATATGGATTCACATGTATAATGGAATGTGATGGGAGTCAGCGCCCTACCTGCATGATCTGCAATGTCAAGTTAAGCAATTCTAGTCCAGCACCAACAAAACTAAAGGAACACTAAGACATATACATACCTATGTGTTGAATTTGAAAAAAATATTGACACGGTGGGGGGGTGGCTCAGTACAGTAGTGTGTCCACTCAGTGCTGCAGCTTTCACAGCAGTTCCAGGGTTCCTTTCACTACTGACTAGAGTGGATCAGGCTAATGCTAATGTTTGCTAGTGCACACAAACATGCTGGATTTCTATGGGGACAGAAAATTCATACATTTTACTCCAACGTCAAACTATATTTGCAGAGAAGTCATTTAATTACTTTCAGGAGTGCAATTTACCTGATCCAAAATGAAGACTGGTAAAGCTGCATGTGGTGCATTGGAACACTGTCATCAGTGTTTTGCCTGTTAATTGCAGACAACCACTTGTTTCTCCATGTTGTTTCTTTTGGGATATGATATAAGGCTATTCCATTAGCAGGATCACATTTTTGTTTGCATCTGACTGTACAACAGCGCTCAGGCATTGTTGGTTTCTTGCCGTTTCTGTAGGAGACTAATGTTATTGGAGGTTCAGTAGTTAACATTAGCACCGTCAAAATGGAGGCGCTCTATAATGTGACGACAAGTGGGAATCCCCTATATTTATAAGTTTAACTTTTATAGCCTCAGAATAATTTTTAAATACGTAATACAGTTGCCATTTTTTTACATCATTGATCTGAAGTGTAATCATGCTACATTTAGCACAATATCATAATTTATGTGAACAAAAACACCAAATTGTTTCCTCAAAGTGAAAGCTGTCATTAGATGCCCATTCTTGTCAGTAACATCATACCGCCTCCCAACCACCCCCACCATCTTGACCCCCCCCCCCCAGGACTTCTCACACATGCACTTCAACAGTAACTTAATGAAACGCCTACAATCACGTTTCCAGCTCCAGATGTAGATTGCCTTCCAGTGGTGCTGCCAAGCATAAAAATTACCACGTTAGTTTTCTCAGTAATGGGAGCTGCTGGCAATATATCCTTTAATTTTGAAAGTAAATTGCAAACTAGAAGCACTTTTGCACAACTGACCTGATGCAATTGTGTTGTGGATATTTGATTAAAAGCTTCAAAGCTGCAGAGACACAGTATGGATACTAATGTCCTGCAACAACTTCAAAACTACACAAAGTACAAAGGCAAATACTTTCACTGAAATTAGTATCATATGCAGCTAAATGCCAAATCCATTTAGTTTTTTGGAATAAACATGAGGTTGTCTGCATTATACAAACATAATCACTGCTTTGAGTTTGTTACTGTATATGGGAGCATGAATGGTCATTGATTTTGGTTTAAATTAGTGCTGTCAAACAATTACAGTTTTTAATCAAATTAATTCCAAGGTAGCTGTGGATTAATTTGAATTCATCACAAATATAATTTCTGTGTAATTTATATTAATCACATTTCAGACTCAAGAAAGAAGGGAACATATATGCACTTAATGTATTTGTTGCTAGCTGGGCAGCACATTAGCTGAATCCCCCACTGACGTAAAATACAACATTAACTTTGTGTTAGTATGGTATTTTAAGCAGGAAGTACTTTGATGAAAAGAGTGAAAACATAGTGTGTATAATATTTACACACTGTTGTGTCTTTGGGGTGTTTTTGTACTCAAATATGTTGTTCAGTTCCTTCCATCTTTCTATCTGTACATTTGCATATGTGCAACACTAACTACTGGAACAAACTGCCTGAAATGTTTTGTCAGAGATGTTCAGAGTCAGTCTGTGCTGCATATTTGTTAATTGTGTAAAAATTTGGAATCAATATTAATACATTAATAAGCTCTAGTTTAAATATCACTAAATTTACTCTATCTTTTTAATCACATTAGCCAAGTTTTTCTATATTGAGTAAGGTCCTCTTTCACAAATCCTGCCAGTGAATCAAATTAACCATCAAATATTCAATTATATTGTTTCACTTGATAAGAAATGGGAGAAAAAAAATCATGGATTATATATTATTACTTCAGTATGTAAGAAACTGTTGACTCAAAGTATATGTTTGAGTCGGTTTTGCAATGCTAGTGATTTGTGGTTGCTAGTTGTTAGCTAAGTGAAGAATCTAAGCTAATGATGGCGAGCAGCATGAGCATAAGGCAGGTTGTGCTTCAGTATCAGAATTGAATAAGGGATATACGAAGATGAGACCGTTATTAGCTTAGCATCACACCCACTCACCCACTGGTTTGTGAACTGGATATCACCTGCCCTTTGGAGTCAAAACTAACCATATTTGGTGAAAAGGAGCACAGCTACTACAGGAGTCTGAATCACATGAGAGCTAACGGTACATGCTAGCTGATCATCAAGTATCAATGAACATTTTAGAGCATAGCTGCCAACACTCCTGTTTTTCCTGGGACTCTCCTGTATTTCAGACCCCCCCCCCAACTACAGTGGTACAAAATGCTTTTACTGCATGAAAATACATTTCTAAAGTGTGACCTGTGAGGTGAGTAAGATGTCATAAAGTCCTGTCAAAGCATGAAACATCAGAAACCTGACATTTTAATTAATGAAGGAATGACTTAAAAATGGAACAGAACACTTATTAGGAAGAACAAATAAAACAAATGAGACTGGTATGAGTCCTGGGGGGAAAAAATATTCTTCATATCCCCCTCTTATTTTCTACTTTTGATCTAGTTATAGAAAAATATTGCTGTGGCATTTGGAGAAGAGGACATATGTAAATCGTGTGCTTATGTGAATGTAAATATCTTTTGCTCAATGTCAATTTTTTTTTAAAAGTGACACATTTCTGATTCCTTCTATATGACATTTAACATGTGGTCTCTTCATGTATGTTTTAATATTCTGTGCTAATTTTTTTTTTTTTTACATTAGTATTCTAATGAGCAAAAGTGAGATAAGAAAAGTGCAAACTCCATACTATACCTATTTAATATCTGCATAATAACAGCACTGCTGAACTTGCATTTGTCTTTACTTTTAACTCTTGACTTAACATATAATTGGATCCAATTTTCTGACATTTAATGTGAAAACTGTGGCAAAACGTCTCATTACAGTAGATCCTATATAGTAGTTCATGCAAGTGTTAAATTAAAGCTGTTTCTTTTTTCGTTTTTCTACTCCAATTATTGTTGTATTAAACAGGCAGATGACTTCTTCACCAGATTAAAACAGTCAATTCTTCATTACTGCTTCCAGGTTATATTTGGATTTGGATTTGACCAGGGTTGGACAGCATTGGCTTCATGTCCTGCTAAATTAACTGAGCTAGATACAGATTGATCAAAACTTTGAACCAAGTCTTAATTATATTTGGTCAGAGTTATGGTCAATACACAAGAAGCAGCCAATTAGTTTGCAAACTGCTGCTGAGCAACATATCTGAGAAAAGCATTACATGAACCACAATGAGCAGCCTGAAAACTACAGGAGGAAGACAGATACCTTTATGTCAAACCTGAACATTTTTAACAATCTTACTTGTACATTTTCTGTCACTTTCTCCTAAAATCCTGAAATGTTCCTTTGTTTAATCTAATTGAAAGCCAAACATATAAAAAAATCTATCAATTGAAGAAAAATAATAAAATAAATGAACAAAACATAGAAACAAAAACAGATCAACAGAAACAAATAAATGGAAAAAAAGCAAACAAAAAAGTTGCATTTGGACACCTGTACATTACTTACATCAACAAAATTATCAGTAAAATAACACTAAACTAAACTTGAATTATTCTGAATTTTTAAACTAAACCATCCATTCAGAACGTGTGAGGGTTTTTTTTTTCTAGATTTATTTTGAATATGAATGTCAAAAAAAGTAAAATAAGTAAATAAACAAAATAAAGAAATATAAATACAACCGAAACAAATTTAAAAAACAAAAAACAAAATACAAAAATACAACATATAATACATATTCAAAAAGGAGTGAGAAGAAGCATAGCTTATGAACTCCCACCCCTTTTCCCTAGAAATTAATTACAATAACGATCTTCCAAGTCCATACATATATAGATTCATACATATGCATACATATATACATACACACATACATATACACATACCTACAAACACACACAGATATACTTACACACACCTATATATACTTATACATATAAACACATACCCTATAGTTTTTCATCTTTATTAAAAAGGGTTAATATAGATTTACCACTAATTAACTATGCATTCCTTAACATACAACTATTCATTGGTAAAGATATTAGATGTGAAGTGTTAAACATTCTAAGGCATTGTTAAATTAGTAAATGGACAAAACTATTGTGCTTTAAGTTGAACTCACTTGGAGTCAGTTATTCAAATTTATTCTACAGCCTTCTAGAATGTTGTCACAGCTCCCATTCACTTTGAATGGACGTTCTCAGCATTCTGTGTTTTTTTGTTGGGTTTTTTTCGATAACTGTGCCATTAATGCTGCCAATGGCAACGAGTTTTGTCACTTCAGATTCAGGGTACCATATCACTCCGCAGGTAGTTCGGCCACTTTGAAAGTAAACATTCGCTACGTTGTAACAGCTATTTTATCCAGTCTGTTAGAGTAGTAGCAGTAATAAGCTGTAATAACTGTAGAATAAGCGGGATAATGTAGTACCCATGTGAGACTATCGAAAAATATTTGTCTTCAGGGCGGAACAAAGGGGTGCTGTTTGGCCCAGTCGGGAAATATTTTTCAGATAGTAACGAGTGTGCAATACATTATCCCTTACATACTGCAGTGACACTTGCTGACTCATGTTTTAATGAGTATGCACTTCTACTGGTCAGCAAAGAAAGATTTTTAAAGATCAGGTTCACAATTTCAGACCTTCCTTTACTTCACTTTTCCTCCTAGTTCTTACTATGTGTACAACTCATGCTGCTGCAGACCTGTCTCTGCCCCTGAACAGGATGGTCAGCCTCCATCTGTGTTCTTACTACAAAAACACATGCTTCAACAGTAACACAGCCACATCTGAACCGTCTCCTGCTGCTTATTCTGCTTGGTCTCTGGAGAGCTTTGTTTTTCTCTCAATTTTTTAATGGCTGGTGCATTGATATTCTTAAACATCTGCCTGTAACTCTGCAGTGTTTGACCACAACATCCTAAAAGACATATTTGATGAAGAAAGCATTCAATACTACCTTCTGACAAACAATGGATTTCAAATAATGCCAGTAGCACCCAGGAATGTGGTGATTTTCCAGCTAACACTAAGCTTTTTTAGGTAGAGGTGTTGTGTCCTGCAAGTTCATACACATTTTGAAAGATGTTTGTCATTGTAAAACTGAAAAATACACTGTACAACAAATATATATATTTTTTTACATATAATGTGACGTATGTTATCTGAACCAAAATTTGATGAGGAATTAAAAAATGTAGTTGTTTTTTTATCTTCATATAGGTAGACTTTGAGAAATTTTGGAATTTATATTTGAAAAATGTGGCTATAATATGTCTCTAAAAGTTATTTTCCTTGACTTTCCTTTAGATTTTTACCTCTGCCAAAAGGAGGTGTTAAATTTGAGTCCATTTGTCTGTCTGTCAGCAGAATAACGCAAAAAATTGTGAACGGATTTTGATGAAACTTTCAAAAATAACAGATAAAGGGTCAAGGAAGAACCCACTAGATTTTGAGCAATGAAGGTCAAAGTTCAAGGTCATACTAAAGGTCAACATCTAAAACACAGTGATAATATCTTAGGATTCAGACAAGATAGAATCTGATGTTTATTTTTCATTCATATCATCTCACTGTCAGACATCAGATGGGTCAACACCTATGGCTCCATCACGTCACATGTGAATGAAAAATCAAGCCTTGGCAGAGGTCTGCTGTCTCTTACTGCTTTGTTTTCCCTGAAAATATGTCTGATGTGTCAGGTGAACATGGTGAGATGGAGGCACATTCCTGAACCACTGCTGGAGCCTTGTGCATGATTCACAGCCATAGCAGATCCAGCAAAATGAAATATTTTTGAACACATACGTATTGGATTCCATTTTGTTTGTTTCCACTTATTACTTATTATTGTATGCTAGACTGTGTCTTAGTCGATATGTATTGTATTGAATAATTGTGGGAAAAAAAGTTTTTTCTCCCTTTTTTTTAATAAAAAAATCCACATAGTAATTCTTAAAGCAGATATCAATTTCAAATTAATTTGACATACCAGAATCGACTAAAGCCAACACCAAAACCCATCTGTAACTACAAAAGCACTCTGAGAGCGCAGACCCCTCCCCCACCAATATCTAATCATTTCTTGATCTCCCCATTACCACCATACCCTGAACATTTCAGCAAAATCCACCCATATTTTTTTAGTTAAGTTGTACACAGACAGACAGACAAACACACAGTTAAACGCCGGCATAAACATAACCTCTTTGTTGGAGGTAAAAATAATTTCATAAAAGTTTGTTAGAGTGATATTAATACATCCAAAGTGACCTTTAGTCAACAGTGTAATCATGAAGTTAACTAGACATGTTGAAATAGTCCAATCATAGACTCAAACTGCACAGTCTAAATTGGAAACTCTGCCTATAGTGATGTTTTAGGACTAGGTTAAAAGGTGCTGACATGCATTTCCACTTCCATTTCCACATGGAAATAAAAAACAAAATAAAACTTGCACATGGTTACTGTGGTTTTGCAGCAATGCTCTGTTTTTTCTCTGTTGATTCTCTGAGCCTCCAGTGGCTCATGAGCTCAATGCTGAAGCATACAACCATGACTTGTCAAATTGCTGAATTAATTTGTTTGTCAAATGTCCCACAGCTTCTTATAGCTGCCCTTAGTCACTTTTTTTTTTTTTTTTTTTTTTACTGAAATCTCCATTCATAATGATGGTTTATTTTACAGGAAAAAAATGCTCTGAAGTCTTTCTGCAAAATGTAAAAACTATAAATCCAGTTTGTGTATATATCCCTTTTGACATTTGAAAGGCATCTTGAGAGGAAACGTGTCTTATATTGAGTCTCATTTCTCAAATCAATTCCGCTTCACAGTGTTGACTCCCAGATGGCTAACTTCTTACCGCCTCTATGTTTTAGTTTTTTTCATTTTCTTTTTCTGCTTTAGTTCATTTTTCCAAATAGACAATTACAGTCACACATCACATAAATCCACTAAGATGCAGAAACAGGCAGATTTCTGTCAGCTCTTGGATTCCTTCTTTTTTCAATGCCATTACACTGCACCCTGACATATTTTAGCTCTCAACAATCTGTAAAATTTTCCAGCATGAGTATGAGTCACACATTGGCCTTGTTCACCTGTTAGAGTTGACTCAACACAGGCCACAGCTCACAGATATTAAATCAGCTGAAAGTACAGCATGTGGACTGTTTAGTCCTCACCACAGACAGACCTATTCCCTACACTTTGATTTATTTAACATTCTACCAGCACCAAAGAAAGGTTTGGTTGTACCCAATATTAGTGTGGAACCGAGGGAACGCTCCGCCACTCATCTGGATTTCTTTAATTTCTTCATAACTCTTAGGATGAGGATGCAGGGACACAGTATTACATAACAGTGTATATTACAAAGCTGCTTTGTTGAGAAAACTAACAAAAACACAAGTAGGTCTGTTACTGTATAATCCATATATTGATTTAAAACATTCCATATTCAACATGTCGAAGCTCAGAGATTCATGCCACAGATAATTACAGATACAACTCAAGCTCTTTAAAACAATTTAGAACAGGGGTCTCAAACTCATTTTCTTCAGGGGCCACATTCAGCCTGATTTGATCTCCAATGGGCCGGACCAGTAAAATTAAAACATAGTAACCTATAAACAATGACAACTACATATTGTTGTCATGGTTTTAGTGCAAAATAAATCCCGTTAAATTATGAAAATATTTGTATAAATCACCCAAATGCAAAAAAAAGAAAAAAAAAGTTACATTTCATTAAAAAATAGGGGAAATTTTAACAATATTCTGCCTCAATTCGTCATTTGTCTGTTTTTTTTTTTATTACAGATCAGTTCTACAGAGACACTAAACTCTTAGTAACAGAAGCAGAAAATGGTTCAAATTTTGTGTAATTTTCATTCGATATTTCAGGTTGTTCAGGTTTTGTTTAGGTTATACACATTTTATTGTTAAAGGATATTTTCACAATTGAATATTTTTGCAGGGAAAAAAACTGTTGTCATCATTTATAGGCAAAGAAAAAACTAAGAAAATATGGAGTCATTTAATAGGTTATTATGCTCTTCATCCCATGGGCCGCATTAGAACCTTTGGCGAGCCGCATTTGGTCCTCGGGCCGCATGTTTGAGACCTCTGATTTAGAAGCATTATTCTACGGCCCTGTGGAATGTTGCGACAGCACCCATTGACATTGAATGGACGTTACCAGCGTTCTGCGGGCGGATTTTTTTTTTTATAACCGCCCGCTGCGCCGTTAACACCCGCTGCGCCGTTAACACCCGCTGCGCCGTTAACACCCGCTGCCAATGGCAACGAGTTTTGTCACTTCAGATTCACGGTACCATATCACTCCGCAGGTAGTTCGGCCACTTTGAAAGTAAATATTTGCTACATTGTACCGGCTATTTTATCCAGTCTGTTAGAGTAATAGCAGTAATAAGCTGTAATAACCCATAGAATAAGCGGGATAATATATTGCCCACGTGTGACTATTGAAAAATATTTCAGTTCAGCCCTGTCGGGAAATATTTTTCTGATAGTCAAGGATGGGCAACACATGATCCCTTATGAAACTGTGATGGTTTCTGAAGTGCTGTTTTAAAACCAGTAGTTTGTGATTTTGTGTTCACCATCTGGCCTCTTTGGACAAAAGGGGAGGAGCTGCAGTAGTGGGAGGAGCACAAACCAGAGCATGGAAGTCATGCTAATTCGAAACATTAGCTTACAAACTCATTGATACTTCAACAAACACTTGCCTAAAAACTTGTTTTAAAATGTTGTTAGTGTAACTTGTAAGCTGTTGAGAAAATGTATTTGACTAAAAAGAATAATATTAGAATACAATAAAATGTCCAACATGGCAGACGTTAACTCTCAGAGATTCATGGGTATTTTCTTCAATTTTACGTAGTTTTAAAATTCACCTTTTTAAGTCCAATAGTTTTATATCAAAATCTTCAGGAAAATCTTAGTTGTGTGCAACTGACGAACAACTAGAGCACTGTAGAAATAGTTAAGAATTCAGCCCAGATACTGCACACATGCATTCATATGGAGATGACATAAGTTTAACAAATAAAACTAGAGGAATATGAATAAGATAATTGGTCATTTTAGGATTAAAGAAATTAAATATCATCTTTTGAACATCAATGGTATCTGTCATTCCATTTTGACCAAATGTCTCTGATATGAGATACATGAGGATGAATATTAGAGTCACATTACTGATCAGCATTCATTAGATGTGTCCAAATGATAAGGGAACTTTACATCATATATCATTGTTATGTCATATACTGTATTTACTGAACACAAACAGACCCATTTACAACACTGACATACTGTATATTCATTTATTTCTGTTGTTAATCATGTGGTGCAGTTGTCCATCCCACAGAAGGGGACATCTAATCTTGGACAGGTCTATTTCTGTCCTGTCTCTCCTCATATCTTTACATAGAATAAAGGATGACCTTGGTACAGTGTTTGTCCAGCTTTGACCCTAGGGGGGTCACCTGGAATTAAGGTTGCCTGAAATTTCTAGTAACTGTTAAAAATAAAGGAAGTTTATTTACCTATATCTTATTCTTACTTTTTCTTTTTACCTATAGTATTTTTAACTTTATTATATAATATTTATATCTGTATTCTTTGCACATCTGCCGACGTCACTTTCATTTCACTGCCAGTGCACGTGTACAGTCAGCACGTGACAAATAAAACTTGAAATTAAAAATAAAAACTTACTAATGAAAAAATATACGGTGAGTTGAGAGAGACAATCACAATATATAAAAGACATAACAAACTGTGGTCGGTTTCAGATGCTGCAGTTCTTTCATAATTCATAGTTTGAATTATTTTTACCTTCACCAAGGAGGTTATGTTATTAATGGAGTTAGTTTGTCTGCCTGTCACAATCTGTCACAACCTTTCCCCCAGATCGACTCCAGTTACACCTGGTCCGCACCGTGCAGCTGTGAGTCATATCTGATCTGCAAACTATTTAAGCAGTGAGGCTTGCAGTTGCCGGTGCGAAACCATTCAGTTTGTCACCTCAATAACATGGACACTCTACCCATTTCCCTGGTCACCATAACCTGGACATTTTTCACCACCATTACAGACTGACTGATCTACCCCCCCCGCCCCCATACCAGGTTTTGTTTTCTGTCTGTGTTGTGATTTTGCTCTGTTTATTATTCAATTATTTTTCCCTTCAACACTGACCATTGGAGTCCTCTCTATACTTCACCCATCCTGACACTGTCTGTCTGTTTGTCTGTTAGTTAGCAAGACAACTCAAAAAGTTACAAACGGATCTTGATTAAATTTACAGGATGAGTTGGAGGGGGGGGGGGGGGGGGGGGGGGGGCACACACACACACATGGAACAAATGATTACATTTTATTGGTGATCCGGAAGACATCTTGGATTCTGGATCACTTTGAAATTGATTCACCATTTACTGCAATGTCAAATTTCAAAGTGATCCAGAATCCAGGACCCCCTCCCCTCCCCTCCCTCCCCTTATATTAACAGTCACCTCAGGCAAATTCATTCCACTCCTCCACAAAAATGGTCAAATGGAAGATGGATAACAGGAGGTTTGCAGACAGGTGGGAAGCAGATTATCTGTTCACAAATATAAAGGACAGACCTGTTTGTCTTTTGTGCAGAGCTAACATGACTGTAAGGAAAGAACATAACATAAGGCCTCTGCAGGAACTCAATAAATATTGAGTTTGGCCCATAACTCTATCTCTTTGATACCCCTGATCTATGTGATCTGAGGTCTTAGAAATGTAGATGTAGATTTAGAAGAACAGAACACGTATGAGAGGGTCTGAATAAAATGAGACCAGAATGAGTGATAGTATTTTAAAGCAAAGTTCAGTGTATAGGTGTAAGATTTCATCAGTTGTATTGTAGTGTTCTGAAGAGGAAAGATAGAAACTCAACTCAATTTCACCCCCAAGTTTTGAAGCACTACAGCTACAGAAATACTGAAGCGTCAACATCTTTTGACAGTTTTAATAGTGTAATGTTTTAACCACAAACACAACATAGCTGTCCGTCAAGTAAACATGTTTTATTCAATATGCAGTCGATCTGAAAATCTGCAGTGATTTATAAGATCTATTAGGCTTATAGTATTATCACAGGAAGAGTAATCTACAGAGAGCAGAACCTCACTAATTAGATGATCCAAACAAAGTGAATGAGGCCAAGATCATTCCTATGAAAATATTACTGATTCATTTATTTTGTATTGGTTTCAGTTTACAGCTGTAGTTGGCTCTTAGTTGGTTTGTATTCTACTGCCATAGCATTTGGAGATGAAATTATCCTGGGTCATCTATAACCTTTTGGAAGAACCTTTTATATAGCTACATTTTATTAACAGTAATTTAGTCCCTTGGCTTGTGAAACTAATAACAGATATTTAAAAAAGCAGGAATATGCATTTAATCATTTTGTTGCTACTCATCAGTTTTATCTCTGAGAGCTATTTTGCATCTATCGAACATTTTTTTATTTATATTTCACTACGGGTCTAAAATTAAGCCATTATTATAATTAAAGGGACAGTGTAGATCATTCCGTTACAAAAAAAAAAAGATAATTAAAGTGAGAAATAAGAGACTATTTCTTGTTGAGGGTGTCAGTGCAGTTGATTTAAGTGACAAGTTGAAAAGTCTATCACTATTTTGTTAAAGGACAGGCCTTATTGCCAGTCACTCCTGTACAGTGGAAGCTCAGACCAGTCAATTATCTTGCAGTTTTTTCCCTCTGCAGTCTTTCAGTGTCAAAGAAGTCTCTCTGAGCCTAGTTTCACACAATCCTTTCATGGACCAAAGTGTGTGTGTGTGTGTGTGGGGGGGGGGTTTTCCCCCACTTTCTCTGCACACACTTAATACATTGTGCTTCTTTCATGATATAGTTCCTCAAAAATACCTCTGTCTCTTTGAAATGTTATTGTAGAATCTCTTCATGCTCTCATTTCAAAAAGTCTTTTTCATTTTGAAGATACAGGTGTATTTTCTATTTCTTTATAATACACGGTTCTGCTCGTGTTGCAGAGTCTTTAATTGCTACCATTTTTTTCTTACCTGAGATGAGGCCTGAATCAACATCTAACTACTGCAACATCCCGGCAGCAATCACATCTGCAATAAAAAATATCGACTTAGCAATGCGTATTAGCTGATATTGTTTTAAGGGGAACTGAAATTAGAGGAAAAAGCTCATTTCAGAGCGGAACAATTCAATTAGCTTTTTTTTCTTCTCTGAAGGCAATACAGATTTATTGCCAGATTAAGGCACTTGAGACTGAAAATAAATAAATAAATCCAAGTGCTCATTTGTATGTAATCTGCACATTCCCTTAAAGTTAGTCAAGCACCAAACTATAAGTGAACACCAAAAACATCCTTTATGTGCTTTTAATAGTACAAACAAATAAAATGAGGGTTTATCTATCAGTTAGAAAAATATGGAACTGTGTGACAATGACAACATTTACACGTTTTGTCTTATTGTATAAAAAAAATGCTCATTTCTGTCTCTTTTTTTAAACACTGAATAGACAAATGTGATCGTTTTCTGTTGCCAGGTATGCACAGTATCCAGTCCAAGCAGATGATTCCAGTATTTGAACCCCATTAAACAGAGGGAAAAGGTGAATGGAAGTGTGTGAGTGGTGGATGGACTCTACAAACAGCTGATGAATGAATTTCTTTCTTTCTTTTTTTTTTTCTGTGCTCAAATATTGCTTGATACACTTGAGGTTAATTGCTATGGTATAAAGGTAGGCATGATTAGTGAGCTGATTACCGGCATCCTGGACCATCATTAAACCTCATTCTGGACTCAAAAGTAAATCCTACATTTGGGAATTTCTCCATTTATCTAAATGCCTTAAACGGGATGAAAGAGGGAAAAAGATGGAGTATTGATACCCATCCTTCCTCTGTGCAATCATGTTTTTATTATTCACAGTTTCATATATAGTCATCTTCTATTCGTATTATTTTACTCATTTTAATATCACTCCTATGTACATTAAGTCTTTTTTATAATGTTTACATTTTTATTACTTTCTACTCTTTTACTATTTTTAACATTCATATTGTTCTTTCGCCAGTTTTATTTAATCCTATCTTAATTCTGTAGCTTTTGAACATAAACTACATTGTAATGACACATTTCAAGCTGATGTCTAAATTTGACTTCCAAATATTACATTTACTAAAAATTTTAAGATGCTTTTTTGGACGTTTGTAACATTGTTTAATATAATGAAGTAAAGTTATTAACAGAAAAACCAAACAAAACAGGTCAATGACTGTGTGTTTTGAATGATCCATAGAGTCAGCTCTTAAAAGTCGACAGTAGGTTATTGTTAGAGTTAGGGTTATTCCATGACAGTACAGTTTTTTAACTCACTCACGTTAATGCAGGTGCTTTTTAATTTCATATATCACTGTAGTAACACTTTCACTAACTCAAATAACTACAACACATGTGATTATACATTAATGAAACATAATTAGTAGTATTATATCCCATATCTGCATTTAGATCCCCCTTAGTCTCCTAAATTTAACACACTACAGCTTTAAAAACATAGCAGGCCTATGGCCTTTGTTACCATGGAAACGCTCAGTGGTACCACAGGATGGTGAAGGAAAATACTGATACATCAGTTGTATCTGAAATCACTCCCTCATTCACTCATTCAGAACTCCTTATATAATAAAATCATTAGTTTAATGAGCAGTAAATAGGTTTCAGAAACTGTGTAATCACCCATTCATATCTGTCCAATATATCTTCAAATACAGTACGGAGTAAAATCACACAACTCATTCAGGCAGCAAAACAATAGAGCTCATTTCCATATATAGCCAGTTTTTCAGAGCCAGCCACTGAATATACATACATTTCTTTAGCGATGATACATTAATTGTCACAAGTCTTGATTTTTAATTAACTGATAATCCCATGCAAAGTGTTCTGCCGCATAGTGGCCTATTTTATGTTTAATGTCAAAATGTTACACAGTCTGTGATAAACAGACTCATTACATTTTATTACATTCTCCAAAATTATGGGTGTGGTGACTATGATTGACAGGTGAGTCTGTCTGTGTGGGACGTTGATTGACAGGTAGAGTTAGCTTGGCTGCCAAGTTGGACATTCAGACTCTTGTTTATTGAATAAAATGTATTTTTCTCTTTGACAGGCAGCTCTATACTTGATGTGTTTAAGGACTTACACTAACAAGACTGTCAGTGGGTTATGTCATGAAGTAACTTAGCTGCATCATTCCATTTCACTATTACAGTAACTCATTCTGAATTATTAAATATGAAATAGCTATAATTTGTGTCCACAGAATTTCATGACACTACTGTTATGTTACAGTTATATCGACATGTACAAAGTAGCTGAAATGACTTCAGATGTTTAATATGACAATATGTTAATAGATGTAGTTCTGTTCTACAGCATCTGGAGTTATCAATATGACATCACAGAGGGTCCGTCCACTGTTTACATACATGTGCTAATCCTCTATAAGGACTTTAAGGAGCACACTTGAGCAGCAGAGATTCTGTTCACTGAGGACATTTTAATACATGATGTACAGATTAGACTCAATCCTCCAAAGTCACCTCTTCATGTCCACATTTATATGTGCTTTTGTAAATGGGATGTGAAACTGGATAAGTCTTCCAATAGAAACACCTCAAATTACAACAACACACCTGGCTCTCAGCAAGTTCTTCTTATCTACCTTCTGTGGTCGTGTAAACATATCTGACTATGTAAGCAGATAGTGGCTCTGGTAATGACATTAGATGTCATATGCTACAAACTATTCATCATAGAAAACAAACCCCTGCCATCTTTATACGCTGCAGTTAAACACCAGACATACTTCAAAACAATCTGAAATGATCGTGATGATCCATCAGGGGAAGAATTGCTCTGTTTGTTGATTTCAGCTTTACAATAGAGGCGTGTTTGACCACTGAGCTGCTGATACAATAACATATACAAAAAAGTCAATATAAAATAGAGAGTGAAGCTTGATATCAGGGTGTGGATACAGTACTGTTCACCTTAATCAAATATTTGATGCATTTTATTAAAGATGACACAGAAAATACAGATGTTATGTTGGATACAATATTGTATACTACAGTATTATGCATGATGTATGTCTTTAAAAAAAACCCATGTATTGCATTTTAGTGGCTACATTACATACTGTATTTTTAATGATGTGCATACAGAATATTTTTCCAATTACTCTTGTATGTATGTGTGCGTCACCCGTGGTCATCTGCAGTTGCGGGCCATTGAAAAATATTTTTAATGATGCAGTCGGGTTGTTTGTTGCTTGAGATAAACATTAAAATAACCTGGTAAATCATTGTAATTTAAATATTAGGTACAATTTTCTACTATTAGTACATATGCTTTATTAACTGAATTTCCATGAAGGTGACACACAATGTCAGAAATATCCTATGACATGGAGCGAGCAAGAGAGAAAATAAAGTTGTAATAACTTTTGAATGATGAAGCAGGACAAAAATATTTTCTCAACATTAACATTAACTTACAAGCAATGACATCGGATTTTAAGACAGAAAGAAATGCAGGTATGTGAGTAAGGTCATTTGATGTTCATAAAGACCAGGGACTACTTTTTAAAAATGCGGGTCAAAAAGTGGGTCAGGACCATCCTTTTCAATTCTATTTCTTGCGGTCTGAGTTTTGAACAGGCTAGTTAGTTAGTTCAGTTGCGGGTCGTTTATACATCAACCCATGTTGATTTATACTAGATGACACTAGATTTCAATCATATACTTCGAGTATAAAGTTGTTGTTTTTTTCCATTAAAACTAAAAGAATAAAGACTTAAATGAATCTTATTGTGAAGCTTCTATTTTAAAAAACAATACTTTTAATTTCTGTTGTCTTCAATTCATTTTCATATCAGCTTCTCCAATTCTCCAATGTTAAACCCTAAAATCCTATTTAACAAGAAAAAACAATAAAACTGGTCAAATTATAAAGGATTTAAACGTTCAATATGTGATATTTACTGACATCCAGGGGGTGAAGTTGGAATTTACAACTTTAATACCCCTATCCTCCCACAATCCTTAACAGTAGCTGCTAATCATTAGAAGCACTGTTTATTTTGTCCATTCTGGGATTTTCAGTTCACAGGAAAGTGCACCTTAGAGACACCACTATTAAGAAAGGAGACAAAGTTCATTTAGAACCACTGCAGAAACGGTAAAAACCTTCTTTGAGTAAACAACTCATTCTAACGTGAAGAAGACTTCTATTATTAGTTTTAATGAAAATTAAAACATAAGTAAATTGACTTTACTCCATTTCTGCAATCGTATTCTTGTTAAATCATAAATAATTGACCATTGATGTAATAGGCACTTGTGTATTTCATGTGTCTGGTGGTGACTTATTCTAATAGTATAAAAAAAAAGGCAGATAAAATGAAATGCAATTAAAAAGGGACAAAGAAAAGGTCGGGGTGGATTAACTTATTTATGAGTGACCAATTCAAACACAAGATAAATTTATGCTGCCTTGATTTTTGTAAGATTCACCATTGTTCCCCTTCCTTCCTTTCTTTCTTAACACTAACTAAATTATTTTGTGCCTGAAATGAACAAAATCTTAGTCATGCCATTGGTACAGCTTCACTAAAAGTTATGTAATATTTGAATGCTCATATTTGCTGCAAGACTGGAATATGCATTGATCTCAAGCACTGTTAACTCCCCCTATGTGGGGTTAAAAAATGAGAACTAAATGCAGACAAATTAGAAAAAATAATAATAATAATAATAAAATTAAAACATTAAAAAATTCTATTTGTTACCTACTTTCCTATCTGCTCATTTGTTGTTGTTGTTTTTTTCTGTTTTTTTTATATATGTATATGTTTAGTACTTCAATTATTTATTTATTTATTATTATTATTATTATTATTATTATTATTATTATTATTATTATTATTATTATTGTTATTATTATTATTATTATTATTATTATTATTATTATTATTATTATTATTGTTGTTGTTGTTGTTGTTGTAGTATTGATTATTGTGGTATTGATTATTGTTGCATTCTGCACATATTCGAAATAAAGCATTCAAATCAAATCACATTTTCTACATATTTTATGTTGGGAATAACTGCCAGGAACCTAATCCATCATTTAAGTACAATGATATGCTAGTGTTTTATATAAATTCCTAATGAACACCTGAAAACTAGGATGAGTGAATATCAAAGTGCAAAACACATTCACACAAAACAATATTCTTGACAATAAAAACAACAGAAGAAAGTTAAATGCATCATATTATTGTAACCATGCATAAAAATGGTGCATTAAAGCACAGAACAGATCTGCATATAAGACTGAGGCAGAGTCTCTTCATGTGGCATCCACAGCTGAGTAACTGCAGAGACACTGTCGACTGAGACGACAGGACAAGTGCTGCATTTAAATAGAAATGGTGTAACATTCACAGTATAATGCATAATTCAGCCCTGCACTGTGGATTAAACCCTGCTCCCCAGCTGTTATAGAGAGCCACTTAAAAACAGCATGTAGCACGCCAAAAACTACCCTGAACTGCCACTGATATCATGACGTCCCTATTTGCTTTTTAGTAGTTGAATTTCACTCCAAAATGTTTTCACCAGATTGAGTTGCAGAAGAAAAAACAAACAAAAAAACTCTAGTACTGTATATTGTAATTTATTTTTTTTTTCTTTGAGTCATAATGTTTGTCAGGACTGTTTGGAAAAACTTTGCTCTCTAAAACAGACATTTTCCAAACTGAGAGTGAGATGTGGGAAAAAGTACAGATTTCAGAAAGTGCAAATGTTCACACACTTTTTTTTTTTTTTTTTTTTTTTTTTTAACACTAACACTTACAAACACATGGCTACACAAACTAACACACTCATACACAGTGGGACACTCTAGAGGATAGTGTTTTCCATAGACAAATAGCCCCTATCAGAGATTCCAGTTCTTGTTGCCATGACGATGATTACATTTACCCCAAACACGGGTTTCTTTCTTATGACTTATAGTGCCCTCCACCCCATCCTTGGGGAGACTGTTTTCAACATAATGCATGGGAATGCAACCCTGGAACAACATTACATAGAGCCAATTGATCAAGTGTGACATGCAGGGAGAGGCTGGTGAACACACTGCACTGGAGGAGAGAGGGATGGATAACAATAGGAGAGGACAAACATCTGAAGAATGTCTGGGGGAACACAACATATTGTAAGACATCATACTTATAGAACACCTCCAATTATCTGTCCATGCAGATGTTGCACTTCTCATTTCAAACTGTCTTTTTTTAGTTTTAGAACTGGGTTTATTCATGACGCAGAACACGACTAAAACCTGATTAATTATTCTAAGTTTGCTCTGCCAACTAAAGTTCATGGAAATGAGTTCCCAGGTTCATGTTTTCAGATCATCATAGTCCTAGACTAACAGCCTCATTCTAACACTTTTACTGCTGAATAAACTTCTAGCTTAGTCTGGGTTGGTTTTGGACGTGGTTCAGTGTGTGGACTGTCTGTGAACTGGTTCATTTTAATCACCAGACATGTGTTATTACAGCTGTAGGTTTCTATATGTTGGGCTGTGTGATAAAAATGATAACAAGTATTCAGAGAATGCCTAATCTCACCCCTATTTTGTGCCTATCTCAAGTTTCTATGACAACCTCTTCTTGAATTAGAGACAATAATGTGATTTTGACCTTTCTGCAAAATGCGACCTTGACTTTTGACCTTTTGCAATATTGATAATTTCGTTATATGTATATATGTGTCAGTGCGTGTAATATTAGGATAATATATCCAGTATTTAAAAAGTTATAGCATGATATGTCTGTGCTTGACACACACATACATTGTTACACAAGTTAATTTTGCTACATGTCACCTTTGACCTCCAGATATCTCAAAAACTATTGATCATAGGTGATAACACCAAATATGAGAATTGTAGAAATCTTCATTCCACATCGTTTGGTACCAATCTGAAAGTTTTTTCTCCCTCCGTTCTTGAGTTTTAACTCATAACATGATTTTTACCTTTTAGTTAATTGTGACCTTGACCTTTGAACTTTAATCAAATGTATCATTGCATCTGATGCACATTAGCTATATGTATATGCCCATGTAATTTCATGGTGATATCTCAAGTATTCATCGAGTTATAGCATGATATGTTTCTGGAGACACACACACACACACACACACACACACACACACACACACACACAGTGATCACAATAATCTCTCCCAACCAATTTTGGCCGAGATTAATGATAAAGGTCGCAGTATAACTTCTCTTCGATAGAAATACAAGACATACTCCATACAATTTTGACAGAATTAATTCATCCATGTTTTGAAAGATGTAAGAACATCCAAACATAATTCCAGTCGTACAGTAGCACTGGACTGAACCAATCATGCCACAGTTACATCAGGTTAAATTGAAGCCCACAGCACAGGTGTAAGAGCCAGTCACAGCAACACACGCTAATGTCTAGGCTACAGTGGGAGGTAAATGAATGCTCCTGAGGAAAAAATATAACTGAGAGCTCAGGCGATCAGGTTACAAAAAATGAGGTGCCAAACATTTCACACTATTTACAGTTCGTTCTTTCCACAATACTAATACACACAAACCATAAGGCTGTAAAACTGAAAATGAAACACTTATAAAAACAAGGGTCAACATCAAATGACACGTTTGTATGCAGTTGATAACGTCACAGTCTTACAAAATCTACCTGAAATGTTTGACATCACCACAGGATGTGTTCAATCATTTTCAATCCCAGTGGAAAAACATGGAGGATTTATGAGCTGTACTCCATTCACACACTAGAGGAACCTGCTGATATTTTGGCTTCACTTTTGGGGGGGGGGGGGGGGGGGGGCAGTACATATTTTTACACACAAACTAGTATTCCACAGACTCCTGTTGATTTATTTAGTGTCCGTATTGACACTGTGGTTTTCTGTAGATTTGCTGAAGTCGATTAAATCACTTCCAGCAGTTATAAAACTGTACTTGATCACCTTGGTCACAATAATCCCACAGGAGCTTCTCTGAAACCACTTCATCATCCACTTTCTACAAGTATTCTGATCTTAAGGATTAACATTGAACTTTTGCTACTCGTTTGGTTTGGGTTTTTGGCCTTGGAGTAATGTTTTTTTAGTCTTCCACTTATTATTGGTCCAAATTGTACAAACAGGTCTATGTTTCCATCAGCATCCGTCCAGTATTTCAGTCACATGATTTGTCTTTATCTTCAATAACAATCTCAATTTAAGCAAACATATTAAATCAACAGTTTGGTCTCAGAAATATTTTTGAAATCAGCCCTTCTATTACTATGCATATATATATATATATATATATATATATATATAAACAGATTATAAGGTATATTAAGTCAAACAAGACATTCAGATTAGTCAGACTTGATTCAACTCACAATAACCACAATCGTACTAACTTTTTATTATTGTTTAGTTGCAACACATCTGAAAAAATACTTTTTCCAGTTCATTCCTCTTCCATAAATCAATCACATTCTTCTCCTTCTCCTTGTACACACACTGTAATACTATGTTAAAGCACAGTACTATGTATTACTCTGTGAGGCTCCTGACTACTGTAATGCTCCAACAATCCATCAAGTGGTGCAGCTTTATTGTTTACTAAAGTCCTACTAAAACATTTGGACAGATTTTTGAGCACTGTGTACTACATAAAACTGGTCAATAACCACAACCAGAATTAATATATAAGGCACACTGTTGATGTTTTTAGAACATTAAAAGTATTTAAGTGTGTCTTAGTCTGAAAAATATGGTATTATTTCAGAAAAATCAGTAATAAACAGGATAATCAAATCCAGGTAAATAAACATATACATGCTCTTCCCCCTCTATCTGAGACACTGCAGTATCATAAAATGTCCAAAGATATAGCAATCTAAACTAATAGGAATTCATAGGGCTGTTGGATTACGTAAAGTTTAGTCAAATCGAGGCAAAAACAACATTTTAAATTAAGGAAAATAAAAAATCATTGGCGTTGCAATAAGTCATAATTACATTTACTATTTTGGAATAGTCAGAAAAAAAAGGAACTATTGTTTCAGTTTGATGTTATCTTCCACAATGCAACACAGTGCAACTATTATCCATTTTATTTGAAGGAATGAATGTTTAAAAAGCCCTTTTGAGGAAAGCAGAATGACCTCAAATCCAATCACATTGTATTCACGCATCAACATAAATCAAAAAAGCTATTTTCAACACTCCTGTATGCAACCAACCAACACTCTTTCATATGACTTTCACAATATATGCCAAATTTAAATCTACATTACACATGGTGGTACATAAGAATGAAGGTAAAAGTGACACCTGTGTCTGTTTTGTTATTCATAGTCATTTTTCAGTTGCCAAATACCCAGCAATGTCATACTGTTACATCAAATATGCTCCTTTATATAACACCTTTTTACCACTCGTGTTTTACTTTTTACATTCTACAATGTTGAATACATTTTGTTTCATAATCTGTCGTGTCAGAACATTTTTACATGATTGTGCCATTGAGATGCAGCAGCAGCAGCAACAACAACAGACAGAAATTTAAAAAAAAAAAAAAAAAAAGATGGGGTCTTTTTCAAACAGCTCCCGTCCCTGACAGCAGGAAATGCTACACCTATTTTTAACCACAAACATGCAGTTTTTCAGCTGGGACACATGGGAGGGATCCAATTAGCTTACAGGAAACCCACAGAGGCAAACCCTGAGATAACTAATAATAAGACTTTCCCCACATGCTGACACACTGCACCAAAAGGAGAAACACACTGGTACAGTAACATGTCTAAAAAAACAGAACTGGAAGAAAAATACTGTGGCTTAAACCAACACAGTCCAGATAAGATTTAAATACTTGATCTGAGTTTAAACACACATGTCCCTTCCTGGTTATGTTACATGTATTCAAATAATACATGCAGAGTAAAGGAGGTGAAGTACACATTCATGGATTTATGGTGTAACTATTCTTTCATTCATGCATTTATTCATTGTTGCATTCAACCTTTTCTAATTCACTGGTCACTGGCTCTTTTATTAATGTCGCCCAACATTGGTTGGGATAGATATGTGTGTGTGTGTGTGTGTGTGTGTTTACAGAGACATATCACGCTATAACGCAATAAATACTAGAGATATCACCATGAAATTACATGGGCATATACATATAGATAATGCGCATCAGATGCAATAATCCCCTTGAGGAAAGGTCAAAGGTCAAGGTCACAATTAACTAAAAGGTCAAAATCACATTATGGGTTAAAACTCAAGAACGGAGGATCACAGAACTTTCAAATTGGTACCAAACAATGCGGAATGAAGATTTCTACGATTATCGTAATTGGTGTTATAACCTACAACTAATAGTTTTTGAGATGTCTGGAGGTCAATTGTGGCATGTCGCAAAGTTAACTTGTGTAACATTGTTTGTGTGTGTCAAGCATAGATATATCTATAACTTAATCAATACTGGTATCATAATATTACACGCACTGATGCAAATGTACATATAACAAAATTATCAATATTACCAAAGGTCGCATTTGGCAGAAATGTCAAAATCACATTATTGTCTCTAATTCAAAAACGAGTTGTCATAGAAACTTGTGATTGGCACAACATAGAGGCGAGATTAGGCATTCTCTGAATACTTAATACTTAATTTAGTTGATGTCATTTACAAACTCAAACCTGCACCTCAAACCTACCACCATTCATTCATTCACTCATTTATACTTTCATTCATAAATTTTTATCCCATATTCATACTGTTGCCCATCTATTCATTCATCATATTTTTTTAATTTAATTCCAGATAAACATTGGTCTGATTGTTTTTACTGTGACTGTGATCCATTTTGACAGATATGTGCATGTTGTGCAAAAACTAGCAAGTAAAATGTACAAATATACAGATATCAGTACATAAACACTATAAATAATGGAATGTTATTTTCACCCCCAGAAAAACAAACAAATTCTTGACTTCTGGACAGTTAAGTTTCTATAAACTTTAGCTGAAATCCTTAACGATGCATCTAAAGTTGTCCTTGATTTGTTGAATATCTCCTTCTGACCTTGTGATTCAGTTCATCCCACAGTAGTATAGCCCGGATTTAGTTCAGGAGATTGGAGAGGCCATTCCATAATAGATAACTTTGGCTGTTTTCTCCCAGAATGACCTTAAATGTGGACAAATTATTCATGCCATTGTCTCATTTCACCATCTATAGTTTACACAAGCTACATGTTTGTAATGGCTCTACAACCCTGGCATGAACAGAAGTGGAATAAGACAGAGCTACAAAATATAATACTAGTGCTCACAGTGATATCATTAAGTTTTTGTTCCAATATCTGTGCATTTACATATTTGTTAAACTAAACCGTCTTACCATTAGTTTATATGGTTTTTCCAAACTTGTGATAAATACTTAGTATGTTTACTCTTGACTTCGTAAATATGACATGTGGGATGGGAAAGTGAATTTTTTCTGAAATGTTGCAGGTTTCTGTGAAAGAACTAGTGTTAAGACGCATTCATGCTCTACGCTAAATGCACATATATACATGGATGGATTCTCTGCTTTCATTATATTTGTATTTCTGTCCATTCTCTGGGAGTTTGTGGATGTGAACCCAAACAGAGAGTACAAAGAAGTACCACCGGGGAGTTACGGAGGCAGTGTTGAGATTTGAAGAGACTAATCTCCAGAAATAGTGGAAAGTAAAACAACTGTTTGAGTTAGTGATGAAGTACCAACAATTGACAACAATGACCCTTCTTAAAGGGGACATATGCTCGTTTCCACAAGTTCACACAGTTTCCTGGTGTCTCATGGACCGTTCTGTGACATGCTTTGGTCAAAATACCACATTGAAGCAGAGATACAACAGCCTCTTCAACCTGGAGAAACAGTCCTTTTCAAAACATACACTTTTAGTGCCTCATGCTTTCATGCAAATGAGCCACAGCTGACTCCGCCCTTCTCTTCTGCATTCTACCGAGAGGAACAAGAGAATGAAATGGAACCTAAAAAAGTTAAAGCAGAGAAAAGGAGACAAAGACAACGATAAAATAAAATCAGTTTTTCAGCCCCAGTGCCTTCAGGTCCTGGTACGTTAACAGTCCCAGTGTGCATTTGGGTCTGGTTCATCTGGACCTGGTCTGACCAGATGAGCCACAACACCATGGTTGTGGTGTCACCCACGGATCAGCCTGTCTGATCAACCCGAGTCTGACCAACCGTGACCCGAACGCGCGCATGGCGACCAGGGCTCAGACCCCAATGCACCGGACACACACCGGGACTACCTATAGAGAATAATGGAGGACCTGTGAGTCTGAGCAGAGGTCGCTGTGACCAGTAGGTGGGGTTAGCTGAGCTGGTGGGGTTGGGATATTCAAATGAACCTATGAATGTAACGTATGAAGCATAGATAATCCAATCAGGAAAAAAGGACAGTGGATGTTTTTTGTTCATACTTTAAGGGTCTCCTCACACACATATTTGTGTTGGAAAAACATTAAAAAGTGCATTTTGTGCATCAACATTACCATCTACGTTAGTTATACCTCCTCTGTCTTCACCATGTTTGTTATTATTATTGACCTTCTTCCTCTCAAAAAACTTCACTCTTCTTCATGGTATTCAGCTACTGTTATTTCAGTGTGGTGCCCTCTGGTGGATGGACTGACAAACACTCATTCCAATGCAGTGGATGAAGTATGAAAGCAGTGATGCTTGACACTGTTTAAAATGGTTAAATTAAAATTAAAATAAACCATTCACAGAGCTTTTATAGTGTAAATGTTATCTTTATCTCACATTTGCAGTGGATATAATTAGATAACAACTAAGATGAGTATAATGTAAAATATGGGTGACAAACATACAGCCCACAGGCCAAAAGCAAAGCACCAAAAGGTGTAATACTTACATGAAATATTGACAATCAAAGGTGTCACAACCATTTTCATTTGGGTTTCACATGTAGCACAATTCAATTTCATGTGGGTTAGTGCAGTAAGATTCGACCAAAAACACATACAGTATAAATAATAACAACTCCAATGTTTTTCTCTCTGTGTCAGCGTAACATACTGTAGTAAAATAACATGAAAATGTTTACATTTACAAACAATCCTTTCACAAAAAATGGAAATAACCGGAATAAATATGCACTAAATAAACACTTGCTGTAAACAGTTACTATTTTTAAAGAAAATTGACATTTTATATGGTTGTTTATGTTATTAATAATTTTTAAAGGCTGGTTTTTGTATGCAAGACAGTGCCACAATTTGTTCTGTCATTTAAGAAGAGGTTTCATTGTTTATACTGTAGGTTATTTTAATTTTTTTACTGATCTGACCCACTTGAGATCAAATTGGAATGAACAAAAATTAGTTTGACACCCCTGATCTCAAAAAAAGTTGAGAATTATATATATATATTTTTTTTTTTACTTTTTTTGCAGTAATATTTAAAAAAAAAAATTATTTTTTTTTACCTGTAATTGAGAACCAGCTTTTATGTGTAATAAGAAACGTATTATTATTAGTAGTATTAGTATTAGTATTAGTATTACTATTAGTATTAGTATTACAAAGAAGTTGTTTCAGTCCACTGTGATTTGTTTCTGGTGTGAAAACACATAATTACAGATTTAACAAAAGTAAAAAGTTAAAAATGTGGAATAATAAATCAAGTAAACAGAATAAAATAATGAGAGTTTGAAGGGTTTGTGAATGAACAAGTTGATGTGTAAACAAAAAAAAGAAAACCAAATGTTTGAATTTGATTGATTTAAACTAGTCTTGAGTATTAAGTTTGTATTTCAGAATACTGTAGAACAGTTTCATTCATTTTTCTACATTCAAACTGAAAATGCTGCATCACATGTGATCATATTTACAAACTAATCAGGGTCCAACAGAAGACCTCCACCAGGAGGCTGACACGCCATGGAAAGTTCTAGCAAATGTGCAAAGTAAAAGGCCATCGGAGGCCCTGAAGGTGATCTGAAACAAGTGGACAGTCGATAGGTTAAGTGTTTGGGTTTAGCTACAAACATCATTATATAACAAAACTGGATGACAAGATTTAATAATAGTTTTGTCCCAACTGTTATCTGAACATTAAATAAACACTTTAAACAAGGAATGTGACATTTCTATTTAGATGTGCAATAATTATCTATTCATCTACCTGGTTTTATAGTGGTTTGGTTTACTTAATGTACTCTATCTATCTATCTATCTATCTATCTATCTATCTATCTATCTATCTATCTATCTATCTATCTATCTATCTATCTATCTATCTATCTATCTATCTATCTATCTATCTATCTATCTATCTATCTATCTATCTATCTATCTATCTATCTATCTATCTATCTATCTATCTATCTATCTATCTATCTAAAACTAGATCACACAGGATCACTAAGTGAATAAAATACTACTATAATTATTGATTATTCCAATTCCAAAGTTCTTCTTCTTCAAACAAAAATTATATCTTGCTTTGATGCCTCAGGTCAATACTTTGGGGGATCAGGTTAGATTTACACTGCTTTTATTCTTTCATACACAAACAAATTAAAAGCTGAAATGATTAATCTATTAATCAGTTAAATAAAGTAATATGTATTTTGAATTTTAATACTGTTGTCATTGTTGTTAGTTCTATATAGATTTTTTTTTAGTCATACTTTTTCGAATTGTTGTTTCACCTGGTTCTGGAATAAAGGACATGTTTGTCATTTTCAAACACATCTGTTTCACATTTTTACAATATTTTGATTGCCTGATTATTTCATCAAATTGAAGAAAATAATGTGCAGATCCACTGTTTAAACAAAATAATAGATAGCTGCAGCTTCCACCCTAACCCTCCACATCAGGCATCTCTAAACTATTCCCTTTATGGAATAGTTTAGAGATGCCTGCTTCACACTTTTTATTTTAGAATACAGTGACCTTTAGCTCTAAAAAGTAAAGATAATCTCATCCAAACTGTGCCCTGCAGTCTTCCCATTAATAGTTTAAAGTGTTTCTGTTGATCCACCTGAGTCGGAGCGTATCCACCACATGCATCTGAAAACAACAGGCTGATGAACATCTATTTCAGTGTCATTTTCAAACATGTTTCACATTTGTACTATTTTTTTTTTTTGCTTATTCAGTCGTTGAATCAAAACCAACAACAACAAAAAAACAGTCAATAAACAAATCGATTTCAAAAATAACTGATAGCTCCAGCTTTAAACCACTGCATGCATTCTTCACCCATTTCGGTTATATAAAGGGGACATATCATTCCCATTTTCCACCAGTGAACACAGTTCCCTAGTGTCTCAGTGACCTGCCTGTGACATGTCACTGTGACAGTGATGCAGAGAAACAGCAGCTCCTTCAACCTGGAGAGACAGACCTCTTGAAAAAAACTCAGTTTTAGTGCCTCATGCTTTCATGCAAATGAGCCACAGTTGACTCCGCCCCTCTCTTCTGTGTGCTACCAATAGACAAGTTCACGACCCGTTTCCACTTTAATTCCTGATTATGCTGTTCACTTCCTTTTTGGCAGGCTCCGGTTCACTTTACATGTTAACACCAAGTGATTTAGTCAGAAAAAGTATGGACAACGACAAGCGGAAAAGTGGTTCGGGAACTACGTGTGCTATCATTGGATGTAGAAGCTCAAGAAAACAGCTAAACGAGTGGTTAGATAGAGAGTGTTTTAACCACAAACCTGCCACAAAGAGGCAATGTCCATGCCCTCCTTTGTTGTCATTTTTTCGCAACGGACTCTGAATCACGCGCCTGGATGAAGGCATTAAATCTAAAGAATCCATCACGCAATGTCTTTATGTGTTCCCATCACTTTGTGGACAAAATACCAAACCGAGGATAACCCGTTTCCAGAGTTATTTTTGGGATACACCGGCTTTACACAGCCGCAGAGGCTACAACTCACCCAGCTGACTACGAATTATTTCCCCAAAGTGATTTAAACTTCAATCTGATGGTAAGTTCAGCAACTTTAGCTATGAAATGAAAGCTTTAGTTATGAAACTGTCAATACTGTTAATTGTGAAGTTGTCAAACACGAACATTGTCACCGGTGTTTTGCTAAAACAGCTGATTAGCATCTAAGCTAATGTTCATAGACAGTAGAGCTGTATGTGTACGTTGGATTGACAGGTCATCTACAGTGCTCCGTGTGTGGGGTTGTTAAACGTCCCTTGAAATATGGGATCGTACCATATTAAAAAACAAACTGATGTCCGGTATTGAGCTGAAATTAAGCGAGACGAAATTCTTATTTTGCCATTGATGATTACATAAAAAATCAGAGGTCTGTAAATCTGATAGGAATCGCCATAGTGTCCTGTATTTCCCCTCACGGAGTTGGAGCCCTATCCGTGTGTGTGTGTGTGTGTGTGTGTGTGTATGAGAGAGAGAGAGAGAGAGAGAGTACAATTTATTATTATATTTTAGTGCTTAAATGCAGATACTGATACGCCTCAGAGGCTGTCAGATTGTCCATAGCTTTCCTGTCTATTGCAATGGAGTCCATGAAATACGCACAAATCTTGCCGTACGTTACATTGGGCCACATTGTCATATTATCCTCCAGGTCTGCACCACATTCGGGTGGGGGATAATAACTCCATCTCCAGACAAAGTACTAAAACTATGTTCCCAGGACATTATAGCTCACAAAACGCTAGCAATCGAAGTCTGTTCGTATCTTCCGGACAGAAGCAGCTTGCATATCTGGATAGTAATGGCGGCGCCCAGGGTTTGTGGCATGAACTTGTCTATAGAGCAGGAGATACATGTAAGAGGAGAAAGAAATGGAACCTGAAAAAGTTGAGGCAGAGAAAAAGATTCAATAAAATCAGCTGGAGAGAATCAAAGTAGAACCCTTCAGGTCCTGGTACGTTAACAGACCCAGTTCATCTGGACCCGGGCTGGCCAGACGAGCCACGGCACCTCAGTTGCAGTGCCACCCATGACCAACTGTAGATCTGGATGCACAGCGATTAGGGCTCAGACCCCAACCCACCAGATACACACCAGGACTACTGCTAGAGAATAATGACGGATCTCTGAGTCCGAACAGAGGTCGCTGTGACACTGGTGGGGTGGGATGAGGTTGGGTATTCAAATTAATCTATGCATGTGATGTACGAGGAAAAGAAAATCTAAGACAGAGCGTTTTCATCCCCCTCCAACAAGAAAAGAAAAGAAGAGTGGATGTTTTTTGTTTTGTTTTTTTTCTTAATTTAAAGGTCTGCTCAGACACAGACAACATATATTTGTGTTGTAAAAACATTCAAAAATACTTTTGCATCATACGTCGTCTTTAAACACACATTGCTTTTTCTTTTGTCATGCATCAGTAACTTCTTATTTCTCTGTATTGGCCCTTCATTTTTTGTTTTTCTCACTCCTTCATCCATTGACTGTTCTGAAAAGATCAGCTTTAACACTGGTCACTAGTTCACATGCAAGAGTCAACTATGTTCATATGTTCAATGTCCTGTTCATTTGCAGTCAAACCAACAGGTCCTTTCAAATAACTTGCAGCTTTAAGTGATGCTCTCAAGAAAGGACTGATAGATGAGATTAGAACAGGAGTTCTCAAACTCAAGGGTCTCAAGGGTCCTTGTGGCCCAACTGTCCTGCATGTTTTTGTAAGTTCCCTCTTCGATCACACCTTGTTCAATTATTGATCAGCTCTGCAGAAGCCTAATCATGATGTAATGTCTTCCAGGTGTGATGGAAGAGGAAGATATTTTTTTTTATTTATTGTTTTTCATTTATTTTTTTTAAATTAAATTAATTTGGTATTTTTTATATTTAAAAACTCTTAAAATGTTTTATTTTTTGCTAATTTAAATGTTTTGGATTTTTACAAAAATATATATATTTTTTAATTAAATTATATTTTTAAAAAAGAGGGAGATTTTTTAAATATTTAAATTAAATATAAGTATTTTTTTTTATTTAAAACTATTTTTAATTCTTCTTTTTTTACTTTTTAAAATAGTTTTATTTTTTATTTTTATTTTTTTAATTATTTTTTTTAATTACTTAATTTTTAATTTTAGTATTTATTAAAAAAAAAAAAAAAAAAAAAAAAGGAAGGGGAGATATATAAAAAAAAATGCAGGACACTGGGCCATGAGGACCGGATTTAAGAAGCACCGGATTAGAACAAAGGCATGATATTATCTTCACTGATGATACATTTATGTCATTATCCCAGTCCGTTACAGAAGGTGGAAGATAGTACAGTATTTCTAACCTTAAAGCTGATAGAAGTCTGGTGAAAACAGTAGAATTATATCAGTGTTGATCTCACCTTATTCCTTTTTCAATTCATACTCCTTCTAGGATAATTATGTCTGTTCATCATAATACACTTAAAACTTTATCCTCATCTAAATCTAATCCATAACGCTGAGACAGTTTCTTTTTTCCAATACACCAGATAGTGCAGCAGAAGATGTATGGCCCGCACAAAGAGATACTGTGACTGCAGGAAAAATCAACAAATCAACCATTTGTTAACAGTAAAAATTAAATGGAATTTTCCATCAGTGCTGTGGCAGCAATTTCATTCTGCCAACTGCAGAGTCCATCTAACGAAGAGGCAGAGAACCATGACTGTATAAAACCAAGAGTTGGCTGAAAGAAGAAAGGATTTACTGTTAGCGGCCTGAGAAGTAAAACAAAAATCCTAAAAGAGGACGTTGTGGTTTCTCTGCATAATCCAACAGACGTCAGTGAAAGCTTTCCAAAATAGCTGCGTGGAACTGGCCCAAGGAAAATGAAACGGCAAAGTTCCTTGAACATAAAAACGTTTTTTCAGCCTCAGAGGTACAAGTGAAGCCAAAACTGGTAATGGCTGTCTGTGGGGAGAATTATTTCCACATTATATTATTAATAAAATATCTAAGTGTTTGCAAAATCAACTACCAAATTAGAAGACAAACAATACAAAACATTCAATGTACTTTTAAATGGGCATGCTGCCATATAATTATCTGATAAAACTCTGTGAGAGAATAACAAAAACACAATTATAATTAAAGTTATGATGTAAGATTCTAGAAATAGACACCTTTACTGACATTTGTCATTAAAATAATCTGTAGCCCATTGAGTTAATTGCTCTCATTAGGTAACAAACTTATGAAAACCTTGAATTTTTTTTTTTTACCTCTAACAAAAACCTCCATATTTAGGGGGATTTCATTTAAATAATGCAAAGAAAACAAACTTTTTCTTTTTTTTTTTTCACTTCAAAAACAGACACCAAGAACACAGTAATAGCAGCCAAATTAGATGAGACCGGGGAAGAGATAGGAGGGTAGAAAAGCATGATAACAAATTATCGGAATGAGAGCTGAAGGAGCGTTAATAAAATAAAACCAACCTACTGCAGTGAATTAAATCAAAAGGGGATGGATCAAAGAGGGAAGCGTGGAGGCAGGGACACCACTGAGGGAAGAGTGTGTTTGGTTCATCACACAGGTCTCCAGTTTACCTTCAACACATATTTACTGAAGATGAGTGGAGAATTCACTTGAGCAACTGTGGCAGCAACAGCGGAATTTCAGGGTGTAATAAATGCAGAGAGAGAAAGAAAGAGAGAGAGAGAGACAGAGAGAGAGACAGAGAGAGACAGAGACAGAGAGAGAGACAGAGAGAGAGACAGACAGAGAGAGAGACAGAGAGAGGGAGAGAGAGAGTGAGACAGAGAGAGAGAGAGACAGAGAGAGACAGAGACAGAGAGAGAGACAGAGAGAGAGACAGAGAGAGGGAGAGAGAGAGTGAGAGAGAGACAGAGAGAGGGAGAGAGAGAGGGAGAGAGAGACAGAGAGAGAGACAGAGTGAGAGAGAGAGACAGAGAGAGACAGAGAGAGAGGGAGAGAGAGAGACAGAGAGAGAGTGAGCGAGAGAGAGAGAGAGAGAGAGAGACAGACAGACAGAGAGACTGAGAGAGAGAGAGAGAGAGAGAGAGAGACAGAGAGAGAGTGAGCGAGAGAGAGAGAGAGAGACCTCCACCTGTATTTAAGTCAGCAAATGTTCAGCTCCTCTCACTGGATAATATCTGCAGTGATGAATATGTTTCTGATGCAACACGTTCTTTAACCCTTTAAGTGATGTAGCAGTTTCTTATTTCTGAATCACCCATCAGTTTGATAAAAGCATAAAGATTAGGGCTGCACGATATTATAAAAAACTGATATTGCAATTTTTTTTTTAACCCTGAGGTATATATTGTGATATGAAAAAAAATACTCAGGAGTAAATAACAGGTGTGTGGTGCCAACGTAAACAGTCAGATTAGTGGTCGACACAGAACATACTTTAGTGTTGTCCTTCTTGTAGTCAAAATAATGAAATAAAATGAATAATTACAAATAAACAAATTAATTAAAATTCAATTAAAATAAATAAATGAAATCTAAATGAATAAATATACACAAATAAGTAAAAAATTTAATAAAAATAGTTGTGACCCTTACACACTTGTACATTGCGATGTCGATGCTCAAACAATCAGTTTTGTTGAAGCTTCCCATGTCAGTGGTGAGACCAACTATGTCATACAACAACACAACACCCACCAACCATTTTAACCAGCAATGAGTGGAATAATATCAGCTGATCATTTGTCAGCTGTGTCCCTGACTCCCACAATTATTTGCTCGGTAACTACATATTCCCGAACTTAGTTGCAAGATGACTACAGTGGCTTTCTGGTCACGTGACCAGCCTGTGACGTCAGCTGCAGGAGCTCAATGGGTTTTATGATGTGTCTAAAAAGGTAAAAAAAAAGTGCAAAAGCGCTATATAAATGCAGACCATTTACCATTTATTTACCATTTTAAGCAGATATGGGAAAAAACAGACACTTGTATTCCAGACTCCGTAGTGTTGAAAGGCTTTTTGACTTGATCCTTTGTTCAGGTAACTTCAGAGGTCATTTTGGGGTGACATGAACATGAACAGCAGTTTTAGCCACAGTTAGCCAAACTAATTACAACAATAAAACCATATTTGCAGATACAGACCCTGTAGAGGTGGATGAGTGAGAGTGGAGAAATACATAGAAGGTGCACCTTTCTATTGCTTGGTCATTTTGTTAAACCTTTTTGTTCGGGCACTTGGATGTACAGAAACTATCTTAGTGGCCAAAGGTCAAAGGTAAGGCTTGATTAAACCTCCAGTCTTACCAAAGCTGTATCTCAGGGATACCTCAAGGAAATTGCTTCATTTGGACACAAAGTTGAAGTGAAAATATTTGTCACGGTCATTGTGACGTCATGTCTGGCTATGATTGTGTCTTAGGAATGCCTTAAGGGAAATTTTTCAGAACAGTTTTGGTCATGACTCTTGAACTTGAAAGAACAACATGAACAGAATTATGATGCAGGGACAGTATGCTTATTGGATAGAATGTATAGTCTCGTTACAGTGATACTAAACACTAAACATGGTTTTTGTAAACTGATCTTAACAGATTCAAATGAACTAAATGTAATGAAATGCATCAATGACAATGATGCCCTAAATATATATCCAAATTACAAACTAGTATTAATTATATTTTGTCCATGAATACAATTCCAAATGGTCTGTCCACTTCCTTTCATAGCTTTCCCTGTGGTTTTGCTGCTTCCAGACATGTATTTTCACATTAAAGCATTTAACCAATCACATTTCAACCATCTCTTGTTACCAGGTAGGGTTAATGTAAAATACGTCTGCCTGGTGGCCTTCAGAATCAGTTCTGTAGGTTCTCCAAGCAAAAAATAAGTGTTGATGATGCTGTCACTCCACTCAACCAATCATATTTTGAGTTGGAGACACTAAGGCTTCTGGTAGGCTATGGTGAGGCCAGCATATTCACACCTTTTGATTGGATAGTTAGAGTGTAGTAGCTAAAGCTGGGCGTAGGGCAGCCATGGTTCACTTGGTAGAGCAGGTCGTTCATTAAGCAAAGGGTTGGGGGTTCGATTCTTGCTCTGTCCTAGTCAGTCCGTTGTGTCCTTGGGAACGACACTTCACCCCCCTTGCCTCCAGTGTCATTCATACTGGTGTATGAATGCATGTGAATGTTTGGTGGTGGTGCAAAATGGCTGCCACACTTCTGTCAGTCTGCCCCAGGACAACTGTGGATACATATGTAGTTTACCACCACCAGAGGGAGCATGTCAGAGTGAAAGAATAATGGAGTACTAATGTAAAGCGCTTTGGGATCCTTGAAAAGCGCTCTAGAAATCGAATCCATTATTATTATAAAGCTAACAAACTGCATCTGTAGCAGTCGCATGAACAGAAATACAGTTGTGTTGATTTATTAGCTGTTGTGTCAAACCCACAATGGCTGAAGGAGGAGAAGAAGTGTGTTTGGTTGCAGATTTTTTGCCAAAGCCATTTTCAAGATGGACTTTTCAAGTAAAGCTGGACATAATTAAGAAAAGACTGGTGTGACACCCATGGTCTGTCACTGTGATAACATAAAAACTGACAAATGCGTAAAAAGAAAAAAACATGTCACAGGTGAAAAAAACATGTCACAGGTGAAAATATCTCAACTTGTCACTCACTAATGTAGAGTAAGATTCTAGCAGTGTTACAGTGTGTAATCAGAGGTGTGTTCAGAGGTCTGTTCTGAATCACTTGACTCACAAAAGATCAGAGACTTTACATGTTTTTCAGCCTGAATATGTAACATCACAGCATCACAATAACAGGCTGTAGAACT
The DNA here is from genome assembly GCA_020466265.1 of Siphamia tubifer. Lineage (NCBI taxonomy): Eukaryota > Metazoa > Chordata > Actinopteri > Kurtiformes > Apogonidae > Siphamia > Siphamia tubifer. The sequence goes on from CM035785.1 coordinate 35,208,813, forward strand.
GATGTATTTGTTGGGGGAACTTGGGTCAGTTTAAAAAGGCTTCAAGGCTTTAGTTCCTTGTGGGAAAAGACAATATAATGGGATGAATATTCTAAATATAGTACGTAAACATATTTTCAGACGGACATTTATTAGGTGGTAAAACCAGGACAAAATCTCTAACTCTTTCAGAGTTTCACATGGTTCTGTTTAAGAGTCTAGTGATTCTGTGACTGGGAGGAACATCAATAGCTGGACCTTTTTTATGCTGAATAACATCTGTCTGTTTGTGACTTGGTCATTGTTTTGGTTGTTTTCAGAATAATTTGATGGATAGTGTCAAACTCAGAAACATTCAAACTATTAATGAACAGCCTCCAGTTCACAGTTTAAATATGACTAGCTCTACTTTTTGGAATCAAACATGACTGTATTCAGCAGAGGAAGTGTAAAGGATTAGTTGTAGACTTGCAACTATCAATTATTGACTTAATTATTCATTACTCAGCTTCGAAACCACTTTATTCTCCAGAGGGTCAGAAGCCAATCCTATAGCTACTTTTTGGGCAGTTCATTGCAGGGCTGATATAGAAACAAACAACCAATCAGTCTCACATACACACTTATCGGCATTTTAAATTGTACTGATTAACATACAATTAACAAACCCACACAAACATGGGCAGAACATACAAATTGAACCAAGAACCTCTTCCCTGTGAGGCAACAATATATTGTATTGAATTAATACAAGTCCTGCCACCACACAAGTCAATCAAACACCAACACACATGAATCAAAAATTCTATTTGCACTAAATCCTTGTGCACAGATGAACAGAAGATCAATAAAGCATCCTCAGATAATCAGTATAGCAACAAACACATGGTTCTTTATGTGCATTAATAGACCTTTTTCAGACATTTTGTCTTGTTAAGAAAACACAAGGATAATTGGTATTATTATAAATGGCTCCATTCCATTTCTGTGTCAGTTTCAGACTTTGGAACTGTGCATGTCGCTTCCCTGAAAACGGCCTCCAGAGACAACTAAATGGAACAGAGCCGCAGGTATTGTTAACAGTAACACCTGTGCTTGGCCAAGGTTTTACAAGCCAGACTGAAAAAAAAAGGTATGTTAATGTAAAAACCTGATCAGAGGATATGGTGGAAAGATGTTCCACAGATTGATCAAAATGCTTTACAGTCACTAATGTTGCACTGGTTCTTTACTTTTAAATCAGAGGTAGGAATCACAACAGAGAATATGGATTATATGAGAATATGGGTGAAATATTTAATAGAACATTTGAATAAGTACAACTGCAGCCAATGATTATTAATAAGCCGACTGCCTTAAATTCTAACCATATACTGTAGTAACAGATAGAAGTTGCCCAGTACTGTATGATTGGTTTAATGAGTCAAAAGTTTGGATTGACTTGGGTTTTTTTTTCTATTTTCATGACTATTTACGTTATAAATTCTCAAGGAAGGCCTCAAAGCTATGAATGAACATATATGGAATGTTATGTAGTTACAACTCAAACCACGTAGACAACTCAAACCATTTTAAATTCTTCAAAATAGCTATATTTTGCCTTTATTAATGCCTTGTGCATTCTTTGCGTTTTCTCAATAAACTTCATGAGGTAGTCACCTGAAATGTGAAAGCAGCTCCTAGTGGTGCTGAGCACTTGTTGGACATTCGACATCCATCTCATGCTGCTTAAATGAGAAGGTGAGTCCAAACACAGAAGTGCAAATTTACGTCGCAGACTTGACTTCGGAGTATAAATCCAGCCTAACAGTGATGTCCAAAACCAGAGGGGGGATGATCCAACCCAACAAATTGCATCCAGGTTATAAATATGTCAGTAGTTTATCATCAAAATAAAAATTACACAGTTGCTGTCATTTCTAAAAATGATTACATTCAAATTTCAACACTGCCCCCTGTGGTTCCTAGTGGTACTGTATTAGTTGCTCTGTTGGGAATGGACAGAAGTACAACATCATTAATGCATAACACAAGTGGATCTGAACATGCAGGCCTCTGTTCCTGCAGATGTATATTTGTAAATATTTCAATCATAATGATTTGCCCCCAGTCTGCTGCTGCTTTGTATTAATCGTTGTAAATACTGTCTCTGAGATCTCTGTCATATATCTCTACAGGGCACTGCCAGTATAAACAATGTGCATAAAATATGATGCTTTTATTGTATTTAAAGTAATAATGATTGAATCGGTGACAAACTGAATGTTAGGTAATAAATGTACCAAAATACACATTACATTACAGTGATTCAAGAGTCAGTTACATGGATGATTTCACAAACAGCAGTATGCAGTGGACTGAAAACATGCAAACCATCCATAATGGCAGAATAAATCACATCCACCCAAACGCTGGACCTTCCTGCTGTAAACAATGAGCTGCTGTCAGTAGCTATAATGACAACTGCACTCAGTTCTTTCATACAGACACAAGTAGATGGGGAAGGGAAATGATATGGAGCCTGTCGAGAAAAAAACTAAAAAAACTGAACAAAACAAAACAAAAAAACCTGACATTAAATGCAACATCATCATTTGTTGATGAAGAGTTTGGCAAACAACCTCTGCAGCAGCAGCAGAAATTGTGCAATGTGTAATCATTACACAAACAAATATTCAGAAATAAACACAATTACACAGGTCCACTATATATACTGCATGAGATCACTACAGTAGCCCACTGACAACTACATTAATAAAAGTAATGTAAACACAGGTATAAAAAGCTGTCATCCATGTCTACTTTTATACCTGGAGCAACAGCGATGTATGAACTCAGTTTTCATATAAAACACATTTTCCTTTATTTTACTTTCTCTGTCTTTTTTTGTTATTCTATATTCAACTAGGATGTCTCCGTGGAAACAATATTTCATTTGCAACACAAAGAGTCCAGTGTAAAATTATTTAAAATCAGGTCATTCATTCACATTGCATTTCAAATTATTATTTTTTTAATTAAGATTTTTAGGTATTTGAAATATTTCTACTAAACATCATTATAAACAATGCCCGACATTGTCAGAGAAAGTATTAGGCATTAGTAATAGACATTATTATTATAGGCACCCTCTACTTTAAAGCTCACATTAATCATATCACCAAAACTTCCTTCTTTCACCTCTGTAACATTGCTCGTCTCTGGCCTTCACTCTCCCTCCCCACAGCAGAAATACTCATTCATTCATTACATCTAGACTTGACTACTACAATAGCCTCCTCTTCGGCCTTCCTTCCATACAGCTACAAAAATTACAATACATTCAGAACTCTGCCGGCCGCCTCCTGACTCACACCCGCTCTAGGGAACACATCACCCCCATCCTCAAACAGCTTCACTGGCTCCCCGTTCATTACCATATTCACTTTAAACTCCTTCTCCTTACCTTTAAGTCCCTTCATAACCTGGGCCCTCCTTACCTCTCCAACCTCCTCCAACAACACTGCCCCACCCGTCATCTTCACTCTGCAAATTTAAACCTCCTCATGTCCACTGTCCGCACAAAGCATCAGACTTTGGTGGACTCTGGAAGTCTCTCCCACTACCCATCAAGAACTCGGACTCAATATCCACATTCAAATCCCATCTTAAAATTCATCTTTTCAAACTTGTTTTCGCTTTTTTTCGTATTTTTTTTTTATTTTAGTTTTTATTTTACTTATTTAATTATTTATTTTATTTGCTTGTTGGTCTGTTATGTAAAGCATCTTTGAGTGTCCAAAAAAGTGCTATATAAGTTTGAGGTATTATTATTATTATTATTATTATTATTATTATTATTATTATTATTATTATTATTATTATTATTATTATTATTATTATTATTATTATTATTATTATTATTATTATTGAGGGTTGTATATTGCAGGTTACAGCGATAAGATAAGATAAAATAAGATAAGACAAGACAAGACAAGATACGATACGAGAGGATACGAGAGGATACGAGACGATACGATACGAGACGAGACGATACGAGACGAGACGATACGAGACGATACGAGACGATACGAGACGATACGAGACGATACGAGACGATACGATACGATACGAGACGAGACGATACGAGACGATACGAGACGAGACGATACGATACGATACGAGACGATACGAGACGATACGAGACGATACGAGACGATACGAGACGATACGATACGAGACGATACGATACGATACGAAACGATACACCTTTTTCCTCACACTATATCCAAAATTAACAACGGAGAAAAAAAAGCCCTAGTAATTCCCCCAAACACTCAGATTTTAAAATATTATTCAAATGGTGTTGGATTTGCTTCTCTACTCTCTATGACAGGAATCAGGAAACTCTTTCCACACATGATCAAATAATTGATCATATGGAGAAGATGAGATGTACAAGATTAACTACAATATGTAGTCAAACACTTCAGTCTTTTTTAAAATATATAGAAACTTTAAAAAATTGTTCATGACTTTAACACCCAATTACCACTCATCACCAGGACAACTATAGCTATGGTACATGTGTGAGTGTGTGCGTGTGTGTCTATATATCTATTTAATTTAATTCATTTATCGTTCATTTAGCTATGTTATCTCATTTAGAGTTTGTGTGAATTCTACATACATACTCTTCATATTGAAAATGTACACATTGTACAAAGCATCTATGTTATGCTATTAAAAATAATATTATTAAAATAAATAAATAAATGAAAAAAGTAATATAATAATAAAATAGTGATACCTGTTGCAACATAGGACAAAATACATGAATAAAAGTGTGATGTGGCTGGGATTGATTGACAGCTGCTACTGCATGTACATATGAACCAATATTCTGATTATAGATCAGCTTCAGTGCTTTCATGGTGGACACTAATGCTTCTTTGACTGCCAAAGGTCAAGCTGCATTAATATTAATTAATTCAGTGATATAGTAGTTGTAGGACTGATGTGGGGGGGGGAAATGAGGAAAAACTAAATGTATTGTTGATATATCACTGCCATTGACTCATCTTATTTTATCGACATCATGATATGAAGAACTGAGTGAAGTAATGAATCATCGTGAATCATTTGACGTATACGTGCTGAGCATTCACACATTCAGCAGAGATGGAGAGTCAGCGAAGCATCAGTTATGATCTCATTAATTTGGCCATTATATTAAAATGCATGCAAGCCATTATAGAGTAGCCATAAAATATGTTTCAATGCATCAAATTAAAATACAATATACACAATAAGACAATCAATGTGAAAGCGAAATACTGATAGATAGATAGATAGATAGATAGATAGATAGATAGATAGATAGATAGATAGATAGATAGATAGATAGATAGATAGATAGATAGATAGATAGATAGATAGATAGATAGATAGATAGATAGATAGATAGATAGATAGATAGATAGTCAATTTGACTAAATTTGATTATTAAAAATAATTAATGCATTACAGTCGTTCTATTTTTACTGTACTTTAATGACCCCTGATGATCAGAGCTCAGATTTGGAAATAAGTTATGTCTTTCCAACTAATACTAGTTATTGGATATTATTTAAAGTAAATATTAGTTGTTTTAAACTGAATCAAATCTGTATATTTTACAGCTCATAACAGTTCTTCAAGGCTCATCATGGTCTTTCTATCAGTAGTTTATTTTAGCTTTGAGAAATTACATAAAACCTAGTCATATTTAAGAATATTCAGTTTTTTTAGGTGCAATATGGACTCTTCAGCGCTCCATCAATACATGTTCAACATTATGTTCACATGGGGCATTCCTCATTGACTTTCCCATATGACTGTCTTTCAAATACATTAAGACATAATCCATATCTTGCGTCTTTCAGAACACTATCTGTAGTCATGAACCTGACCTCTAACCTTCTCCGCTAACTCGATCTCTCATCCGCGGCTCAGTCCATTCGCATGAATTGGTGCTACAGCATTATTCTACACACTGACTCTTATGCAAATTTACAAATCAAACCATTTGTATGGATCAGGATGAAGTGTGTGTGGGGGATCCTGGTCTTTGCAGACCTCGAAACTGACTCATCTTCATGTAAGCGAGTCGAGCCCTGGTGTGCTGATTGGTAGCGTACAGCATTGGCGGGCGCACACACGGATGCACATGCCCGCACACATGCACACACGCCACAATTCACCCGAGGCCCTTTAAAGCGAGGATTAGTCACTCCACATAAAAGCATCGAGTCACTCCAAAGCAGGAGAGCAGAAAGAACGAGTAGGAGATGAGGTCTATGGAGGTCTGGTCATGGCAGCCATTTTCCTTCATGTACAAACGCAGCTGAGGCCGGTACAAAAGTGAAGAAAGCTTCATCGTTTTAGTGTTGGACTTTACGTAACAGTGATCGATACAGGAGGAGATGCCCCTCGATACAATCTGTGTTTCCCACGTCCACACTGGCCTCAGCTAAACAAAGGCTGAAACTTGGAGCCGTCTGACTGTAATTGATGTTGACAGCACACGTGGCTCTTACATAACTAGATATTACCTATCAGTGTTTTACTAAATCAGCATTTAGACTGTCCACCATTACTGACTGGTATAGACAGAAGTTGAACAAAAAGACCACATTCACCTTTAGATGATAGAGAATGATGCTTCCATCTGAGGTGAAGATACATTCTCTGTCTTCAATAGCTCATGTGTCTGTAACATGTCTGTTTGGTAATAGTGATGGAGTGTGTCCTGACACTTCTATCAGAGTGTGTAAGATGTGATCAGTGAAACTATTCGTCACTCTGAGTGTGTGAGGAAAATGCCACAAAAACTCACAGGACCGAGAAACTATTATGTCAAAGTCAGCAGGATAACATTGTGATTAACACAGTTTATGCTGTGAAGGAAAATGGAGAAAGTCTTTAAGGGAAGTCAGTTTCATCGTGCTTTAATTTTTAGTAGTAGTATTATGAGAAATTCACTGGCTCAAATGTAATATTCTTTCGATTTTTGTGTTAGTTTGCAATAAGTAATGATCTTAAATTCACATAATCTAAAAAAGGAAGGATTAAGGAATGAATTGCATCAAATAAAATGTACAAGTCCACTTTATATGCATATTCACAGATGCTAATTGTCACTCTAGTCCCCAGATTTTAGTCTGGTTTTCTCTTGTTTTATTTAGTTTTGTCCCCCTCATGTGTGGTGTATGTTTTTGCCAGATGAAGGCAAGTCTAAGTGTGGCACAGCTGGTGTAGTGGTAGTTTCAGACTGGTGATTTCAGACTAAATGTATGCTCCCTGATGATACACCCTAATGATAATACACCCTTCTCCTCCTGTACGGTACTCTGAGCTTGCTTGTCCCTATGAACTGTTGCCCTCCAGTGAATGACCTAGACCATGAAGGGACAGGGCAGGGCCCCAACCTGATTCCCACCGGCTCGACCCCCGGTACCCCACTCCGAATGTCACCTGTCAGGGCACGGGTCTCATGCGCTCAGTTTTTGCACTCAAGAGAGAACCGAACAAAGGTCCCGGGCGCACCGTCGTACCATGCCCTTGCACGCTGGCAGATAAAATTAGATGGACCCAGATGACTCCCCAATGGAAATAGAAAAGGCCACATGAACTGCGCCATTGGAAAAAACTGTTGATTTGAGCTTCATTTATGTTATTCATCTGAGAATGAGGGTCACAACATCCAAGGCAAGCTTTTTTCTGTGAAAAAAAAACATGCCCACATCTGTTTTTTTGATGAATCACACACTGGATACAATCACTCTCACATTCACACGTATGGACAATTTAGATTAAACAATTAACAATGTCTTTGGATGGTGGAAGGACACCATCCAAAGACATACCTGGAGAAAACCCACGCAGACACAGGGAGAACATGCAAACTCCACACAGAAAGGTCTGGTGTGGGAATAGTACCAGGGTCCTTCTGTCTGGGAGCCATGAGTGCTAACCACTGCACCTGTCTGTTAAAAAGAACCTAACTTTACCTTTCCATTTTACTCATGAGTTCAGTTTCTGCATTTGGGTTTAGCATTCAGACTTTGGTCTTAACACAAATTTAACATGAATTTGCTTTATTCCATGTTTGAAATTTTGTTCCAATTTAATGTCTTAGCTGTTATTTTATCTAGCAAAATATTTTGCTAAGGCTTAACAGTCTTAAACACTTGTTTTTTTAAAGGGCAAAAGTTTTAGTCCCCATTTTTATCTTTGCTGTTTTATGGGGGGGGGGGGGGGGGGGGGGGGGTGAATTGAACAAAAATGTATTTCTCATCCTGTTTTCTCCACATCCAAGAAAATATGGAATATGTGCACAGCCTGAAAAAACACAGAAAAACTGAGCTAAATGTGTTACAAAGACAACACACTATTTAGTGTGACCTCTGACTCCATGTCAAAAGGAAACACAAGCTGAAACATCTGATGGGTTGAATGAAAGCTGTTATTAAACATCAGTAAATTAATGCAATAAATCTCATATTATCTGGTTAATTAAGAGGTCACACTAAATACAATCACTCAGGTTTAAGCTGCTTTTCCATTAAACTTTGGGTTTTCCTGCTGTTCCTTCTTAACACATATCCAGGTTGGATTTACAGAAATTACACAAATCACATGTTGGACATATTTGTTTAACTTATATTTTATCACTTAAGTCTACTTGATATTATTAATATGTATGGCACCATGTATAAAATCAAGCAAAAACAATAACCTTGGTTTAGATGTTTCGGTAACACTTTAGAATAACTATACACTATTAAGCATTAGTTAAGCATTGGTTAAGCATAATTTAACCATTAGTTAATCCTTAATTCCTCATGAACTCATCATCAGTAATGCATTACAATGCATTAGTAAAGACAGTTATAAATGCTCAACTAATACATTCATAAGCATTATTCAAGCCTTAGTAAGTCCTTAATTTTCCATGAATTAACCATTAATTCAATATTAATAATGCATTACAAAGCATTAGTAAAGACCGTTTTAAATGTTCAACTAACACATTATTAAGCATTAATTAAACATTAATAAAGTGCTTAATTCATTGTTAGCTCATCATTTGTATCCAATTAGTCATACTTTACTAAGCATTAGCAAATTATCATAAACAGTTAAACTAACCCACTTAAAAGTACTTGGGTAACAGTTTAGCATTAGTAAATGCTTAAATAATCATGAATTCATGATCTATATAGCATTTATAATGTATTACTAAGCCCTTAATAAATCCAGTTGTACATGTTTTGTTGCTCATTGATAACCTGAGTTGTTAATACTTTTATAAAGGGTTAACAAGTGTTAGTAAATGTTTTACAAACATGTATTCATACTCAATGAATAACTTACTAATGCAGTTACTACTCATTAGTTAACCGTTAGTTAAGTATATTCCGTGAGCCCATCTAAAGTGATGACTATATATCCTTTATAAAGCAATTATAAAGCATTTATAAATGACACAGAAGCAAAGATATACAAAGTGTCTGTTTTATTTGTTCCAAACAATACAAGGTCTTTTAAACACACACTATAAACAAATACAATCTATAAAGGTTTAAGTAAACATGACTCATTTTCTATCAACCCACAAAGCCTTCACTGTCCTAATTGGATGGGAAGTCGTGGGATCCTTAGACCCAGGGCCCTTGAGTCTCCATAAGTTTTCCTAGTTAAACCCTGGAGGAAAATATGGCTATCATCAAATTTTTAGCCAAGGAATGTGGCTAAAAATGTGTCAAAATGAAAAGAATGAAAAAGGCTGTGTGATTTGAGTAAGCCATAGGAAAAAGATGTTATTTTTGGAGTGAACACACAAACAAGACACAATTTCCAAATATTCGAAGATTAAGTGTGTTTAAAAAATAATAATAATAAAATAAATAAACTGACACACCCCCAGCTCATAGGCTACATGGTGTACAACCCCAGGATGTCAACAAACGTTTGGATGATCTACTGAACACTGAACATCTTCAAAGATTTTTTGACAAACATCTTCAATAACAACAGTCTGTGGTCTCAAAAATTTTCAAAATACAATACAAGCTCTTTTTACTTATTGCTTATTTTCTGTCAACCCACAAAGCCTTCACACACACCCACACTTCATATTCACATACACACACAATAACTATGTGGACTGAATGGCTTGCCAAAAAAACAACACACTACCTGTATTTTCTTGAAATGTCATGAATTAACCTACCAAATGCACCATGATGGTGCTTTTTGGCAAGCCATTCAGTCCACTCAATGAGTGCAAGGTGGTCTTGAAGCAAGGTTTCTGTTCGGTTTCCCCTGAGCCTCCAAATCTTCTCTTTGTAAGTTCTCCAGGCCCTTTCGATATGTTGGGTATGGGCTCCAGTAAGGGGATCAACGTAGGACCTACTATGGTTTACCGTGTGGTGCACATACCCTAATGCAGGGAGAACACGGTAAGCGCGCCACTCATCACTGATGACGTTGGACCCAACCCGCACATGTTGGGTGATCAGAGGCACCAGATGTGCTCGGTTTCTCCGGTCTACCAGGCGTAGAATTGGCCTTCGAGAGTTCTCCTTTACACCAAGCATCCCAAAGACCCACTTTTTACGTTTCCAGGCACCAGCCATTCTTCCTCTTCCATACTGATGCAGAAACAAAACAAATATGTCAAAATATTAGGTACAGTATGAACAAATGCAAAACATCGTTTGACTGTATTTCATAATCAGGGGAAGTAAATATTAGTAAAATACACCTTTCGTTTGTGCCGAAAATGGCTCTCATCGATGGCGACAAACTCCCGTCTGCCACCAATCCTCTGACCTGTACGTCTTCTCATTTTTTTTAATGCCATTACACACACTTTCCTTAATCGTTTGGCCATTTTGGTCAGGGTTGCTGAGCTGCCCGCAATGGTGTCATCTAGCATGTCAATCTGCCGTAGCCGTAGCCCCTGAGAAAATCTATAAAGACAAAAAAAAAAAGTTTGTTGTTAATATGTACCCACATAACATTTATAAATGAACAAGATAATCTCCCAACAGACCCCTGTGTGCCACACACAAGGATCTGTGTGTATCCTTGTGTGGCACTGTTTGTACCACGGTGTACGATCCTATCAGCAGATACAAGAGGATATATTATACAGAGCACTGCTTCTCAAATGTTTCATGTCGATGCCCTCCAAATTCATCACATTTAAACTGAGGACCCTCCCACCCAACCCGGATACATATTAGAGCTGCACGATGTATTGTTAAAAAACTGTGATCTCAGTTCACACCTACACATGGTTCGCTTTTTGATGAGAGATGGTTTTTCTGCATTTGTTTTTTTCACCATGAGCCATGTAACAATTCAGGTTGCTTCACTTCTGCTTGCGTAAAGTCCATTATTGTTGCTTCCCCACCAAACCAATCATAAATACACCTGCACATCATGTGATTGTGAGCAGCAGGCTTTCTCCCTAAACCAATCATGAATGGACGTACATGATTCAGCAGCAGGCAAATCAGAGGCATACACACCACAGCGTGAGTGAGGAGATAGGCAAAGTCTGTATGAGGAAAATAGATGAAAACCTGGCGGAGGTCTGCGCTCTCAGTGTGCTTTTTCTTCTTAAGTTATTAAGTGGGTCGGATAAAAACAGAATACTGTTATTGTGCTTCACACTGGTTTTGCGCCGATGGTCATCTTGAAGTTAGAATTGGAATGCTAGGCATCATGCTTTAATAAAGATAGTCATGCTATACACCATTAGAAAGCTGAGAATGTCCCAAGTCATTTTAAACCTGTCCCAAATCAAATCCCGAATCATAAACATAACAGCTGTTAGCTCAGTTAGCTTCTCAGCTAATCTGAGGCTAACATGTCAACATTACCCGTGTTCTGCACCAGTAGCACCAAAGCAGGACAATAAGACCAACCTGTTTATTCACCTCAAACCAGTATGAAGAAACAGTATGAAACAAGACCACTGAAAATGTATGTCCCAAAAAACAGACATATGTAACGGACACTATACACAACTGCGCTCCAGCAGGCAAAAGGGAAAAAACTGCAACTTATCACATCACTAAATACACTATGGACCCATTTATTACACGGTAGAGCATGTTGGATTAAAAAAAAGATCAAAACATTAGATAAACAATACTTGATGGCATTTTGGAGTATTTATATAGCCAAATAGCAATAATTATCAACTAAGCTTACTGATAATAATTATATATTGATAAATACTATTTATCAATACATAATGGTATTACACTTCATAAATGGCTAAATTAATAGTTCAACAATAGTTAAATGAGATATCAATAGTTAATTATTTTGTTGTGCAAATTGCAAGTATGCAAATTTTGGGTTTGAGTTGAATAAAATTTTACTTAATTTTTTAAAAATCACACAGAGAATCGTGATATCAATTTTTATCAACAAAACCATGATACACGTTTTTTTTTTCCAGAATCGTGCAGCCCTAATACATATTGTGAGGTTCAACGATGTGTGTTGTCTAACCTCAATGTGTGAATCTGCTATTACTTGCTTACCTGTAGATGAACTCCATCCAGTTACGGATGGGTATTTTTGAGTGGCTGAAGATGGACTTGTGCCTGACCGAAATTTGTTTCACTCCATGATCTGGTCGTCGACAGACCCTAGAAGAATAGCAACATGGAAAAAACTAATGATAAGAATGATAACAAGGAAATTAATTAGTTATTCATTCATTCATTGATTTAATTACTCTGAATAACATGTTCTCAAAATCTTTATAACTCCTAAACTGACAAACACTGGATAAGGTTTTGTCCTGCAGTTACCCATCTACTATGATTTACCTTTTATTAGAGGGAGATTAACACAAAACTAATTGTCATAGACCCGACCCACAGGTTGAGAACCACTTGGTTCTCTATCCCTCCCCAATGAATTCAAATTTAAGTGTGCATCCAATGCAAATGCATTACACAATTTGACAGACACAAACACACATACTCATACCTGCCAACCTTTGAAAATTTTTTTGAGTAGCAACTTACCGCGGTGTAGCGGCCAGACAGCGCGGCACACATTGCAGCAAGGTATATTTGTATGTCTATATTAATTGTATTATTTAATTACTTATCACCAGGTGTATTGCAGTAGATTGTAGTTGAGTGCCCCTAAACATTGAATTCGTGACACTGATATTTTTTTTTGTTTTTTTCCCCTCACTTTTTTAACTTTGAAATTTAACACCTTTCAAAATTAGAGTATGTTTGAATACTTTTTATACAATAACCAAACAGTCACAAATGCAATTTGTGATGACTGTGGGCCAACGTGACAGCACAGTTTACAGTTAGCTGCAACATGATGTCGAAATCCAATCCGGTGCTGATTAAATTCAAATATTGCGTTTAGAGGAAACAAATATTCCCATCCGTGTCTGAACGGATTCATAGCCATATGTGGGCACCGAACACAGGAAGGTGTTGTCCTTCCCAAATTAAATGAAATGGTCCCGCGATGATCCGAGTGTATGGGAACCCATGTAGTTCGCTGCTATCTGCCAATTAGCAGACATGCTAACCTACCGTCAGTTGGTAATATTTTCTCACACTATGGAAGCCTGCTTAATACTATTTTAGTCGTCATATCATAATGAGCAGCAACAGTAAAGTTATAATATGAGTTAAAATAAGGAGATTTTGGGTGAAGTAATGTTTGGACTGAACTTCTAAAGTCATATAATCAAAGTGTTTTGGAAGCAGTTCACAATTCCCATTCCCTGCCCAATTCACATTTACCTTATCACCCGGGTATTACTAATGCATGTTTCACCAATTACCACAAATGTAATTGGTGGTAAGCAGTGTAAAGATGGTAAGGTAATCTTTATGGAAGCATCCCTTGCTAGTCTTTTGTATATTATCCATTGTTTATTTAGTGAAATTATACAATACATTTGAACAAACATATATAGTATTTTCATTTTCCTAGAAATTAGCCAACATATCTTCCATGTTAATGATTGTTCTAGGTCTTTTTTCATCCTCAGAAACCCTCACATTGGCCCCGTGGTGAACAGCTCTAATTAAATCATGAAAAGTATGTGTCATTTGTTTAAACCGGGCCGTAGGTTTAATGTAGTCCGCCATGTTTTTTGGACCCCGCATCTCCCCCCGTTGCAGCCCGGGCGCACGGTGAAATCCCCTCCCCTCACCGCCTGTGCATAAGTCCGGATGAGGGGTTGGGGGCGACCGGTGGGGATAATCCTCCGGGGTGGCACTGGCTCAAGGTTGGGGTTATAGTGGTTGCGGACCCCGGCGTTGTGAAACCCCGGAGTCCTAAATACACTGTCCGTCCCCCGGAGAAAATCATCCCCACCGCGGCGTCCCCCTTCCCACTCCCCGGGCGCGAAGCGACCTGGCCGGCGTCCCCTGCGGACTACCGTCCAGCCCTCTCCGTCCGTAAAATTCAGCATTTTATTTTATATATGTATGTGTCCGTGTGTCCCGTGTTGTGTGTGTGTTCTGTAGTGTGTGTGAGTGTGCGTATTTTAATTTTAACAAAGAAAAGAGAGACGAAAGAAGCTAGCTAACACGGAAATCTCCGCCGAAGCCGGGCGGAAAACTCCCGTGAAAGTCAAATAAAAATAAAAAAAGTGGACGACGTTTCGACCTAAATAGGTCTTCTTCAGGTCCAAATAAATAAAAACCAGAAAAAGGAAAGGGTTTTGTGGTGGTTTCCGACCAAAATAAAGCTTGAAAAAAAATCGGTCAGCGGATAGATTTGACGGAACAGAAATTTCATTTTTAACGGATTAAATAAATAAAAAATAAAATAAAAAACTTTATGCGTATTTTGCAGTGATTAATCGTAGCAGCGTAGTTTGGTGTCAAAATGTGTAGTTGCTACGCAAAATGCGTAAAGGTCGGCAGATATGCATACTACATTGAAGGTATGATGATATAATTAGGCTTCTTACCAGGAATACTGATCTTGACTGTTTGTCCTCCTCTTCAATTTCATCTGGTGATGGCATGCTGTGCATGTAATCGTTCTTTTAAGAAGTTTCTTCTTTTGAAGCCACTTTATTAGCTTCAGGGCTTTTCTTTTTCTCATGTCCCCACTAATAAGATTCTTAAACTTTCTGAACCTGCTCATTGTTTCAAAGGTACGGTCTGAAATGGTTTAGAAAATAAATTTAATAAAAAGAGACTCGGGTGTTTTTCTAAAGCTGTGTCATCAATATGAGAAAAATAAAAAGCCCGGTCTCCGAAAGCGCGAAAGACGTTGGGACGTGTAGAACGCTACTGCGCATGCTCTTACCGTCACAAATGCTAGTGCGCATGCTCCAAATGCATACGTCAGAGGGAGCGCCGTATTCGTGGAGATGGAAGCTGGTCGTAGAGGCAAACGTGTTGCAGAAATGGAGTCGTCCTCAGTGTTCAAGCGTGTCATTTGTACGCGGAGACGGAACAAAAACAAAACTACGGAGGAGAGTGACATATCAAAGGCGGAAGACGGAGATACCGGCGATAGTGGTGAGTACACTTAATTTTCATGTTTCTCTTCCCACGTGGATTAAAACGCTGGGAGTGGAATTCTGCCTAGCTGCTCGCGGCTACCAGTGCTAATTTCATCAGATTAGACGGAATATGTTCACAGAATGACGAGTGACACCACTGTTCTAAAATCATAACCGTGCCAATGTGTTTTTTGGTCTACGAATGAAAATAACACAAAAATGTCCGAGCTCTGTGAATACATATCTTACCATACATCACATATGTCAAAGTCAAGGCCCGCGGGCCGAATTAATTATCTATGGCCCCCAGGATGATATTTGATTAGTATTAGAACCGGCCCGCGGGCTGTAGCAGCCCCCTGGTGTTTTGCACGCACCAATACTACATTTCCCACAATGCAACGGTAACCCGCGAACTCACTGCAGCGCAGCAAGCGGACCTCGGACTCATCATTCATCAGCAGTCAGAGCAGATGTCAACTTTAAGCTACCCAAAAAATGCCCAAAAATGGCTTCAGTGCAATGACACACTGAAGGAAAAGTATGAGAGAGTGGATGCTGCTGAGTTTGCACGTTTCATCCCCCGACACAATGGCCGAGCTGCGCATCCAAGCTGGTCAGACGCTCTCTGTTTGGCAGCACATACCTGTCCGAACGACTGTTCTCTTTGATGAAGCTAAACAAAACATCACACAGGAGCCGTCTTACTGATCAGCACCTCCACTCAAACCTGAGGATTTTCTCAGCTCAGAGCCTTACCCAGAACATTGATGAACTTGTACAAAAGATGAGACGCCACCAAGTATCAGGCTCATCCTCAGACAAGTGAGCATCACAGAGCATTAACGTATTTTTAGTTTTTAATTCAGTTACATTTTTAAATTTGTTTCTACAAGACATGTGATTTTTCTTTGAAGGAAGTATTGTTTTCTCTGTGTGCCATATATTTTTGCATTTTATTTAATTTTATTTATTTAGTTATATTTATTTTTCAATTAATGGACTCGAGAAATTGCAGATAAGAACCATGAGAAAGAATGCAACTGATTTGATTTGTTCTATATTTTCTCATTTTACTATTTGAAGCAGTAATTTAGGATAATAGAGCAGCATAACATTGCATTTTCAGTTTATAATGCATGCAGTTTCATTCATGCATTTATCTTGATATAAGGAACATATTTTGTTTTTGAAGGAAAATTGCTTTTTTGCTGTTTGCCTGTTGTTAACTTACTGACAGAGCCATAAGAAAATATTACTTACTTCATTTAATGTACAGGACATGTGATTTTTCTTTGAAGGCAGTTTGTTCTTGTCTGTGTGCCTGCTGAAAAATGTTTTCCCTTTAACTTACTGACAGAGCCATAAAAAATATTCGATTATTAATTTAATCATTAAATAATACACTGTGTTATGTCTTGGTTCAATAGGCTACGTGCAATCATTCCAATATGTCTTAATAAACATTGAACCAGTCCAGCCCTCGGATTATAGCCAATATGTTTTTTTGGGCCTCTGTGTATTTGACTTTGACATACCTGCCATACATAGATTAACATTCTGGGACACACGGTATACAACTGCGTAGCAACCATGGCATGAAATGTACTGCAGATTTACTTCACCGTCCAGCACATCCTAGTTTAAAACCTGGTGTAAACGCCCAAATCTTGTGCAGCCTTCGGTTGCAATACCCACGCTCGGACGTAAGAGAAGCTGTCTTTTTCCCGTGTACCGACAGAAAAGGGAGAAAAACGTGCAGCATGGTTCTGGTGCTGAAAATAATATCTCCGTATGATGCCAAACACTGGAGTCTAAAATCAAATTGTACCTATGTTTGCGCGAAACATTTTGTCAGTGGTAGGTCTAGATGTACGACAAAAGCAGCAGTGGAGAGGGATTCTTTGGAAGATAGGCTTATTGCAGATTCTAGTGGTGTGTACGTACCCTTTTATTGACTTGCATCCATTTGATGTGTACTGTACTGTGTGCTACAGCTATAGTAGTATGACTCGACTTGAACTTTACTTTACATTAGGTCTGTCCAATGCCCCAACTGATGTCCTGACAAACAACAAAATTGCAGACGAGTTAGAGCTGTATAAGCTGAAGGCAGGCTGGCAACAGGAGAGGATTGATGAGCTGACCATGGAGAGAGATTTTCTGAAAGAGCAGTTGGCTGCAGGTAAGCCAAAAGACACTTTACTATAATAACTCTGGGCACAACTTAAGGCCAGTTAAATATTGTATTATATTTTATACATTTTAGTTTTGAAGTTGTTTTTCTTAATTTCAGTTTTCAGTTTGTTGTTTTAATTTGTACAAAATGAGTCTGTATGTAGCGCGCAGAACTACTACTAGTTAGAATTTTCAGACTTGGAAGGAAATTAAACAACAATGATCAGCAGACCCTTCATAATTTTCACGTCTGTGATGTAGCACCGTGGATAGCATTGTGCCGACAAGAACATCTCCCAGCCATGGAGGTAGGCTACTATGAGGAGAGGAGAAGCCAGCTCTGCTATTATGGTAGCAAGGTTCCTTTAACAACAATTAGAGTTCCGGTGGCTCTTAAAGTACCATCCACACTGTCATATCGTACCCATAATGTTTTCAGGGGCAGTATGTTTATTTGGAAGGCAACTGGAAATACATTTCAGAGTTCTTAATGCTGCTGACAGAAACAACAAACCAGCCCACTACTGTATAGTATGGGCACTCAATCTATCCCATAATTGTCCCTGCCAGGCCACCGTTATTGGTCTCTCCAACCATTCTGTGCACTGTATACAGACCTGTTTCATTTGTACATTGTTCTGAAGCCCTCAAAAGTATTCATTTAACTAGTAAACTATGTGGGCTGGGGTATGCTTTTCTGGTTAAAGGAACACAGCCAACTACTTTTGTATTATTATTTTTTTGGGAATCATTGTTGACATTATTGTGTATCACTGGTCCACAACAACTCGGATACTCAATAACTGTCAAACTACATGAATACATAAAAACAAGCTTTAAATCTTCGATGTGAAATGATGCCAGATGTTTGATTCCTTTCTGTTTTTAAATAGCTCTTAAAAAAGATGGCGCAGCATCCACCTCCACCCTGAACACAACACCCAACTCCTCCCAGAAACGCAAGATTTCACATTCTTCATCTGACGACTCAAAGGAATCATCCTCTGACAGTGAAAGTGAGTCAGAGTCGGTGTCTGACTCTGTCTCGCCTGACTCATCTCCAGAAAAAAAGAACATGAAAGGCAAGAAGAAGACAAGGAAAGGGAAAAAGGTGAAAAAGTCAAAGGAAAAGGAGATGTGCGGAAAGGCACGTCAGAGAGGTAAAAAAAAAGGAAATAAAATTAAAACACACAAATTGATTCATGCAGACATTGTTTAACTATGAGTGTCTCTGCCCATTACAAGCTAACCATCCCCTTCCATTTACATTGTATGGAAAACTATACAAATATTGCCAGATCATTCAGGATGGTAGGAGGGGCTAAATTCAAAGTCAACAATGCAAAACAAAGATATTAAAGGGATACTGCAAACACAATCACATTTTCCTCTATGGTTACCTCATGAAAATATGCATTTTTATTGTCAGCCAATATCTTGATAGTCATATTTTGTTGTAGTGGTTAACTGTGGGGACACAATGTACACTGTGTGTGTATAGACCTTTTAATGTGGATAAAACTAATTTTGTGTTCTCTGTATTGCAGCCCTGAATTCGAATCAGGTAGTGCTCAGATATAAAAAAATCCTGAAAGCATTCCGTAAAGGAGGCACCACCATGGGTGCTGCGTTCTCAATCGTTGGTGTAGATCGTAACACAGTGGTGGCCACCGCACCCATCGCTGAGCTTTTTATTGCTGCACCAAACAGGTACAAGGACATCTTAGATGGTCACAAAACTGATCATGTAAAATTATCAGTGTTGGCTTCTGAGTGCTCTCTGGCGATTGAACAGGATTCTGCTATAAAGGACAGTGTGAAAACACTTAAAAACAACAACAAGCTGCTGCCCCTCACCACCAAGAAGTGAGCTTGGGCTAGGGTGCACTGTGAGAAATACCGGTCAAGTGGGTACATCAACATAATTTTTTTTTTTTTTAATGTACTGTTTGAAAAATGTTGCGTTGGTGTGTTCAGTTGTTCCTCACTTGACCGGTTACCTACTGGAATAGCACTGTGATCCAAAAGTTGTTTTTCTTAAGGGTGTAATTGCTCTTTGTTTACAATTGTGTGTTTAATTGGACATTTTTATTTGGGAGATAAGAACATTCTATTTTTCCACCATGTAGCCTTGGAGCTAGGGTGTTTCAGTTTTGTTTGTTTGTTTGGTTTTTTTTACATATTTTTATCTAGTAATATGTGAAAACTGCTTTTCTTTTACTGTCAAGCACTTTGAGGGCATGTGTGTGCCCCCAAGGGATAGTTCACCAGTTTACTTGAAATGTTAAGATTTCAAAAGTGTGTATTCAAAATAGCCTGTATTTTATTTTTGTATTTTATACAATCGCACACTGTTATTTGAAGATGTTTGTCAAGTTTACTTAAACCTTTATAGATTGTATTTGTTTATAGTGTGTGTTTAAAAGACCTTGTATTGTTTGGAACAAATAAAACAGACACTTTGTATATCTTTGCTTCTGTGTCATTTATAAATGCTTTATAATTGCTTTATAAAGGATATATAGTCATCACTTTAGATGGGCTCACGGAATATACTTAACTAACGGTTAACTAATGAGTAGTAACTGCATTAGTAAGTTATTCATTGAGTATGAATACATGTTTGTAAAACATTTACTAACACTTGTTAACCCTTTATAAAAGTATTAACAACTCAGGTTATCAATGAGCAACAAAACATGTACAACTGGATTTATTAAGGGCTTAGTAATACATTATAAATGCTATATAGATCATGAATTCATGATTATTTAAGCATTTACTAATGCTAAACTGTTACCCAAGTACTTTTAAGTGGGTTAGTTTAACTGTTTATGATAATTTGCTAATGCTTAGTAAAGTATGACTAATTGGATACAAATGATGAGCTAACAATGAATTAAGCACTTTATTAATGTTTAATTAATGCTTAATAATGTGTTAGTTGAACATTTAAAACGGTCTTTACTAATGCTTTGTAATGCATTATTAATATTGAATTAATGGTTAATTCATGGAAAATTAAGGACTTACTAAGGCTTGAATAATGCTTATGAATGTATTAGTTGAGCATTTATAACTGTCTTTACTAATGCATTGTAATGCATTACTGATGATGAGTTCATGAGGAATTAAGGATTAACTAATGGTTAAATTATGCTTAACCAATGCTTAACTAATGCTTAATAGTGTATAGTTATTCTAAAGTGTTACCGATGTTTCAGGTGTAAGAAGGCTGATTTTGAGCCTTTTTGAAACAAATTAGTGCAAATAAATTTCATATTTATTTGTTTTGAGCCAAAGAAAAATTAAGCTCTTTTTTGTACAAGAATTTAAAGGCAGAGCTGATATATTAATAAAGATAATCAAGACATTATAGCAATTGCTGCACACACTAATAACAAAATCTGTACTGCTTGAAAAGGAGTGGGAAGAAGAAAATGTATTAAATCCCACCCTTTCTCATATTACACAGCATAACACATTAATTTTGCTTCCTTAATGCTAAACTAGCATCTGTTTGGAATCCTAATGATGTAAATAACAAATAGTAAACAGATTGGGAAAACATATTACACATAGTAACTATCTGAATGATAGTCTGCAGAACTTATGCTACATTATATTACAACAATATTACATACCAAAAAGGGTAAACAATGATGAGTGCACATTGTTAAATCAAGTCATTACGTAAAGGTTCAGCATGTCATACAACAGACTGCTCAACTACTTTTTCTAAAAATGAACTAAAAGAGTGAAGATCAGAGGGTATCCAGAGTTTATTTACTACGGACATGGTTCATGTTGAGACTGAAAGTTAAAGTCAAGGTTGTATATGTGGTTTTTGGAAGAGACATGTCACAGTAAATACAACACTACAGAATGACTAAGGAGGGTGTAGACCAGCACATGTCCACACTGATGTCCATGACACTGTCACAAACTGACACCAGCTGAAAGGGACAAACAAAGCCTCATCTGCTTCAACATTAGCAACTCATTCCCAATTTGTGCGTTGTTAAAACTTAGAGTTTGGCCACATACACTGCCACTACACTGATTATTTACAATTAATAATGGTAAATGGACTGTACTTATATAGCGCATTTTATACACCAGTGGGTGCCCAAAGTGCTTTACTATTCCTCACATTCACATACGCATTCATACACCATGCACCCTACTGGGAGCAACTTAGGGTTCAGTGTCTTGCCCAAGGACACTTCAACATGTGGACAGCCAGAGGCGGGAAGCCAACTGCCAAATCCTCAATCATTGGACGACCTGCTCTACCAACAGAGCCACAGCCGCCACCATATTTTAATAATAATAATAATAATAATAATGGACTGGATTTATATAGCGCTTTTTTGGCCACTCAAAGCGCTTTACATTAGTGACCCATTATTCATTCACTCTCACATGCCCATGCAGAAGTGTGGCAGCCATTTTGTGCCTATGGCGTCTCTGACGACCACCAAACATTCACACACATTCATACACCAGTGTGAGTGACACTGGAGGCAAGGAGGGCGAAGTGTCTTGCCCAAGGACACAACGGACTGACTTGGACAGAGTGGGATTCCAACCACCAACCCTTCAGTTACTGGAAGACCCGCTCTACCAACTGAGCCATAGCCGCCCCATTTTAATGAGGTTCCTTTTAAGGTACAGAAAATACTTACTCAGATAGTCTATAGCTGCATTTCCATTAGCCTTGGACATTCACAAAATGTAAATATCGTCATAAAAACCTGGTAAAAATTAACAAAAAACACTCAAACATCGATAAAACGTCTTTATACTTTCATGAGGTCATTTTTCAGACATTTCAATATTCTAATATAATGCAAAAGTACAATGGAAACACTTTTTCTGCAATTGATTACTTCGCTCAGAGTGGACACATGGACAGACAAGGAGACAAGAGACTTCTCAAAATAATTCACGAGAAAAACATAACTGCCATTTTAGAGACAGCAAACAACAGAGAAATGCAGCGTACTATTAAGACATGGAAAGGGCCATCTTCCAGCAGTGAAATCTCACGAGATGATATTTCACAAGAGTTATGACGCTCCTGCTTAGAACAACCATCAATGGAAACACATTCAAAGCGCAAATATACTGTCGAATTTTTAGGAATAACGCTATTGTTTTGCAGAAAACTGTAATGGAAATGTAGCTGATTACAAGGGTGCTCAACCCTGGTCCTGGAGAGTTATTATCCTGCTTGTTTTAGATATATCCCCCTTCAAATACACCTGACAGTCATTATCAGGCTTTGGCTTCTTGATGAGAGGTTTATCATTTGAATCAGGTTTAACGTATTAACCCCAGCTATGGTCAAGGTATTTGTCATGGAGGATTGTTTGATAGATGTATTAATGTAGTGATAATTTAAAGATGCTCTACCTAACCCTAACCCAAGTTTGAAGTCAAGTGAAACTAAATTGATGTTTGTATAAGATGTGTAATTTTGTCAATTTTATGTAAATGGTACTAGGAACAAAAGCGGTTAAAATTTCATTTCAATCTATACATTTGGTATGGATTCAACAAATAGTTTTGCTGCTACAGGCATTTGAAATTTTACCCATTAAGAGTTATTTGGGGGAAGAAAAAGATTTTAAAAATTAAAAAAAAAAAGGATTTCTATTTCCAAAATGTAATGACATTTATTCTGGGTCACTGGCAAATCTACAAACCACATTTTGTTGGTGAAGAAGGAGCGAAGCCAGAAGACAAAGGTCTTGATTTACCAGTCGATCTATATTCTGACCCTCACCTACGATCATGAGCTTTGGGTCATGGCCGAAAGAATGAGAACATGGTACAAGCGGCCAAAAGAAGTTTCCTTCGCAGGGTGGCCGATCTCAGCCTTAGAGATAGGGTGAGGAGCTCGGACATCCAGGAGTAGAGCCGCTGCCCCTCCATGTCCAGAGGAGCCAGCTGAGGTGGCTCAGGCATCTATTAAGGATGCCTCTTGGACGCCTCCCTGGGGAGGTGTTCTGGGTCATGTCCATCTGGGAGGAGACCTCGGGGCTGACCCAGGAGGGATTAAATCTCGCCTAGGGTTTCCCAGGCCCTTGGAGGATTCCCCTGGAGGAGCTGACTGAGGCTACGACCCCCGCAACCCAGACCTGGATAAAGCGGGAGACGACGAGAAGAGACGAGAACCCTTTCTGAGCAATATAAGTAATGAATACTGAACTTTTTGCTTTCCTGTGCTTCAGATAATACAAATGAAACAAAACAATGTCAAACTATCAATCCCAGTGCTTTAAGTTAGCACACCACAAAGGAAATTTTGCATACAGAAGCAGTAGAGTTAGAGATTAAAATGTCAATTCATGCTGTTAAAAATCCATAATATGCTAAGCATGACTGTAAATAATTAATGTGATAATTTTGTCATGTATGCTTTCTTTTAAGAGGCTTTCATGAGTCAAAACGCGTGTATTTTATGAATGTATTTGTGATTCACAGTGTTTCACAATGTCTTATCTTCCAAAAGTAAAAATTCACTATGTGCCCAAGTGTCAGATCACATTCAGAGTAATGTGTTTTTGAGGCAATGACAGTGTATTAATGTGATGCACTGTCTGACCCCCCCCCCCCCCCCCCCCCATGCCATGTCATCAGGTTTGCTCTGTCCTACACGAGTCCTTTGTGTTTAGGAAAAGGGGAACTGGTCTGTTGTCTAATCTAATAATGAGTAGCCTGAGGTATTTTTAGACAAACTGTTTTAACAGCATGCGGTCGACATTTTATTGCAGTTCTGACTATGACTGATGCAGCTGCAGATGATAAGAGATGAATAGATGTGACTGACAGAAGTCTTTTAGGGCTCATACATAATCATTACATAAGAGCAGAACGTGTACAATGTCATGTGTAGATGTTCAGCAGCTCACACTCACTCATCTCATCCATGTATGTACACTCTATAATGAGAAGCAATGATAAGAGCACACACTTTACTTGTCGGAGAAAAAAAAAAAAAAGTTCAAGTATTTGTCCAGATTCTTGGACTTAGATTTTTTTTCCTTGACCCTGCAATGTTGTTTGTTTTTTACTGTTGGTTTTCATGAAGCCATTTTCAAAGGGAAAGGATCTCAAGAACCCAATTTCAGTCAGCTGTTTGCTGCTGCAGAATGTGGATAATATTTAATGGGTCACTCCTGATTATTGAAAACAGGCACGTCAAGCTCATTTTCTTTCAGGGACCAGTAAAATAATGAACTTCATCTTCCATCCATTTAAGAGATTAGCATGAAAAGGTGTAGAGCAGCATAGCATGTTCATTTTCTTCTTCCATTTTATTTTGGTGCATTTTTCTTTTGCATTTGTTTGGGGGGTTTGTACATTTTTGATTCTGTTTGGTTTCTGTTATTACAGCATTTTTCTCTTGCAACTTCACTTTGTGTTGCATTTGTTTTATGTGTTTGTGTTTTTGGTCGTGCATCTTTCTTGTGTTTGCAGCGTTTTGTCGATGCAGTGTTTTTGGCCCTGTTGGTCACCGCATCCATCCACTTCCTGTAAACTGTATATGAGTGAAAGTCAACGAGCTGAAGCTAATTTAGTCCTGAGCTAACTTTGTGCCAACATGTTAAATAATACAACAGTGAAATCTGTAGGATGTGTGCAAATCACACAAAAAGAGAAAAAGCAAGATACTCATAAAGAAAATATGAATCTTACTTAATCAAGCCAATGATACTAAGAACCCTACTTTCTCAGCTCAGTTACACATTTCACTGAAGTGTTCTGGCAGGGGTGTCAAACTCCAGTCCTTGAGGGCCGGTGTCCTGCATGTTTTAGATATTTCCCTCTTTCATCACTGCTGGAAGCTATGACATCATTATGAGGCTTCTGCAGAGCATGATGATGAGCTGACCGTTAATTGAACCAGTTGTGGCTGGAAGAGGGAAATATCTACAACATGTAGGATAACAGCCCTCGAGGACTGGAGTTTGACACCTGTGTGTTAATGGACTCAATACTACAGAACCTGCAATTAAAACAGTAATGAGTAATTACACATATTACCTTACATATAACACAAATGTGACATAGATACAAGAATATATATGAGAATAACATAAATGAGATGCATTATTTAGTCAGTTTAACACAATAATGCTTTGTCACACTACCACACAAACCTGAGTTAAATAAACTACAGCTTTGGCAAATGCATGTTCACGCCTGGAGGTTGGTCTTTGGTTGTAGGAGTTAAACAATACCTATTATTAATGGATTAAGAGGGATATTTTATATTCTGATATATTATGATGAAGACTTTTCTTGATACAGTGTACATTGTTCTTTTGACGTTAGGGTTGTATTATGTTCATATTCTCAGTTAAAAGATTTTCTTAATATTTTCTTTGATTAATTTAACCATTATAAGTGTGTTATATTTTGATAATAGAGCAACAAATAAAATGTTGTGCCAGGTCCCACACTCTGCTTTTAAACTTGTTCAAAATTCTTTGATTATTACTGATATTGAAATTATTATACGACTGATATATATATATATATATATATATATATATATATATATATATATATATATCAATGTGTGCAAGACTGAAAATTCATATTTCAATGTTACTGTTGGACATGCCTACTACATACTACATGTTTGAAGGAGGTACTCATTGACTTATTGTTTTATTATTTCATTATATTGTTTGCCACTTTAAAAAGGTACACCTAAAAATGGCAGTTGAAGTGTGTGATATAGCCTGAATATTCCGCCTTACCATTACCTTGCTGTCAAAAACTAATTAATTTCACTGAACATTGGTTGGGAGAGATTATTGTAATCAGTCTGTCTGTGTGTGTGTGTGTGTGTGTGTGTGTGTGTGTGTGTGTGTGTGTGTGTGTGTGTGTGTGTGAACCATGAAATTACATGGGCATATACATATAGCTAATGTGCATCAAATGCAATGATCTGTTTGAGGAAAGGTCAAAGGTCAAGGTCATAATTAACTAAAAGGTCAAATTCTCTACAATTCTCATACTTGGTGTTATCACCTACGACCTATAGTTTTTGAGATCTCTGGAGGTCAAAGGTGACTGGTCGCAAAATTAATTACTTTTTTGTGTGTGTCAAGCATAGACATATGACTTATGCAAAATTATCAATATTGCAAAAGTTCAAAGGTCAAGGTCACATTTAGCAGAAATGTCCAAATCACATTATTGGCTCTAATTAAAGAACGGGTTGTCATAGAAACTTGAAATTGGCACAAAGTAGGGGCATGATTTGGCATTCTCTGAATACTTGTTTCCAAATGGAAACTGAAGTGACAGTATATAATTAACTTCACTGGCAGTTCTTAGTTCCCTCTAGAGGAACTATCTGTAAAAGGCTAAAAAGGCCCAAACATTTCAGACAGACACTTATAAAAATGGGCGTATTGTATTTTGGTTTCTACAACTGATGCTGGGCATCTGCAGGACCTCAGGACTCACCAGCTCATCTTCACAGACAGAGGAGGAAAAACATTTCTATTTTTTAGCATTTAGCAGCTGCTCCATTTAATCAAATCGCAAACTTGTTCATAAAATGTTGCAGTGCTGTGGGTTTTAGGTAGCGCTCTGCAAAATGAGGGGGGGGGGCAAACTTTGATATGACAAATCTTTGAAATGCTTACCTTTCCCAATGATATTATACACATTTTTTATTATTTGTTAACCACTTATAATGAACAGTGCAGGCCAACTGATGGAGTAGGACAGATCACATCATCTTAGTTTAGGTGTTGATTTAATGTTCTATATTTTCACATAGATTTGGAGAAATCCAACACATCAGCCTATGTGTAATTAGCAAAACAATCTCCATGCCTGGAATGAAGTAACACAATGAAGCTGAGGATACTGTCATATTAATGCATCTAAATGGAAAGAGGGGACACAGTGGAGGGTGCAAAGAATCAGGTTTCCATCCATCAATAGAGAGACATTATGTAATGGCTACGTGGAAACCACAAGGGGTTTAAACTTACACTGGAGCTGTAATCCCCAGTGTACTTTAATAAATGATCTCATCAGTCCAGGCTGTGGACACTAGTTTATGTGGAAAATGAGAAGTGGCAAGTACTTTTTGTTAAGTGCAAAACGGCCATGGTAATTAAGATGTTAACTTGGACCAGTTAAATGGGTAGTGAAAGGGCAAGTTGTCCAATTTCTTGTGCAGATAAAGTGCCAAAAAGTGCTGGACCTCATTCAAGGCCAAAACTTAACAAATAGAATATGATCTACAAATGTACTGTTGTTGGTAAAACACACTGAGGGAACCAATGAAGGTTTAGTTTGCAATTTGTGAAACATTCCTGTCAAAAAAAAATATGCAGCATATTTCTAATATGTAAGATTACAACAATGTATGTGTAGGTTCAGAAGAATGTATCCTCACAAACACTTTCTTCAGAAAGGTTTTAAGTAATTCACAGTCCAACAGTTTAGGGGACACAGTGAGTCTGTCCTGTTCTGTATTGGTTCTGCTTACTCACTTAACACAGGTGTTTCCACTAATTATTACACTGTACAACCAAATTTTATAAACTACTTTTACAGATAAGTCTTGTGATTTTAATCCATTCTGGTGTGTAGAATTCAAATTTGATATCTGTTTGAACAAATTTTGACATCTGATTCAACATGTAGAGTTTTTTGTTAGAATACATATTTACTAAAATACAGTCTGGCAGACAATAGTAAGTAATAATAAGTGGAAACAATCAGAATGGAATACAATATTACTTCAGAAACATTTTGTTTTCATGGATCTCCTATGGCTGGAAGTCTGTGAATCATGCACAAGGCTAGTTCAGCAGTAGCATGGGTGTAGGCTTTCTATTGGAATATCATGGTGGAATCTTTCACCATGTTCATCTAACCCTAACCTGAACCTTTACTTTTTATATATAAAGAATATAGATCTAATGCATAAAATGCACAAACACAAATTAAATTTTTTTTAATCAAGCTTACAAAATAACTGCATTTTTAAAATCCTAGTCAAATTCTGGTTCAGATACATGTTCCACATGATATGTAAAAAAAAAAAGTGGTACAGTCTTATTCCATCTACCGAGATGAGGAATTATGCTCATCAAAATGGACTGGTTCAGTGAGTGGTTACATGGTGGGACTTTTTCTCTATGAAGCTGGGATTATCCACCTCTGGAAAAGGGATCCATCCAAAACATACAGGATAGTAGCTCTGGAGGACCAGGGTTGATGACCCCTGCTGTAACCAGTTATGAATGAACATCAGAGTGTGTTGTGAATAATGATGTTGTATGATGTTGAGGGGAGTTTATCTAGCACACGAGATTAAAATACTTTCAAAAACATTTCTATTCAAGGCAGTCAGAGACAGCAACAGCAGACCTTCGCCAAGGCTTGATCTTTCATTCACACGTGACGTGATCGAGCCATAGGTGTTGACCCATCTGATGTCCGAAGGTGAATGAAAAAAAAAAAGCAAGATTCTATCTCGTCTGAATCCTGAGGTTACCACTTATGTGTGTAACTTTTGACTTTTAGTGTGACCTTGGCCTTTGACCTTCATTGCTCAAAATCTAATGGGGTCTTCCTTGACCCATTATCTATCATTTCTGAAAGTTTCATCAAAATCCATTCAGAACTTTTTGCGTAATCCTGCTGACAGACAAACAAACAGATTCAAATTGAATACCTCCTTGGTGGAGGCAATAATAATTTCAGTCAATTATCCTTACTTCCTTTCACAGAGGTGACAAGGATGGCTGAGATGTTAAGGCATTGGACTTAAGTTCCAATGGACACTAGTCCTCATGCATATGGTGAGGTAATTACTATTATCATTTACTTATATATTCACTAGAAAAGTCCTTCATTCAAAACATACTGTAGCAACCCAGAAAATTTAGGATAAGCCAGCAATGTCATTAGAAGGTTTTTAATAACCATAAAGCAGACAGAGGAAAACCGCTCCACTTGGCACAGAAGCGCACACACCACTCTCACTCACTGACTCCACCCTCCACTCCATCACAACCACTTGAACCAAAGCAGTGCAACTCAACAATAGAACAAAGTGAACATAAATAACCCATAATGGCTAACTACAGGTTATCACAATACGATACTAAAGTCCTTACCTCTGACATAGAAACCACACTAATGCAGTCAACAAAATGACCACCTTGCAATGTGAGGAAAAAAAAAAGCTGCGTGTGTGTGGAAAACCCTTCCTTGTGCTAAATCAGGTCTGTCTTTTTAGATATTTCCCTCTTCCAGCGGATCTGATTCAATTAATGATCAACTCATCATTGTGGTCTGCAGAAGATTGATAATGATGTAACAGATTAGAGTTGGGCAGCTGAGGAGGGAGAGTAGGTTGTACAATAACTGAAGGGTTGGTGGTTTGAATCCCCACCTCCAGTGTTTCTACTCACACTGGTGTATGTATCGTATGGCATAGTTTCATACTGGTGTGTGAACGTTTGGTGGTTGGAGGGGCTGTAGGCACAAAATGGCAGCCATGCCTCTGTCAGGCTGCCCCAGGGCAACTGGGGATACATATATAGTTTACCACCATCAGAGGGAGAATGTGGGAGTGAATGAATAATGGGTCCACTGTATGCGGTTTGATTATGCATTCATAGAAAAGTGCTATACAAATCTAATCCATTATTATTATTATTATTATTATTATTATTATTATTATTATTATTATTATTATTATTATTATTATTATTATTATTATTATTATTATTATTATTATTATTATTATTATTATTACAGGGTTCCCATTCTTTTTAAGGTATCATTTTCCAGGACATTTCCAGGCTATTTCCAGGAGTTTTGTCAGAAAAATCATGACAGGATTTGGTCATAAACTTGTTCGCAAGTTTCTTTGCTGCCATTTCTGTGATTATGCAGGGACTTTGCATAGTAATTAACTTTGTTAAGACGGAGCAGATTCCAAACCAAAAAGTAGGTGGAGACATTACGCAGCAGACATCACGACCAAACTTAGCTGTTCCAAACAGTGAGCGTTTCAAACAGAAAAAGTAAAAAGCAAAAACAGAGAAATACATTTCCAGGACAAGAAAAATTATTTCCAGGACATTTAGCCACTTCTATCAATTTCCAGATAATTTACATAACTGGAAATGGATGCTCTAAATTTTCAGGTTCCCCAGGTTTTCCAGCATGTGTGGGAACCCATTATTATTATTATTATTATTATTATTATTATTATTATTATTATTATTATTATTATTATTATTATTATTATTATTATTATTATTATTATTATTATTATTATTATTATTATTATTATTATTATTATTATTATTATTATGGAGTTTGACACCAGATTTAAAGTATTTGTGTTAAAACCAACTTGCCAAATAATGGATTCCATTTAAATGTGCATTATGTGATTCCTGTTACTAGATGTCTTTCAATGAAAACAGGAAAATACATCAGTTTGCTGTTTTTTAACCACTGTACTTTTCACAATAAAATCCTTAAATTTAACTTGAGCATACATTGTAGACATTAGTACCATCAAATAGGCACCTCGAAAAATGAAGCCAAACATATGATTATTTCATTATCTTGATGTTTCTCATCCATTTGCAGTTCATGTATTTGATGTTTAATCATGTTACATAAGCAACATGGTGACTACCTTATCTGGGACATTCTCCATTTCTACTCATCTGAAAGATATAGCATCAAAATATGGATCTTCATATTGTCAAAAGACTGAACTTTATCACTCAGAGTGTCTGATCAAGAGGTAAATCAAAAGTGTGGCTCACAGGATGGAATCTGGAATGAGCGCATTTCAGTGTGCTACCATTTGGAAAATCCACATCACTACATGACTGAACAAAACACTGCAGCTGCAACTACAACCTGAAAACGGCTTTATTTTACAGAACTAGTCAAACGATCGAGAGAGTTTTCAGCCTATTCCAGAACAGAGATGGGTTCCATTAACCATTAACAATAAAGAATCATCTTAACTTAATAAAGGGGTTGTAACATCATTTACAGCTCATCAATTGAATACAATATGATCATGGACAATTAATGAATTAACAGTGTTTAATATATTTTAATTGATATGACCACAAGCCAACAAAATAACATAATGTTTGTTTAAAATATGTTGATGTTTTTAGCATCCATTGATGGTATTTTGGATGATTTAATTTAATTTAATAGTGACAATTTTACCATATAATACTATCCTCTATAAACAATAGGGAATGCAAATTGTTGAAGCTACAAGATCATCTTTGCAAAATAGTGTATCCATGGGAAACTTTTTGTACTTGTGAGATCTTATGGTTTATTTATGATCCATGAAATCTTTTAGAAACATACTGTGATGGACATTTGACAGAAGCATGGTATTTTCATACCACTATGTGCTTGTTTGCATCAGTGACATGTTTCATGGTTAACTTTTAGTTGTCAATTAGCTCTGTATTGGTCTTGTTATTTCCCATCTTATCTCTCTCTGGACAGAAGTTCAGCACTAATCCAAGTCATCAGTTCAACTGATAAATCAGTCTCATGCCTTTTGAAACATTTATTAATGATTTCACAAGAAGCTATATCAGATATGCTCATTTTTAAACCAGACAGCAATTATTGGTAAAAAAAAAAAAAAAAAAGAAAAAAGCATGACAACAGCTGGGGTTGCTGTTGTGTATATTGGCAGCGCAGCGAGCTGACAGCCCTTTATCAGGCCTGATTAATGTATTGGCAAGATCCATGAATAGCGAGACTATCCAGCCTCTTGAAATTCCACTCGCTTTCCCCTTATTTTCTCTTCATGTTGCTGTGGATAGTTCCAGGGAAAAAACGTATCAGTAACACATAACATGGATGGATCTTCTATAAACAAGTGATTTACAGGAAATAAAAACACATTTAAGCCTTTCTCAGACAAATCTGGGTGTGTTGTAAAATGTATTTGGAGAAGTGGTCTGGAACAGGGTTGTGTCTGCACTTTACTGTTCAAACTGCCCCTTTTCAAAGGAATCAGATGTTTTAATCAGTCATTCTATGACAAGTACAGGTGGAAGGAATAAGATTAAGGATTCTATTGAAGTGAGACAATATGAAATACAGTAGTGTCCTCAAAAAAAAACACCAAATTCACTGCTTTTTAATATTGAAACCATTAATTTGCCAAAAACTGGTCAAAAATATCATTGCGAAAAAAAAAAATTACTTGTAACTGTTCATCACTTTACACAGTGAAAGTGGGAACAATGACACATGAGAGTCCTACGAATACAACACAGAAAACACCTCTGATTGAAAAATATTTCAATGAATAAACCATTTCCAGTAAGAAGTTGGTGAATGATTCGAAATCCAAATCTCAAAGGTGGGGTGGGAGATCTTTTTTTGGAACATCTTTTACCACATTGCTTGAAAACCTCTTCACAATCCCATAGCACGCACTGAAGCACAGCACAGTTAAGACTGATACCCCCGCATTCTGACAAGGATGGGGCTACTCTGTCACTCCGAACCACCGCGATCCCGTGTCCACTCCAACAAGGACTGCTCATCTGCCACTCCGCACTACCCCAGTGAGATGCACACTCCGATAAAACCACTCATTTCTCACTCCGAACCACCTCTACCCCACACACGCTCCGAGGAATACAGTGCTTTTCCCATTAATCCAAAACCCCCATATTTCTTCTTATAAACCCCCCCATACACACAAACACAAACAGGCACCATCAACCTCATAATTCATTCTGCAGATACTGTAGGGGAGACTGGGGACAGTGGGAACAGGGGTCAATTGTAACAATTGTAATTGCTTCAATCAAGAACAACTTTGAACTAAACTTATTGACTCTGCACATGACACACACAAACAGTATTACACAAGTTAATTTTGCCACATGTCACCTTTGACCTACAGACCTACACCTTTGACCTAGTCTCAAAAACTATTGGTCATAGGTGATAACAACAATAGCAAGTATTGTAGAGATCTTCATTCCACATCGTGTGGTACCAATCTGAAAGTTCTGTGACCCTCCGTTCTTGAGATAGAACTGATAATGTGATTTTGACCTTTTAGGTAATTGTGACCTTAACCTTTGACCTTTACTCAAATGGATCATTGCATCTGATGTGCATTAGCTAGATGTCATGGTGATATCTCAAGTATTCATTGAGTTATACGTATCATGATATGTCTCTGTGGACACACACACACACACACACACACACACACAGTGATAATTCCTCAACTGGTGACAACAGATGTGGTGCTAGCTTAATAATAATAATAATAATAATAATAATAATAATAATAATAATAATAATAATAATAATAATAATAATAATAATAATAATAATAATAACTTAATGGTGGGGGGACGACACACATTTGTGTCTGTGTGTGTGTGTTGGGGGGGGGGGGGGTACAAATGGCCACACAATGCCACTTGCTCTGCGGGAAACACTGTAGTGTGCTATCAGAATATTATACATGGTTTGAAAGCTGTATCAGTTATCTTTGTGAGATAAACAAAGATTTATGCAAATGTTAATTTGCATGTTCACAATTACCTAAATATAAGATTATTCAGATGACGAGACGAAGATTATTCTATCATATGTAGATAGATGTTCTCATTTCATATATCAGCCAATATATATTGGTTATTGGCCAATATCAGATATCAGCTGATATATTGGATAACGTCTTTTGTTACGCTCCAATATTGGTATCAGTATTGGCCTCAAAAATCCAATATCACTCGTGCTCTTGTCACCATATTTAAAATTCTATGAGTACAGGCTGAACAATCTTGATTGATATGAAATGAACTCCTCTGTCAACTGTACTTGAATCCCTTTTTAATGGTTATAATTATAATTGGTTGAACGTGTCATAAGGAGAAGCCTGCAGCTTGTTTTATTTTCTAACACTAATATGTGTTCCTAAAGTTTATGCCTCCTCCACTGTCAATAACTTGTGTAGTGATGTTCTGTCACTGTTGAAGTGCATGCTGGGAAAGACTCCAGCCCCTCCCTGACCCTGAACAGGTCTAAGCAGATGTAGAAGATGGATGGATGTCTTGGCTGCAGGTAGGAGTCATTTTCCCAACAGCTAAATGGGCCATTTGTCAGCAAGGTCAGCCATGACTTTGACCTCTAGTTGTCAGCACATTTTGGCTTCTGTTATGCAGAGCAGGTTGTTTTAGTCCCAAAGAATCAGATGTCCCATAAAGTGTGGACAGTGGAATGTGGACTATGATGAGGTGAACATTTTGGAGTGCAAATGTCAATGTGACAAACACAATGAAAGTCAACTGCATATATTAAGACATGAATAACTGTTACACTATACGTATCTAGATTTACTTCAGGATTTACTCCCAGTACACAGCAACACATAAGCATGGATGGAAACAGATGACAACAGACACTGAAAACTACTCTCAATTGTTCCCATTGTTTGAAATTTGATCAATAGCATAAACCTTTTATTGGTATCAGCAAACGTCTGGGTCAATTGTGGCCGATGGTTGCAATTAGGCTAGGAGGTTAAACTGGAAATACTGAATTTGAAAGAAGATAACAGCTTAAAAGACCAAAACTACATGTTTTTATTTCTGCCTTTTATTTCTAGTTCCTGTTTACTGAATAATTACAGAAATTTGATGTTCAGAATTTAACATTTGTAGTGATTGGAACAGACTGATCACTTATAGGTCTTTTTGCATTCCAAATTATGATTATTATGTCGCCCTTTAAAAATCCACCACTGCTGTTTCCATATTAAATTATATAAAACTATCAATACTCATCTTCTTTGAGTTGTACACTTTGGCATTTCTACTATGTGAAGTACGTCCTACAATTTCCAAAATTCTGAAAAATTTTATTCAACACCATGACTCATTTTATTCACACTATAAATTAACTCAGTTCTACTCGGGGACCACATATTGTTCCACGTTTTCATACAGATACTATCATACCTGGACGTCGTCACGAGGCACCATCAAGTTTGTGCTGATTTTTTTTCATCAGCCACCAAAGACAGAAATGTCTCAACTAGGAATGGGCAGTATGGCCAAAAATGTATATCCCAGTATAATTTGAGCCACTAGCGATATACGGCATATATCACAGTATAGTACTTTTGTAGGTTACTATACATTAATAATAAATAAACTATAAATGACACCAGAACAGTTTGTTGGTGGTCATATAGCTCCAAGTGCAGTCTTTCATATTTATGCAGACTTTCTTCACATTCAGGAGTGTGATTAGTCATGAACCAGAGAATACAGGAAGAGGGAATGAATGAGGCACATGGATTTTATCCAATAAATCACTCACTGCAACTTTTTGCAGTTGTTGAGGGTGATTTGTAAATGTGCACTTACATATGTGATTATAACAAGCCAAATGGTTTAAGTTGTTACCGTTTCAATTAGAAGAAAAACTATCTTACATGTGAGGCTATCATTGAGAGTAGCTAGCACAACACATCTCCATGGTAGCAATCAATGTAGCAGTGCTTAGCATGCTAATGTTAGTAAAATTGCTAACAAAATTGTTTGTAACTCTGAAGAGCCATTTTAGTTGCTAACACCAGCCTGATACCATGGTTAATAGTAACTCAACTGGATATAGTAACATACAGTTATTAAGGTTGGCGCAGTGTGTTAAATTTAAGGCAGAGTTAACGTTTAGCACAATTGTTTTGTTCTCATCATAAACTCTATGGCTGTCATGACTTTGGCTGTTAGCTTGTTAGCTCACTTTTCAGACACCCTGTAAATGAAATCGAAGAGTCCTGAATCAAAATATGTTGTACACTAAATAAACTATATAAACTATATATTTTATATTTGTAACTTATTTAAACTAAATGCTTTTGCTACCACAGCATCTAGGAAGACTGTGGTGCTCGCTGCTTCTTACAAGGTTTTTTTTTTTTAAATGGTGGGTTGCATGTTGATAACGCAATGACACAGCAACAACTCCACCAATCAGTGTCTACGCTGTTTACATGTTGTGCTATTGTATCGATTGGAACCTCAGTGGAGTACATACCAAAAATCTAGGACCGCATATCATGGGACCGGGTACTTTTTCACAGTGGAAATGCACAAAAGTGAGTAGAATCGGGGAGAGGTGATACTAATAGAAACACAGCTTAATAGTTCCAACTGGATAAAGGATGCGTCCTCTACAATTAATATGGAGTTGACGTGCATTTTCCCATTTTTGTGTGACTGAATTTTTAAAAAGTGATCCAAAGCCAAAGTGGTGTATTAGCTGTTTTGTTTTGATTTGTGAAAAGTTGACCTGTTCAGTACAAAACCACTCATTGTATGATAATGACAACAAAACAATTATTAGTTTACAGAAATTACATACTAATGAAGACCATCCATTCATTTTCAGAACCACATATTCCTATTGGAACAACATAACTATTATTTTATGTATGCTAATTGTGAAGTAAATACCAGTATGTATGTATTTTAATTCCTGAAGTAGAATTACTTCAGGAATTAAATTAAGAATTCCTTTGTCTCAGCTTAGTATTTTCCCGCCTAGGAATGGGTCAAGCCTTAGAGGCAATTTGACCAATGAGGTGTTCTTATGAAACTGTGATGTCACTGGGCGGGGCTTGTGGTTTTAACAAAACTCTTTGGCTAGAGGAGAAACCGGGAAGTGAGTTCCATTTGAATTCAGAACGAGAAGCCACGTTGCTTTTCTGCCTTCTCTTGGTCCTCACCCCTCTCAGCTGAGATGAAATGACATCAAAGGTTTTCTCTTTGTGTATTTGTTAATTGAATAAACTTTTAAACTTATCACTAATAGTTCCCCTTACATTTGGAATGTTACATCTTTAATGTTATTCATTAGGCAACCTGTTCACTGTGCAACAAAATCTGAGTCACAAAGTCCATGATAGTGTATTTAAAAACTCGAGCCTAACCGATTAATTGACCTGAAACATATCACCAATTAATCAACATCGGTCAATACGTAGCCAATGAAGTAATTAATTCTGTCGCTCACTGCTCCTGTGTATCTGTGCTCCACCCAGAGAATTAAAGGAATAGTAAAATGTGTCACTTACACTTTTGCTTCCGCTCCAACAATCATCTTATCACCACCCCCATCACAGACACACGAACACAATCACAGACCACTACCCTTCCTGCATCAAAAATCATAGACTGCAATCTGTCTTATGAACTATTCAAACCCCACCCCCATCCACCTGGGTTTAGGGTTAGGGTTATATAGTATTTGTCCCTTATATTTTAAGAATGATTAACCAAACAAGTTTATGTCACTACTTGTAAAATATAGACTCACATATTTTCCCAAATTTCTGCTCTACCCTACACAAAAAACTACCACAACTAGAAACCATTGGTCACATACTAGTCTAGTATAAACCATTAAAGACGATTATACAGCATTTTATAGTTGTCTAAATTATCTTTGGGAGATAAACAAAGATGCTACTGATAATTCACACCCACCATTGTCTAATGTAAGATTATTATATACTGTGTATATAAATGGTCTTATTTTGTATATGGGCAAATATATTGCTTACCAGCCAATATATTGGACAATTACTTTTTTTTAAGTCCCCAATATTGGTATCGACATTGGCTCTAAATATCATATATTGGTCAAGCTCTACTTAAAACTAGACAACAGAATCACAATTAATGATCAGAATCACAATTTTCTCAGCTTTTATCAAATGTACCACAGAAATTCTACCTTTGTAACAATTTTTTCTTTAGTTTTCTGTGATGAGGTGTTTTTGTGATCTGCCTAAAAACTCTAGATTTTGGTATCATTTTAGACTGACATTACCTAACTAAACAATATCTAAATTAAGTAAATACTGCATAACATTTTCTTCTCT
The DNA here is from genome assembly GCA_020466265.1 of Siphamia tubifer. Taxonomy (NCBI): domain Eukaryota; kingdom Metazoa; phylum Chordata; class Actinopteri; order Kurtiformes; family Apogonidae; genus Siphamia; species Siphamia tubifer. The sequence continues at coordinate 35,247,512 of CM035785.1, forward strand.
ATGAACTTCTAGCTTGGTGACATTATAAGTGATATTACTGATAAATGGGCCATTTAAAACAAATGTTAGCTGAACAGGAAAGTTTTGACAGCACTGCCATTTATTTTTAATGACATAATCTGCACAATCCTTTCACAAAGTAGAACATTAACAAATTAAGATTGATCACTATCTAAGATCATGAGTTTGTCTGCTCCTATCTGAATCAATGTTTATCAATGATCACTTCATCTGTAACAATATGACACGGTGACAACACTCAAAGATACATCATCAGTTAATCCTATGTGCAGAGAATCAAACTCACAAGACAACGTATAGGAGGAATGCTAAAGACATGAAATATGACAAAGAACAAGCTTCCCTTCCTCAGCACATGACTTTTTAAATAAAATAATTATTACTTTAGTCTACATGAATCTAAAAAAAACTAACATCAGGTGTCATAATGCAGCTCAAAATATTTTTAAATAAATGTATACTGGTGTGTCTCTGCTTAAATTGCTCTTTTTGTGTTTTGTTTTGATCTACTTGACTAACAGAGCACTAACACGTGTACTCAGCTCCTCCTAATATAACATAACCTCGTCTGACACTCTGTACTTTACACTCACTTTCTTTCCACCTCTCCTCTATGTCCTTTGACAAGCATGCAATACCTTTTGAGAAATAACCATAAATAACTTTCACTTTGTCACATGGACCGGCCATATGGTCTAAATCTGCACTATAAAGAAGACTCGCAACGCACGTGACAATAGGACGCCATGAACAGTCAGAAGCGTTCAGCTTATGTCCCATTGCCCAGGATGATATGTGCAGTTTTCACAGTCGGCTCAGCAACCACGGGCCTAAGAATGTGCCTGACCCGCACACTTCACTGTGAAAAAATGTTTGGGATTGTGCCTCTTGCCATAAGCCACATTATGTAAGTGCTAAGTGTGAAGTATCAGGAGAAGCTGGCTTTGTGCCATGATGGTGCTGCATGTGTTTGGTTGTGGATGCAGGTGTTGAAAATATTGCATATGAATAGTTCTTCTGAGAATATAAATAAACAGCAATGAAATATTATATGCTGATGCAGATTAAGTGCTAAGGATTGTCGACAAGCACCGATAGTGACAGGGGACGAGATCACTTTAAATGGACTTATAGTGACAGCTAAGGCCTTCTGGACATCCACAGTATTGGCATTGCATAGTTTCAAACCAAAGCACAGAAGTATTCGAGTACTAATACCACAGTGTGGGAAAAAATACTCACAATTCTGGGTTCAAAACTAGGGCTGTCATGATGGTCCAATTGGAGGTTAATGTAACTATAATAAAATATAACTGTGATTCATTGTGTCTGTTTAGATATCTATGCCATTGCTATAGTGTTATAAATTATGCACCTTAAAAAGAACAGACATTTATCAACATATACACAGCCTAATCACAACAAAAGACTGCCACCTGGAATTAACTAAGCAAATCAGTATGTGCCTTCCATTGGGTAATTACTGCAGTGAATAACGTTTGAACTAGAGGCAAATTATTTAACCTGAAGTCACACAAAAAGAAGGTTCTCATTGTCAGGAAACATATCCTGTGTTTGTGTGAAAAAGGTGTAACTGTTTCAGAACAGTCAAAATGGCCTGCATCAATCAAGAAAAAGAAGAAAAAAATGTATGCATAATGAAAATCTGAAAGGATTGAAGAAATGTCATAAAATTATCACCAAGAGTTGAATCAAACAGTAAAAAAAATAATAATAAATCAGCATTACAGTTCATGGCAGTGTTTAACTCACAAAATGTGATGAGAAGTGGAGGAGTTGGGACTAAAGAGATGTACAGCTTTAAGAAATCCACTTAGTGATGTTAGGAAAAAGGATAGAGAACATAAGGATTGGACTGTATATGATGGATAAAGGTTTGATGAGTTCAGATTGACCCTTTTCTAGAGGTGGATGAAGTGGTTACTGTTACCGATCATGCCTAGTGTCTACAGTCCAAACCTGTGGGTTCTGTGTTCTGATATAGAGTTTGGTTCAGCTGGTCACATGTTTGTTCAGTAACACAATGTGTCCATGAACTAAGTTCAAATGAACCTGATAAGCTGAATAAGTAGGTGTTAACATACGTAGGGGGTTTCATCTCTGTGGTACAGAATCAAAGTAAACCTCAACAGCACTAGTTTTTTTGCTATTGGTGTTCTTCTTTTGCTAAGATGACAGACTGAGCTCTGTTTGTGAGTTTAGAACTGATAGCTTTCTGTTAGCCTGGTTTTAGTCTTCTGAATGACGATGAGTATTGTGATCTTTACTTCAAGTAACTGATTTTTACCTACGCCAAAGTGGCTATGTTTTTGCCGGCGTCTGTTTGTCTGTGTTTAAGATAACTCGAAAACTTATGGGTGGATTTTGATGAAATTTTCAGGATATGTTGGAAATTTGAACAGGAAGAACTGATTTCATTTTGATTTCATTTTGGGGGTGATCAGGGTGGGGGGGGGGTCTACCTTGGTGGAGGTCTGCGCTCTCAGAGTGCTTTTCTAGTTAGTTTCTGTTTTTAGTTTGCAACCCTCTACTCTTAATGACTTGCCTGGTTAAATAAAATAGTATACATGTATATATATATATATATATATATATATATATATATATATATATATATATATATATATATATATATATATGTTTGTTGTGCTGTGTTGTGTTGTAGTGTCACTCTCCTGTTAGAACTACGTATCATTAAAAGTTAATTATACACTCAATTAAAAAAAAACAAGAATGTTTTGAGGTTCACTGTTAATCCAAGACAGTTCATAATGAGTTTATATGGTTTACAGGTTCAGTGCATAATATTTATGCTCATCCTCATCTTCTCCTAAAGTGGTGGTTGGGGCCTTTCATATGGCTAACTGGATAGTAATTCATCCACACTTAAATAAAATAAGTGATGTTATTGTCGCTCTGATATTATATGAGGATAAGTCTATTTGGAGTAGTATGAACATGGTGATGCAACATTTTGAATTCTCAGGAGGTGACCCACTCCCTTTAAAGATATAAACAGCTCACTTTAAGGTGGTCCTACTCTAATGAAAAGATCATCATTAACGTTACACTCAGTTCTCCTAACTCATACACTCTGGATATTTACCACATTCACAGATATATGACTTTCACTGTGCAGGTAGTGGATGACAAACTGTAATATGATAAAGAAACTAAAGATGTACAACTTAGAAAAAGAAAAAGGATAATATTAGCATCAAAATTTGTATGCAACAGAAGTATTTGAGTAAAGAGCTAGCACCTCAAATTTTATATATATATATATATATATATATATATATATATATATATATATATATATATATATATATATATATATATATATATATATATATATATATATATATATATATATATATGAAGTAAAACACATTTTAATTTAAGGGGATTGATCCTCAATATTGCATCCATGTTCATGATTTTTAGTCCAATAATGTAGTACAAATAATGCTAAAGTACAACACTGTATTACTGCTAGACATTAAAGCAATTACAGACAAAATATACATTACAATTACCAAACTACTTTGATTTACTGGTCAAATTACATTAATTTAAATATTCATATCTTTAGGTAAAACTGTTCTATTCTATCTACAAAGAATGACTGTATTTATATATATATATATTTTTTTTTAAGTTTGTTTAGGGGATGGATCCACCATATTCATTGACTTAAATCAAGTATAAATACTTCAACTTAGTTACTGGTCCAGTGATTTGCTCAGGTTTTAGAGAACTACTGTAGCAGTAACTACATTGTAACTGTTTGCAAATTTCAATCATGTATTTAACTGATTTCAACTAAAATAAACTCCTTCTGGCTCATTGTGGACTAAATATTTCACTGTATACTGTACATACAACACAACTATAAGCATAGAAATACACAAAAGCTGCTCAACTTTCCAAACATAGCATAGAATTTGGCTCAATATGTAACTGTGGTCTAATAATTTGGACAGCACATCGATAAGAATGAACACCAGACAAGACAAGGAAACACTAAACTAAAATCAATTCTTCTGATGTGAATAAATTCTAAAATACCCAAACACATGGTTGGGTACAACACCTTCCTACTCACATCTTACTGTAAACAACAAAAGAACAGCTGAGAAACCATTTTAGAGCTATTTAAAAAGGATTATGATACCGTTTATTAATGAAGCACAGCAGCCAGTGGTTTCTACCAGCCCGATGTCACCTCACATTAGATAATTAGTGCTCCTGTGGATGGAATATTATGCCCTTGAAGCTCTGCTAAAACATGTTTATGCCACATCTAAGCCTTGTGTAAATGAGACACAGGAAAATATCAAGTTGCTGATGATACTAAATGGTGGCAGAGATGTGCGCAATCTTCGACCAGCATCCATATACGGAGTTTTACGCACTATTACGCACGGCTCAAAATGCGTCATTGTCTAGTGGACAAGCATCCAGGTATGGGGAAAACCCAACTCAAATGTCAGTGATATGTTGATGATTGTAGCTTTATTTCAAGGCATTTTAGTAACATTCTCGTGGCAGTGGAAAATTTCATAATCTGAGGATAAAAATCACTGTCAAGGGAGAAAAGAAGGGTACATACCTTGGAAGACATCCACATCCCGTAGTTCCTCTGAGCTCGGAGATAATCATAGTCCTCTTGAGACAAGAAAAAAGAAAAAAGAAAAAGAAAAAAAAAATGTGCACGAAGTCCAGCGGACAGGAGAGGAAGTTGCTCGTAACTCCTCCCTTCCAAAAGGAGTTTCCACAACAGTCATTTTTGCTATAGCTTTCCATTTGCTTCCGTGTAAAGGGATATTGTCATTTTGAGGTGGTTTCAGTGACACTGGGGAAACTGTTGTCACTAAGGGTCCAAATCTGTTCATACAAAACCTGGCAAGGCAAACCGTTTCTCCGGCCATTTTTTTAACTGATGATTCCTGTGCTTAGCTCTCTGTTGGGTCAGACACAAGGCTTTTTTGGCCTGCTGTTGTGGAAAAGCATATTTATGTAAATGTTGTAGAAATCATTCTAGCCCTGCTTTATTTAATGACTGACTCAATGTTGTGTTTTAGAAATGACATTTTATTGTTAATATTAAGAACTGGAACAATAACAAAAGAAAATAATCTTATCTGTGTGGGGGTTTTTTTTTTCCTTTCTGAAATCCAATTTTTACTGGCAGCACATGAAAGGGGTTGTTATTATCCTTAGTTTGCTCTCTTTAAGAAAGTGAACTCAAACATTCTTCAGCCAAGGGGTCAGATGATGACTAAATTATTGCCATTTGCATGGCCTACAGTTTCTGTCTCTAAAATAAAAATCTGCCAAACCTGCACAAAATTCTACTTTAGTGCAAACAAATTGTGACTTTATTGCATAACAGCAAAACGATCATCCCTACACCTTCTGTTATTGACAGATGGAACTCATAAAGTGCGAATGCATAGCCTGTCTGCTTTAGAATTTGGATTTCATCAGATTTAGAAACCAGCTAAAGAATACTTTTTATCAGTTCTAGCATTAGGTATATGTAATCTATACGTTTTCAAGTGAGGGAGAAATTTTCATCTGCCAATTGTCGACCTGTGAGTGTGTGCGCACGTGCGCGCGGCTGTGACGCGTGCGTAAAACTTGTGTTAGGGTGACCACCTGCTGTTGGGTTTACAGTATCTTTATAGGGCGTTTTCTGCTATAGAAAAAGAAACAAACAACTCTACTGTTTATCACACGTCAGTCTGAATGGATTTTGAGTTAGTGCTGTTTTTTCTGCTTATGTCTGTCCCGTTTCCTTTACTGGGGCTTTTATCCAGTCCACAGAGCGACTCCGTCACCCCCTCCTCCATCTCCATATACTCTGCTTTATCACCCAGGGATGAGCCAGAGGGCGAGCCTTTGAATTTCCTTAGAAAGTCCGGGAAGTAGGGGCAGCCCGGGGGCATGCTCTCCACCACCGGAGTCTGGTCCTCGTTATCGGTCTCTCTGTGGTAAAAGTAGTTGAAGTTGGACACAATGACCGGCACCGGGAGCGCGATAGTTAAGACGCCGGCGATGGCGCAGAGTGAACCCACTATCTTGCCCCCAACTGTGATGGGCTTCATGTCTCCGTAGCCCACGGTGGTCATAGTCACCACAGCCCACCAGAAGGCGTCGGGGATGCTTGTGAACTGGGACGTTGGCTCGTCCGCCTCGGCAAAGTACACGGCACTAGAGAACAGGATGACACCGATGACCAGGAAGAATATGAGGAGGGCCAGCTCCCTCATACTGGCGCGCAGGGTATGACCCAGGATCTGCAGCCCCTTGGAATGCCGGGACAGTTTAAAGATGCGGAACACCCTGACCAGGCGGATTATTCTCAGGATGGCGAAGCTCATCGCCTGTTGCCCGTTGCCTTGGTGCTGTGCCAGGTCTGTGCCGAGAGTTATGAAATAAGGCAAAATGGAGACAATGTCTATAGAGTTCATAATGTTTTTAAAGAACGCCGGTTTACTTGGACTGGCAAAGAAGCGGACTATAATCTCAAAGGAGAACCAGATGATGCAGACCGTTTCCACGATGAAAAACGGGTCGTTGAAGGGGGTAAATCCGTGGTCGGGTTGACTGGAGTTGTGTCGTGGCTGAAGATACTCTTTTTCATCCCTGAACTCCGGTAACGTCTCCAAGCAGAAAATGACAATAGAGATGACTATCACCAGGACGGACACGACTGCGATGCCCCGGGCGGGACTCGAGCTCTCCGGGTACTCGAACAGGAGCCAGATCTGACGTTTGAATTCGTCCTCGGGTAGAGGCTTTTCCTCCTCTTTGACAAAACCCTCATCTTCCCGAAACTTTAGTATCGCTTCGTCCCCGAGTTCGTAAAACTTCACCTCCTCGGAGAAGATGTCAAAAGGGACGTTAACGGGTCTTTTCAACCGACCCCCCGACTGGTAATAGTACAGAATGGCGTCAAAACTTGGTCGGTTCCGGTCGAAAAAATACTCATTCCTCAGTGGGTCGAAGTACCTGATGCGTTTGTCCGGGTCTCCCAGCAGGGTGTCCGGGAACTGAGTCAGAGTCTTGAGCTGAGTCTCAAACTTCAGCCCGGACACGTTGATGACCACGCGCTCACAACAGCCACACTCACTGTACACGTTCTCGTACCCGGACTGGGGCCGCCGGTCCGTTAGCGACACCGTCTCCTCCTCATCATCCATGTTACACAGAAAGCTCGACCTCTTGCTACCCCTGTTCCCCTCGTCCCCCTCCTCCTCTTCCTCTGCCCCCTCGGCCTCTTCCTCCTCTATCATGATGTCCTCCTCGGATCCGAGCAGCGCCAGCTCCGACTGGCGCAGGTCTCCCCCGAGCGTGCTCCGGTTGCGCCTCCACCGTCCGACGCCGCGCTGTTTTTTCCGCTCTCTGAGAACTCTCTGCTGCTGCTCGGACTCCTGCTGGTGCTGTGGCGGCTGCGAGGAGGAGGCGGAGGTGGAGGAGGAGGGGCGCGAGGCGGTACCGCTGCTGCTGATGTTGGCGTTCGAGGAGGAGGAGGCGGCGCGAGACTGATGCTGGCGGTTGTTAAGGAGATGAGCGCTCGAGGAGGAGGTGGAGGTGGACCCCCCCACGCTGCCGCCGCCACCACCGCCACCGCTGCCACCACCACCACCACCACTTCCTCCTCCTCCCTCGGCACCTGAGCCTCCGTCGGCAGCGGCCGCAGCAGCCGCCGCTCGCGACTGGGCTGCCTGACGCTCCCTCTCGCGCTCCCTCTCTCGAGCCCGAGCCTGGGCATATCCGTACGGCAGGTGACTGTTGCACCCACCGTCCGCACCCACCATAGCAAACTCCATTTTCAGTCCGTGAGCGGTTCGGTTCTACAGCAGCCGCCTCAGGGCGGTGTGGATGCAGGCCAGAGGAAAAAAGTTGCAGCTCGGGGCGCGTAAAAACAGAAAATGAGACATTAACTGGTTCGACCAATCAGATGTGAAGACGAGAATGTCAGAATAAGAAACACACCTCATTTAGGTCCATGTTGAGCGGAATCCGTGGGTTTACTTACATGATAGGAGATATTGATCACCCTATCTTCCGATTAGACACAGGCCTCCATTATTTTATGACATCATTACCATAACCAAAAATGTACGGGCCGGTGGCCAAAGCCTGTTACGCAGACGCTCAGGGTCCAAACTTGCAGCGCCCTTTTTATTTGTTCATCGTCATAAATCACCAAGTCACCAAACAACACCAAAACAACCTCCCTCCTCGGCGCCCATCAGGTGGTTAATCTGTCCTCGCGCCCAAATGCGTCTTTAGATGCTCCGTGGTCACTCCTGGATGCCATTTTATGTGATGAGATAAAAAAAAAAACATGTTTTCCTTTGGACTAAAGAAACGGATCTCTGCTGTTATTTCATGACGCTCCAGTGTATTTGAATGACTTTATTTCTGTGACGCTCTCCGGAGCTGCGAGGAAAAGAGAAGACAAGAGGAAACAGCAGTTGGTTTAGGGGGAAAACAACAACATGTATTCAGACTGATGTCCGTTGTTTTAAGGCACAGTCCAACATATTACACATCTACTGCAACAACAGGACCTAAAACTTCATCATCATCATCATCATCATCATCATCATCATCATCATCATCATTATTATTATTATTATTATTATTATTATTATTATTATTATTATTATTATTATTATTATTATTATTATTATTATTATTATTATTATTATTATTGAGCATGCAAGCTTTCTAAAATACACGCATGGCAGACATTTATATTTCAAACACGCATTACGCACAATATTTTCAGCTCATAAAACAGCCTCTGTTCACTCAAACATTCATACTTACAACTGAAAAGGGGCCAAATGAAATCGCCTCAGCTCCTCTACAAACAAATCTGCTGGAGGAAGAGGAGGAGGAGGAGGATGAGGAGGTAGGTTAGGTGAGGATGCAGTTCTTCGCTTTGCCCAAATTCCCGTCTTGATATTTTTTGGGGGGGGGGGTAAAATCACAATTCCCTCGTCGTATCCAAGGACCGACCGATGCACTCTGAGGAGGACACTTTTTTTTTTGGCTGCGCCTCGACGTCTCTTGTCTCAATTCAACAGGACCTATTGCCACTTCAACCTCCGTTTCTGCTGCATCGCTCCGGGTGCTGGCACCAATAATCATTTAAGAAGAGGGAAAAGGCAGGTGGGCAAAAAAAAAAAAAAAAAAAAAAAGCGAACGGCGAGTTGGCATCAATGACAGCCACGCGCGGTCACGGAGGGGGAGGACGCTGGGGGAGGTAAAAGTTTACCTGGACACAGACGAAGGGAAACGGCCCCATGGTTGAGTGTAAGCATCACACATCTGTCTGTCTGCCGCTGTAGCCCTACCTTTACTCCTGTATCCCTCCCATTGTGTGTGTGATGATAGAGAGGCTCAGAGAGAAAGTCGTTCATGTACCGCAGCGCGTGAAGGCGGTGCTCGGTCCTCCCCCAGTGGACGCAGTCGGTCACTGCGCACCGTGCTGCAGTCTCACACCGGAGCCTCTTCCGCCCTTCAGCATCACAGCCCGGGTGGCAACCGTTGCCCTCTACCCCCCCCCCCAAAAAAAATCTAGTAATCTGTTATTCTCACACACAAAAAAATATCTCTTGTATTTCACCCCCACACTGTAAAGTTAGCAGAACTCAAACAATTTAAAGTCGATTGCCTTAAATTATTCTAAAGTTGATGAAGTTAAAAAAGAATACTAATTTCCAGAATTTTAAATTTAGATGGCATGCAACTTAATCCTTCTGGTAACAGGTGAATTCAAAGTGGTAATTTAGCTCAAATATGTGCAGTTAACACTTACAGAGCCACATATTAATCCTTAAAGACCCTAATGTTAACCCTTAAAGACACACAACTCCATATTTAACACTTACAGACCCAAATATTAACCCTTAAAGACCCTAATGTTATATTATAATGTTATAACACTGGGTCTCCTGGAGTAAATTAACCTATAAAGACCCAGTGATACTTTTGTGTCAATTCCCGATTTATTTTTTGTTTATTTCTACCTGTTAATTATATTAATTATGTCAAAACAAAGACAAATGAGGAAAACGTACATTTTTCAACAAAAATATTAATAACTGATTGTAAAAATAAGTATGTCCATCCACTGTCATTGATACAACTCCATGGATTTTACTGGTGAATCAATGTTGCAAAGCATAATATTTTAATAAATTATGATAAATCACTTGGTAATGGTTTAATATAGTAAAACATTCCAGTTAATGTTACCACAGAATATTGCTCCGGATCTTTATGTCTTAAAATGTGGCTGGAAGGCGCAGATCCCTGAGTCCAAACCAGCAGAGTCACCTTCAGAAGACAAAAACAACATTATCTGTAAAAAATCACAAGTATCCAGCCTCAAGGATCAGTAAAGTAGAAGAGCAGGGAATACCTCAAACCTATAAATACCATTTTTCTACAGTTTCTAAATGTCTATAGATTTACATTTTTGCATTATTCAAAGGTGTTGATTTTAACATTTCCCTGAGTTAAAGATGAACATGTATCAATAGTCAACATAAACAGAGACACTTTCACAATGTTTTCCCTCATCTTTGCCAAAATCTTTGCAAATAAATGAAATCTGTGAAAAACAGAGGTGGAAGTAATTAAGTGCAAGTACTTCCTTTGCTGTAGCTAAGTAAATTTTTTTTTTAGATATCTGTACTTTACTTAAGTATTTATTTTTCTGGCAACTTTTTACTTTTACTCCCTACATTTTTGTATACTTTATACTGTGGATCTCTGGTAATATACACCCCTCCATCTTATGGGGTCCTAATCTAGTCTGGCCTAGACTGGGTCTGACCCTGCTCCAAGGTGCCTAACATAGACTGTACTTAGGCTGTAAATTATGGTGTAGCATTCACTTGACTCTCTCACTACTATATACCAGTGTCCGTCGTGCTCACTCTAACATCATAAAGTGACAGAGAAAACCCACTATGTGTCACCCTAAGATATTAGCCCAACTGGCAGTAGCTGCTTCTGTAGATCTTTTGGTACATGCCAAGTAGAGATTTTAAGGCCAGGAAGAAAGCCCTAAGGATGCATTATGGTTAAAAATAACGAAGATATTTTCAGAACCATCTAATGTTGTGCACACATGAATTTAGCCTTTACATTCACACTCAAATATTAGATATTGGAAAATAAAGATAATAGAGTTCAAGTTCTTCCTTTTTATGGGATTTTATTTCATGTCAAAAAGCGTAGCAAAGTGTACAAAATTCAATATAGGCTATGTATGATTGTACAATTTTGGTTTCCTAATTAAATGAATCACAGTATAATCTTTCCCTATGTGTTCTGATGATCACTGCACTTCCTCTTTTGCTAACCTTCCTGCCACACCCCAGACCTGTGGCTTTGATATTGTGTTGACCCGAACAGGGAGTCCAATTAAATGTCTTTGTACTGTCATCCAATGCGAATAAAAATGTAGAGAACTTAATCCAACTCTTGAAGAAAAGAATAATCCAATGAGTAATCCAATTTAGGAGGTCCTTGAAGGCAACCCACAATCAAAGTCCTGGGTGTCAGTCCGGGTTGGGGGAAAGAGGAATTCAAAAATCCTCCTCTCTCTCGCTCTCTGAGTGTTCAAACATAGAATAATTCCCCAACTCCAAGGAAATCCATTCTGCTGATGATGGTTCTAATGTCCTCACATTTTGTGAAGTCTTTAAAGTCTCTGAACACAAATTAAGGGAGAATATTCATCCAGATTTAAAAGTCCACCAAATGACCCCATCTGCTATTCCCCTTAAGTCTCTAACACTTTTGGAGAAGTGATCACAACATTAAGCCTAATTGTCTACTCCAGGATGGCCTATGTCCAGGATAACAGTAAGATAAGATAAGATAAGATAAGATAAGATAAGATAAGATAAGATAAGATAAGATAAGACAAGACAAGACAAGACAAGACAAGACAAGACAAGACAAGACAAGACAAGACAAGACAAGATAAGACAAGACAAGACAAGACAAGATAAGATAAGGTAAGATTTTATTGATCTCACACAGGAGAAATTCACTGTTACAGGAGCTCACAGAAAAAGTACAAAAAGGTGCAAAAAGGAAATAAAGCAGTGCAAATAATAGTGCAAATAGTCATAGAGGTAAATAAAAAAATTAAACTAGAAATAAAAAAAAATATATGTTCTAGAAATAAAAAAATATATAGAAATACTGTGTCTTATCTGCAAAAAAAGAAACAGCTATAGAGAAAAATAAATAAACAGATACTATATACAAATGTACAAATACGGTTCCTATACAGTAGAGTTGTACAGCCTAGATGACAAAATCCCAAGGACCTGGCTCAAGCTTTTTACAGCTCTTTACATTCTCAGAATAAACTCATTACTTTTTCAAACTAGACAAATGTGACAGTATGAAATGAGTTGTAAATCAGAAATCCTGACTGACTACTGTATATAATAATATTGACTTCTCAATTTTTTTTCTTCATAATTTTGACTTTTTTGTCTCACAATTGAGATTTTTTAAAATCTCATTATGTTTTTTTTTTTTTTTTAAATCTCCTATTTATGACTTTTGAATTTTTCCTAAATTTTCTGTCCATACCCACTAATTACTGTGACCCAATAAAACACATAATCTACACATTAACTCATTTTTAAAAGCTTTATTTTAGGATTTTTTTTTTATTTTTTTTTTACATTTTTGTGGTTTTCCTACTTAAATAAGTATTATTTCATCCATAGCTTTTTACAATTGAGAAGTTGTATTTTTATATTTTTACTTCAGTAAGTAGCTGTACTTTTACTTAAGTATAGGATAGGAGTACTTTGATCACCTCTGGTGAAAAAGCTCTTTATAGCTGCTTAGACTGATTTAGATGTAAAAACATATCATTACATGGCAACAACATATATAATCAACACCATTATTAGTCATAAAGGTGGGAGGAAAAAAAACATCATATTATCACGTCATATTTAAAACCCAAATGTGGAGTATGAGATATTTCTAGTAAATATTGTTCTTTGCTAAAGGCAAAGAAAACACCCCCAAGTGTAGTTGCAGAGAAACATTAATATTGTAAGAAGTAATTTTCTTTTCATGAAGACTGTCTTAGATGAAAATTTAAGACAAAACAGGAGCCATTTAATCTTATTCAAGCCAAACACTGGTGACAGATGAGCTGTTACTGTTAAAGTCCTCCTTACATCCTTTTAGTTTAACATTTGTGATTAATAATTATAATATAAACAAACAGATGCAGGTTTTTTTTTTTATCATTTAAATAACTTATGGATGTATTTCATATTAAATACAGAGGAGTGTAGGTGTGTTACTAGAGGCAATAACCTTATTATTTTACAAACATCAGTTAAAATGTGATGTTTAATTCAGTTCAATTCAATTCAATTGTATTCATAGAGCCTCAAATCACAACAACGTCGTGTCACAGGGCTTTACAGAGTTGATTGGAGAAAACAAACACAGAAATTTAACTGCACAAAGGTGTGTTTGCAGCCAGAGGATCATGAGTTAAACTTAGGTGAAGTGTCTGTACTGTTCCTCTACTTTCTTCTCCAGTCTAAGGTAACACAGCTGTGTGAAGTTGGCATCCCATATATTGAAAAATATGAATAAAAACACTTTCATTGATTCTCTATGATGCTTAAATTCAACACAATTGTTGTATCATACTTTAAAAAGGCCTCAGACTTTGCTCTTGTGTAGGTTTCTTACTATTTTCCTCATATATTTTGTAACCTGTCTGACAGTAGGTAAAGCACACAGCTAATCCTGTGAAGGCTTTGGGCAAAATTTGGAACCCGGCTGCAGATTCGATCCTTTTAAGCCTCTAGTACTTGACTGAGGTCAGACACTGATGTTGGATTATTATCTTCCCAGTGGAGTGGATGCAGCTGTGGTCTGTCCATATAGCTCAGTTTTTCACATCAAACTGGGAAAATTATTGAATCTACACCAGGAAACTGGGGACAAAACGTTAGTGTCATTAACCCATAAAGACCCAGTGTAACTTTTGTCGCAATTTCCAAATGAAGTTTTCTCTCTGTCTAACCTTTTTAAACAATTCATGACTATTTATTATAATATTATCAATATATGGATGAGAGATGGAGTTAGGGGAGAAGGTTAGAGGTCAGGTTCATGACTACAGATAGTGTTCTGAAAGACGCAAGATATGGATTATGTCTTAATGTATTTGAAAGACAGTCATATGGAAAAGTCAATGAGGAATGCCCCACGTGAATATGTTCAGTATTGATGGAGCGCCAAAGAGTCCATATTGCACCTAAAAAAACAGAATATTCTTAAATATAGCTAGGTTTTATGTCATTTCTAATAGAAAGACCATGATGAGCCTTGAAGAACTGTTATGAGCTGTAAAATATACAGATTTGATTCTGTTTAAAACAACTAATATTTACTATAAATAATATCCAACAACTGATATTAGCTGGAAAGACATAACTTACTTCCAAATACAATGAATGTGTTACCTCTGATCATCATGGGGTCATTAAAGTACACTAAAAATAGAAACCACTGTAATGCATTAATTATTTTGATTAATCAAATTTAGTCAAATTGTCTATATCTATCTATCTATCTATCTATCTATCTATCTATCTATCTATCTATCTATCTATCTATCTATCTATCTATCTATCTATCTATCTATCTATCTATCTACGAAAAACAGGCATTTTCCTGTATTTAATTCACTGATCATACAGATGTTCATAAAAGCTTAGATGAAAGTGCTGCGTTATATCCAAAATAGAGAAACCTGGGGAAAAAGTACATTTTTCAGGAATGATATCACTTAACTGAACATAACAACTGTCTCCATGGTAATTCATTGAATTGTCTGTCGGTACACAGTGCAATTTAAAGATACATATTTACATGGTAGACCTTCCACTCCTCAGAAATAATGGTGTGATTACATATTAACAGTTAAACACCTACAACTAGTTCTGTGGTAACTTCTAAATAAGTGTTTTGTATATTTAACTGTTTGTAATTTATTTGTCACAGTTTCCTATAATGTTATCCTATGCATTTAGCTTTATTTCCCAGTGAAAATCAGGTATTTCCTGGATTAAATTCACTGATCATGTAGATGTTCAAAAAACAAACATTTCTAATCACTGCCATTGATCTAACTCCATGGCTTCTACTGGTGAATCAATGGTGTAGAAGATGACAGTGTTTCCATAGTTACGTCACACATCCTCTGAACACCTAGATAGGTCATATTGGATGACCATGAAAAAAATGACAAACAGAATTTTAAACCACATATTGACGTAAAGGATGAAAGATATCTTATCTTATCTACATGTAGTGAGAGGATTAGTGGCTCAACAGATATAAAACATTGTAAATCAATAGATGTTATTGGATACCAGTGGATGTTGGAGTCTTTAAGGGAGAAACACTCATCTTTTTCTTTAGTCATCAATAATTCAGATCTAATGCTAATTAGCCCTGTTGGTTTTGACATAATTTAGTTGCCATTTTGGAGACGGAAGGCGTCAAACAAATGGGCTCAGGTATTTATTACTCAAACAAGGCATTACAATTACAAAATAGCAATTAAAAATGCATTAATGTGCTGAGTAATGAACATTGAAATCCACAGACAAGGCCCAGTAATGAAGATTTACATAGTTTGTCAGTGGTTTTTAAACTGGAGTTTCAGGAATTTTATTCATATTTTAAAACATTTTAGGTCTTTGTTGTCTGTCATTGTGTTGCATGATGCTTCATACTTTAAATTGCCAGTTGCTCATTAATTTACATACTGGCCCTTAATTAGCCATTAGTGAGACCTAAATGATAATATTCTTTGCTCACTTGCTATTCATGTCTAACATAATCTACAGTGGTGTAAAGACGTTTTGGACACCCCAAGCATTTGTGGTATATTGTAGGGCATTAACACAAACGTTGACACATCAACTCCTGTAGCACAAGTCGACTTAACCACTTAAGCTTAACTGCTGTTAACTGTCAAATTCCTCCTAAAATGCATGCCCAAATTAAAACATCTATTGCTCTGCAACTACTAAGACCAAAACACCTGAGAGTTTGTAAATCAACTGTCAGATATCATATATTTGTTACCCAATAACTCTGCTGTGATCAAGTCACATGTTACTCTTTCTCTCCCTCGGCGCATAAACACAGACAGTCAGACCTAAACCAGAGGAGACATGGCTGCTGCAGGTAAAACAGGGCGTGGTGGGTCTGACAAAACAAAAGAGAGTGACAGACACACATCGCATGTGTGGAAATACTTCACCTTAGATGAAAGAAAACCGCACGGCAATCTGAAGAGGCTAACCTGAGTGATATGAGCAGCATCAGCGAGCTAACCTGAGTGATATGAGCAGCATCCGCTAGCTAACCTGAGTGATATGAACAGCATCCGCTAGCTAACCTGAGTGATATGAGCAGCATCCGCTAGCTAATGTGAGTGATATGAGCAGCATCCGCTAGCTAACCTGAGTGATATGAGCAGCATCAGCGAGCTAACCTGAGTGATATGAGCAGCATCCGCTAGCTAACCTGAGTGATATGAACAGCATCCGCTAGCTAACCTGAGTGATATGAGCAGCATCCGCTAGCTAACCTGAGTGATATGAACAGCATCAGTGAGCTAACCTGAGTGATATGAGCAGCATCCGCTAGCTAACCTGAGCGATATGAGCAGCATCCGCTAGCTAACCTGAGTGATATGAACAGCATCCGCTAGCTAACCTGAGCGATATGAGCAGCATCCGCTAGCTAACCTGAGTGATATGAACAGCATCCACTAGCTAACCTGAGTGATATGAGCAGCATCCGCTAGCTAACCTGAGTGATATGAGCAGCATCCGCTAGCTAACCTGAGTGATATGAGCAGCATCTGTTAGCTAACCTGAGTGATATGAGAAGCATACGCTAGCTAACCTGAGTGATCTGAGCAGCATCCGCTAGCTAACCTGAGTGATATGAAAAGCATAGGCTAGCTAACCTGAGTGATATGAGCAGCATCCGCTAGCTAACCTGAGTGATATGAGAAGCATACGCTAGCTAACCTGAGTGATCTGAGCAGCATCCGCTAGCTAACCTGAGTGATATGAAAAGCATAGGCTAGCTAACCTGAGTGATATGAGAACCATACGCTAGCTAACCTGAGTGATATGAACAGCATCCACTAGCTAACCTGAGTGATATGAGCAGCATCCGTTAGCTAACCTGAGTGATATGAGCAACATCCGCTAGCTAACCTGAGTGATATTAGCAGCAGTGCAGACAACATGCATTAAGACAACATGCTCTTTTTTTCCAATCATGATGTAGACAGTGTGGTGTGCGTCTTGGCAGCCGCTGCCTTCAACTTTCTGGACTTAATATAAAAAGTGAGGATGCATGACAGACGTCTGGACAGTCTGGTTTTAGAGCCGTTGGTCCAGACAAAATCAGGACATATGTTCACCCTACTGATGTTGTGCAGTTACATTTAAAGGAAAAGTCAAAGCTAATGCCTTTGTTTTGTTGGGGTTAAAATGCTGATGCCTGTTTCTTGTCAGTGGACATTGTTACATTGTTACATTGCAGTGAACTTTAATACAAGTTGCTCATGACATTTGAGATTTTGTGAAATTTTAATGGTTTCCAAAAACCTTTATCCATTACTACAATTTTCTATTCAATTGTTACTCCTGAGACTACTCCTGGACTGAGCAAACATGAACACACATGACAAAATAAAAGCCTAAAACACTAACAATGACAGAAAAAACAGGAAGACATATGAAAAATACACAAAAACATGACACCTGAGTCTTGATTTATAACAATGTTCACTACTGAGACTATGGATGTATCTGAAAAGGAAATCTGACACTGTTGAAAAGATGATAAAACCAGAATTGTTTCATTATATTGACAGAATTAGGGGTTCCAAAGCTGTTAAATATTTTGGGTCAGTTGATGCTTTTGGGCCATCGAGGGTTAATACTGTCCAGGAGCCCATCATCACTGGTGTTGTTGAAAACTGCCATAGAAAGTGTTTCTATTGCGCTTTTGCGATATATTAGAATCTCAAAATGTCTGAAAAATCACCTCATGAAAGCGTGAAAACCTTTTACCGATATTTGAGTGTTGTTTTTACATTCAGGTGTTTACATTACCAGACTTTATAGCGATATTTACATTTTGCGAATTTACAAGGGTAATCGAAATGCAGCTAGTGGCACCTCAATTTCTGAAACACACAGCTAAGGGCCCAAAGTAACATCACTTGGACAACCAGGTCCTGGAACCTTTAGCGCCTGGCGAGACCACTGTTATTGATCAACCCTGTTGCCACCACTAATTCATTTTGATCAATTTCTACTGTGGGGCAGTAAAAATCTTAGTCATTACACCTTTAAACCTTCTAGATTTAATTTGATTGTGCAGATAATTGGTTTTTCTGCAGGAACAACTGCAAGTGGACTGCAAAGCAATCAGTGGCCCTGGTCCATTCAGTTCACACTGCTTTGATTCTATTGTATTCTAAAACTATCCATGATGGAACACTCTAATTAGAACAAGAACAGCTTTTTCAGACAATAGTTTTACCAAAAAATTGATCTAATAGTGTTTGGAAGGATTGCTATCATACATGAGGTTATTTATTTGATCCTCTGGCTCTAATATCGGATCATGCTGTTGTGTCTTTAAATTGGATAATACATAAAATCCAGTGCAGAGTCTTATGCTTGTGAAATGATCACTACTGAACTACTGTCAATGCAACTATTGCTCTTCAATTATTTAACCTCCTAGGACCTGGAGTCCACATATGTGGACTTCACATTTTCTGTTGTCTAGACCATTGTTTCCCAACCCTGGTCCTTGAGGTACACTCTCCTGCATGTTTTAGATGGTTCTCTCTTTGAACACACCTGACGGTCATTATCATTCTTCTGCACAGCTGGATGATAGGCTGATCATTTGAATCATGTGTGGTTGGAGAGAGAAACATCTAAAACATGCAGGATGGTGTTCCTCAAGGACCAGGGTTGGGAAACAAGGGTCTAGACCACAGGTGTCAAACTCCAGTCCTCAAGGGCCGGTGTCCTGCATGTTTTAGATATTTCCCTCTTCCATGTGATTCAGTTTAACCCTTTAACTCCTGAGAACTAACAAAGTAACTGGTAACATGAGCAAAGTAAGACACAAATGGTAGAAAATCAAAGAAAATAAAAAAAAAAAACTTGAAGGAACTAAAATGTAGAAAAATAAACAAAATGAACAAAAACGAATAAATATTGAGAAAATGACAAATAATGTGGAAAATTTGGGAAAAAAAATTACTAAAGAAGAAAACTAGTATTGACATTTGGTCACAGCAATTACAAATAAAATGGTGAAATAAAATAATAATAATTAAAAAAAAAAACACCTCTTGCTTTTTGGCACCTTTTCCATGCACAAAATAAAGTAAAACTGTTGAATTTTTCTGAATATTTAAACTAAATCATCCGTTTAGAATGCATCAGCGCTGACACTGACATAATAATCAACTCCTCATCAGACTGATAATGATGCAATGGCCTCCAGGTGTAATGGAAGAGGGAAACACCTAAAACATGCAGGACCTCGGCCCTCGAAGACCGCAGTTTGACACCCCTGGTCTAGACCATAATACCACATTTTGTTCTACAAGGGCCTGGTGTCCACTTACGAGGACATTATACTGCCACCACATATCAGAATAGTATAATACTAATTATATATATCATAGTTATTTTTTTATTTTTTTTAGATCGGCACTCCTGATAATTCTTTCTTTTCAAACTCACCAGGTCCCAAGCACCCCAAATAGCCAAGAGAAATTAAAAATGCATGGCATGCAAAAGTTCGGGTCTTAGAAGGTTAAAGAGCTCATCTTCGTCATCCTCTTTCCTCTCTCGCTTTGTGTTTCACATCCTTAAAGAGGAGCTTTTATCCAGTCTGCAAAAACATGTAGGTAATCTTCCACCCACCACACACACGGTGCACATTCACCTCTTGCACTTCATTGAGCAACCACCTCAGTCAGCACCAGGGGGAGTTGTGAGGTCAGTAATAATAAGAGGTGATGGACTGAGGAGGGAAAAGGTGCCTTATTACACACAAGTTTATATGCACTTTGAACCAAAACTAAAGCTGCACAGTCGACACATCTGTCCATTAAACCCTTCTGCATCTTAGAGGAAGACAAATAAAACAAATAAATGTAATTATTTCCAAGGAGACAAGGAGAAGATTAAGTTTTAAAGTTAACCTGCATGTCATTTTTACCCCTTTACCCTTCAAGACACTTCAAAAAACACCTGACCAAAGAAAACAAGGAAGGAAAACATCACAATGAGTGTTGACGTTCACCTTTTTTCAACCAGACATAATCACATACTAGATAAGAAATAATATTGGCATGAATTAGGGTTGTCAAGACTAATGCAATAATCTATTGTCGTGATTAATCTGATTAAAGTTTTTAATGGAAATAAAACAATTTTTAAAGTTGTTTTGTTTCAAATTTTTTTGTTGAAACTGTCGAAGGTGTTGAATAAATATGTTAATTGCATATATATTCATATTTTTGCATGTATTTTGGACATTTTATCAAATATTTTGGCATTTTTTAATAAATATTTTTCATTAGGTTTTGGATATTCCACTGTGTCAGTTTATTTTTGGGGGGGGTAATTGTAGTGGATTTTAGCATGTTTTGTTTATTTTCTTCTCTGTATTTGTATGTTTTGTGGGCCATAAATAATGCATTATAAAACTGAAGCTGCAGGGCCATATGAATTCTGACCCTGGGCCGTGATTGGTCCCTGGGCCTGACTTTGGACATGCCTGCTGTAAGTGTATGTCATTTCCAATTAATTAAAGGCATAGTTCATAATATATCCACAATAAAATAATAAAACCAACTAGGCCTGTGTGTTATAATGATTTGAGTTCTTTATCACATCACAGAAAAATGTTTCAGTGTATCTATAACAATCACCAAAGTTACATCTGATAAATGTTCATTGATAATGCCAGTGCTATATACAGGTCCCATGGTTTCATTCTACTCCACACACCATTTTGTACTATTACACCTCTTGTTGTTGTTTTGATTCAGAGCCCATTAGAAATAGAAATAACAAACTGAGTATCATTAGGTCAGAGTATACAGTATAATTACAGTGGGAGAAAACTGGATAGTGGTGCATCAAAAGAGCACAATATATGATACTACAGCGTCATCTATATGAAACTGTAAAGGAAATGAAAAAGGAAAAAGGATGTATGTACCACTATGTCAACAGAAAAAACAATATCACAGCTAGTACATGTTTGACCAATCTATGGCTTGTGTGCTGTTCCATACTTAAAGAAGTTGGATTTACTGGGGACAGAAGCTGCAGTTATTGATTAGTTTTGTAATCACTTCATTTATTTATTAATTTCTTTCATTTCATTTGTTAAAACCATTCCTTGCATGGATGAAAAAAATTTAAAAATGTGAAAAATACATTACAATTTGTTCTTTATTCCAAAACCAACCACAAGAGCATAGAAGTAAAAGGATGTATGTGTATGTATGTTTGTGTGTGTGTATATATATATATATATATATATATATATATATATATATATATATATATATATATATATATATATATATATATATATATATATATATATATATATATACGTACATACACACACACACACATTCAAACCTCAATTTACAAAAGACCCAGCTAATGAATAATCCAATTCACAAAAGACCTTTATGTCAATTTTTCGTCTCTGAATACGAAAAAAAATTTAATTTACAAAATACAAACTGAAACCATTAATAAATACATAAATACAGTACTGTGCATAATGTACGTAAATATGCACTGTATGTATCATCCCATTGGCTATGAGGGAGCTACCCATGATGCTTTTGGTGACCCTTTGACCCTCATTCATCACAGAATTCTAACAGGCTAAAGGACAGAGTTACTGCTGTTTGGTGAGTTTTTTCCAGTGTGTGTGTGTGTGTGTGTGTGTGTCATGGATCCTGTAGCAGTCTTTTCACAGCCATGGGGAAGAAGCTGTATTTCAGTCTATTGTTGCAGGCTCTCATAACTGTGAGTCTGCCAGAGGGAAGGCTGGTAAATAGTGTCCTGGGTGGGTGGGGTCTTCCCGTATCTTTGTGGCCCCTCGAATGAGATGGCTGGAGTGGATCTCCTCGAGGCATGGAAGTGGTGAGCCGACACTCTACTGAGCCGTGTTAATGACCTATTGCAGTTGCAACAGGTTTCTGTGAAAACCAGCCCCATCTCCCAATAGTAAAGAATCCTTCTAAGAAATCCTGGATCCAGACTAGGGGTGGCAAAATTCCTAAAAAATCTTGAGCAAGCACTGAGCTTCATTAACTGATTGAAGTCAGTCACCGAGGAAAGAAAACCCTTGCTTTGTCAGTTCACACACACACACAGCCATTACACACCGCGGTGCTTCAGTCACTTTGCTTTTTAAACACAAGTCACACTGAGACGTCGAGCGATGTTATGTTAAAAGCCCATTTTAAACCGTCACACATAGAGAAAACCTTCAATGTTCCAGTAAATTCTGATGCTAAATATGGTGGAAAAAATCCCTTATCATTGTCCACCAGCCTGCGTCACTACTCCTTTTGCCGTAGCCCACCCGTCACCCGTCATGTCATTTTAAATAGGTTTGTCAGATGCATAACACAACTCATCCACCGCGGTGTCAGGTTGTCATGGTGATAACTTGCTCTCCCAGTGTCTAGCTGCTAGCTCTAAAAGTTCTCTTACCTCACATCAGCTTTGTGTTTTAGTTACGTTTTGAGCAAACGTTTCTAACTGGTGCGAAATGGTCGTACCACATAGATTAATTGAGCTCTGTGTTTGCTAATAAAAATCCGTCTTGTTTTGCTCATGCTCAAATTCATCATTTTTAAAAATATGCTATGGAGAGATCACAAAGCTTCCTCTTTATAGTCTACACTACAATGAAAAAGAGTAGTTGAAGTAGTTATGTAGTTGAATGGCTGATGGAGGCTGTTTTTTTGTTTGTTTGTTTTTTAAACCGATGACTGAAAATTATGACCGGACAATGTTAATGCGGTCAACCATCGGCCAAACGGTCATCAGTTATCATCCCTAATCCAGATCCAGATCCAGATCACCACCAAAATCTAATAATTTGTTGCTTTTGTCATTCCGGACATTCTGTGAAAACGTTGTTGAAATCCGTCCATAGCTTTTTGAGGTATTTTGCTATCAGTATTTCAGAATAGTTCCAAATGTACAGTTTAAGTGGTTTAAGTATCTAGGTAGTTACTATATTTAGATGCAATTTTCAACAATTTCCGAGTTTTTAAAACAGACAAAAATAGTGAATTTCCACCTTGGTTGATTTTTTTTAATGTTATAGTACATTTAACAATCAATCACTATCTCAGTATCACCATATTATGACTGTATTGAAATATTACCCAAGCCTATAATGCTATATCAAACTAATGTAATGAGAAATACAATGTTAAAAGGTGTATGAGAAACCAAAAAAATACATATAAAAGAATATGCAATTTAAAGATAGCGCTGTTTAAAAAAGCATGTGCCTATATGCTGAATTTAGAGGTAATAACAGACTGACAATCTAAGTAATAGAAAATACATAATGAATGAACACAGATGAGAAAATGAAAAGAAATCACGAGCAGAGGATCTATAAATGCACACCTCCACATTCTCTGCACTCAGCAACATCCACTACACAAAAGTCTGTCCTTGTGCTGTTGTGGAGGTGTTTGTTTAGACGTGGAGGAGGAATGGAAGGAAAAAAAGGAAGGGGGGGGGGCGGGGAATAGGGCGGAGAGGGTGGGTTAGTGTTGGTGATGCAGTGATCTGTGTCGTCTGGGCTGTGTCTGTGATCAGACTCAGCAGCAGATGGAGGGGCATAGGAGGCACAGGAAAGCTCTACAGAGGAAGGGCCACTGAGGGGGCAACTGAGGGGTTGGGGTTGGGGTTGGGGGGGGGGTTTATTGGTCCAGTTATGGCCGACTTTACAGCATGTTGATAAACACTGAGAATGGAGGACTCGAAAACCAATGATCCATGTCTGGAATCTGTAATGTTAGCATGATGTACGGCTTGCTGTTGTGTTTTATGTGCGACTGTGCCCAAACCTTGTTTTAGGTTTTACCCCCAAAGGCTTTTTTTTATAGGAGTGTTTAGAGTTATGAACCAGAAAATCATCCAAAGCTCTGAACATATCACCTCATCCATCATTTCCAAACTGATTCCCAGTGGATGTTAATGTGACAGCACAGGGCAAGACCTTCACGCTAATGTTGGTACAAAAGAGGAAAAAGATGTTCCCGAGCAATAATACTGCTTGACTTTTGGCACAATCTTTCCTGTTTGTGTCAGTGATTTTCTCAAAGGTTCTTTCTTATTCACCCTCCATACCAGCAGGTGGCACTGTGAGCTACTTTAAAAGGGCAGGTGTGTAACTTCTGCAATGGGCTTCGTTGGAAACAATGGGAACAATGGGAACAATGAAGAAACATCACATCTGTTTGGTACCGTGGGGGAAAACAAACTGTTCTTTACCATTAGCCATAACTTTGAAGTGTTGCTGTGTGCCCTTTTGCACTACAAATAATAACAAAAACATCTAATAAAGTTTTATGTTTTACCAAATAATAAATGCAACCATAGAGGATGACAAAATGGCTTTAAGCGATCAGAAGAGAGGATGAGTTTAGCAGATTATGAACCCAATAACAAAATATATGTCTGCAGTCAGTACTTCATTTAGGCCAGTTTCAAACAAGTGTAAAGTATGTCAAGGGTGTCCGGAATATTAGATTAATTATTTAAAACACGAGTGAAATTTGTACTACATTTGTAATTTGTGTAGAGTTCCTCACAGTCTATACAGTACCGAAACAAAAGTACAGAAACTTGTGAACAAAAGTTTAGTAAAAGTAGAAATACTGATTCATGTTCTTGACTGAGTATGATATATGTAAAAAAAATAAAAATAAAAATAAAAAAAAAGAGAGAGAAAAGAAAAGAAAAGAAAGTTCTGGCTCTAATATACTCCAAGCATAGAATCAAATATTGCTGTCTGAAGGTTCTCAAATTATGGTAAGTTTAATTCATCCTATCCATCCTAAAAGTGATGCAGTCCTTTCCCAGATGACTCCATTACATAGGAGAGTGTGGAAATGACACTTCATGCAATTGAGGTGAATAAAAAATAAAATGAAAAAATAAAATAAAAAAAAACAACATGAAGAGTATGGTTCCAAAATGCGCTATCGAGTTAGCAGGCTGCACGCTACACCGCTGGACCCGGACTGCAAACTCCGGTAAAAGCAGAGGAGGGGGGATGTATGTATACATAAATAACAACTGGTGTACGGATATGACGTCCCTGTACAGTCACTGCTCTTCCAACATGGAATATATGACTGTAAAATGCAGGTCCATTTAGTTGACATGAGAGTTTACATCTGTTGTTATCACTGTTGTATACATGCCTACAGATGCTAATGCTAACCTAACCCTTGGACTTTTGCATGACACTATCAGGGAACAACAGAACATATTTACAGTTAATATCACCTCAGGAAGGCCAAACACATACTCAAAGATGCCTCCCACCCTGCACATGCTCTTTTTCAGCTGCTACCCTCTGCTAGATGCTATCTATACAGCATTGAAAATAAAAACAGCCAGATTCACCAACAGCTTTTATGTCAAAGCCATTGACGCACTAAACACCTGAATGTGTGCAATACTAATATGTGCAATATATTTAAGTAAAATATTTTATATAAATAGTGTGAGTGAACTGCTGAAGGACCATAGATTTTGTGCACTGTACTGTATGTGCATTTGTATTCCAAAATGCAACAAGTACTACCACTGTTATTCCTTGAAATGAGTCCGTTCAATCAATCACATGGTGCAAATGGTGTGACTTATTCCAACATGGTTGCAGTCATGGAATAGGAACTCACTTGGATGTTTTGCTCATTTTACAGCTGATTTCAATGTATGTAATGAATAATAATGGAACCTCATTAATGCTGCATTTCCACTAGCATTTTTTGGTGTTTATTGTGTTTTTCAGCAAGTCATGGGACATAATTTCTTGTGTATTAAGTTTCGGAAAGAAATTGCCTTCATAGTTCTTAAATATTCTTTCATTTAAACCTTGCTGCAACACAAATCATCCGAATTCCTGTCATGAATTTGAAAGTGTTTCCTCCCCTTTGCAACATTCAGGTTCTATGAATAAAGGTCTACAGTAATTAGCACAAAAACACCATCCATAAGCTGATGTAATTGTTTCATTTCCTTGCTTAATAAATCAACTTTCAATGCAGATGTTCTCATTTCATAAGGCAGTACCAGCTGTTATGCAGACTACTCAGAGAATGACTAATGAAGTATTCTGCTCTGAATACAACATTAATCAACTATGACTGGTGTTCATTAAGGACAAAATGTACAAGGCGACTTAAAGGAAGCAACTGTGTCCTTAGAGGATGAGGTTCTATAAACATCATTGCAGCGTTGATAGGCAGATAACATTCAAAATACTATCCGCATTCGGCCATTTGTAGAAATATTTTCAACATTGTAGCAGAAAAATTTAATAACTTGCCCTTTTGCAGAACAAAAAAAAAAAATCAGGCTTGGGATTCAATGGTGCACAATTTGGCAAACACACACTAAAATCTGCACAGTATGCTAGTATGTAGCTAGCGGGGTTTTCCAGCTCACAATATATGTCCATATAGGATCATATGGGGTCAAAGTTGAGCAAAATTTACATTGACAGCTTCCAACTATAGATTTATCTGGTGATTTTTTTGGGGTAAACTTAAAGGAAATGCAGCCGGGTAGCAGGCATGGAAGTGGAAAAAATAAAAGCAGATTCACTAACAATTTGTTTTAATTTGAAGGGAGGTTTATCTGTCCATAAATGTCACTGAGCAGCACTGATGGTGCGTGTTTTAGCCAAAACTAAAGCCCTTAAAAATTAGTTCCTGGGTAGATAAAGTGTTTAATCACAGGTCGGGTTACACAGGTATGGGTTTGTAAAGTGAACCAGTGAACAGTGTTTCCATGGTAACTATGAAGCCAAATGTCCAAATAGGTCATATCTGATGACCATGAAAAGATGACAAACTGCATTTTACACCAGTTATTTACATGTGTTGATAGGATTAGTGAATAAAAAGGTATTAAATATTTTAGATCAGTAGATGGTGGATGTTTGGATCTTTATGGTTTAAAGGTTCAGTGGACTGCATCTCCTATCGCATGTCATACATGTCACATCAACAAGTAAACCTACTTTATAATTAAATTCAAACAAATGCAGATTGCTTCTTAGTATAAGAGCAGACAGGCCTATTTGATCCATTAGCAGCAGTGATGTGTGCTGCAACTACCACCTGTTATTAATCTTAAAGTGGTTTGATAAATGGCATCTCATGGTTTCAGAGTTGAATAACATTCCTGTAGTCTGAGACAGGAAAACTGCATTGATAATCCTGTTTGTGGTGTATGAAAGAAAGCATATTTAATTTATAGAAAAAAAACAACTCAAGTATATATACATCTATCTATAATTCAACAAATCTCTGTCTGCCATGTGTCCTGTTTGTCTGTGGAATGCCTAACACCTGCACAACTCCACCAAATGATCTGAAATTTGGAGGGTGACTTTCCAGTACTATGGCGGATTGCAATGCAAAGTTTCATGCCATTACAACATAGAACAACAAAGATAAACTAATTTAATTTTCTCTTTCTAATTTTGCCACTCTGAATATTGCCAAGTCCCACCCCCTGATTTGGATACAGCTGCGCCATAGTGCATTACTAATGACTTCAATTGTCAATGGACGTCTGTCTTTCACTGAAACACAGGACGTAATTTGCAGTGAAATTATTTCTGAGCAAATCCCAGACATGGCGCATTCGCAGAGGACTAAGAACTCAGACATTCTCCACAATTATTCCGAATTACCAGTGGTCCATAGGTAATACTTATCCCGTGCCAATAGGGTATTAGACAACAACACAATTATGCTACATGCTGCCACAACATCATTCCCCCCAAGAATTTGTGGACATTTATGTCATTGTTATTACAGCCTGGGCCGAATTAAAAGAATGGGCTGAAAGGGCTGCAACCATGGGGGGGGGGGGGGCTCCGATTGCCGATGTGAAATGACTAATGTTAATAGAAGTAGGGGGGAAAAAACGAGCAAAAATGTCAGGGCAAAGGATGCACGAGAACGAGGTCAAAAAAGAAAATGACAAGTAATAAAAAAGGAAAGAGTGACAGAATTTCTTCAGAAAACACCAAAACTACCCAACATGGTGAGTTGTCAGCCTGCTGTAGCAGCTAACACTAGCAAAAATACAACTGTCAGCAATGGAAGCAAACAACTACCGCTAGCTAACTAACCAGCACAACTAGCCAGTTTAGTAGCAGTACAATTTCTGAGGAAACAAGCGATGGAGAAGAACCAGCAGATGAGCCTGTTGATCCTGAGTCAGGGGTGTAAATATTTATATGGACAGATATTACATGTTGAGGAAAAGTTAATGAGAAGATGTGAAGCTATTGGGTCAGAAAGGGAATTAAGGCATCCACACTTTGTCAACATAAAGATGCTGATTTTTCTGCTTCTGAAAGGAGTTAAAAAGTCAAACGATGCTTGAGCAAACATCGTTTAGCCGCTCACTCAGAAATGGAGAAAAGGTCACAAGAGACTGGCATTAATGATTTCACACAGAAGAAGAACAGAAAACAGGCCTTTTGAAGTCACTTGGTGAGTCATGTTTTTTTCCTGATGGGCAGCCACTGACTACTCAATATGTTCCATTAATTGTAAAATAGTTTGTAAACATTATTATGTGGACATTTCAAATAGTTTACCCCGAATATGTTAAATTTTTGTTACATTTTAAACCTTTTTTAGACCATTATGAGAAAAATTTTAAACCAACATCGAGACCCCTTGAAATAAAAAGTTGTACTTTTTTACTTTTACTTCAATAAAGTAGTTGAATCAGTACTTGTACTTTTACCAGAGTATTTTTTCCCACAAGTAGCTGTACTTCTACTTCAGTACAGAATGGGAGTACTTTGACCACCTCTGATTATATTGTACAAATGGATGAGAGAAGATCATTCAAAAATAATGACAATGAGCTTGGAAAATTAATCACTTGTGTCTCTGTCATTGCCATTGTAGGGGCCATTATATTTCTATATTTGAGAAGTCCATCTAAGCCATTCACTTGTCTAATCTAAACATCTTCCCCCGCTGTGCGACCAAAGGCTTTGTCCCTGTTGATCTGTTGAGCCTCGGATTTGCTTTTAAGTCAAAACAGGTAGGAAAAAAATAGCACCGAGCCAAGGCTGAATAGATTAAAAGGATTGATGAGCAGTCCTCTTTACATTACAAAAGGCCTGTTGCAGGCTGAAAACAGCTGCAGATGTTTAAAGATTAACAGACAAGACGAGACGTTCAAGTGAGGACCAAAGAAACACAGCTCCAGAGGTAGGTTTTTACAGAAGACCAATAATTATGTACAAACTGCTAAAAAATACAGCACATGTATTAATCTGATCTCATAAAAAGGGTATAAAACATTGACATTAATGAGAAAAAGTAATATTTTAAAGATATAAATTGTAAGAATAACACATATATATATATATATATATATATATATAAAAGAGAGAGAGAGAGAGAGAGAGAGAGAGAGAGAGAGAGAGAGAGAGCTTTATAGTATTTATAGTGTCTGATGACTTTCAAAATAACCATTTTATTGCAATTACACTCTAAACCCAAAGATTCAGAATAATTAAGCATATTAACTTAATACTCAAAATTTCACTAATAGTACTAGTAACTCAAATGTATTAAGTTGCTGTAACATGTTCTTCTTTTTAAGTTCTTCCAGCTAATATTTTTTGTATTAAGGGGAACTATTGTGGATATAAGTGAACATAACTTAACAACATATGAGGTACAACTTAGTGGAATTAAGTCATTAAATGCTAAGAATGATATTGTAGTGATATTTCTATTGTTTCAAATAAGGATGATTGAGAAAAATAAACGTAACTGATGTAGTAGATGATGAAATACAGTTTCAGAGCACTGCAAATAACCACCAATATCTATTACACAAAAAAATTCACAATCACAAAAAAGTAATTTTTTTCAGGGGCGTCTGTGTTTCAGTTGGTAGAGTGGGTCGTCCGGGTAACTTTATAGTTAATAAGTATGTAATATCTTTTAATTTAAGTATACTTTAATAAGCATCTACATTTTAAATTCTGGAAAATGTAATTTTTTTATGTTTCATCAACTTAAAATAATTGAAGGTAATGGTTTGCCTTACATTCTTTGAGTTCTGCTAACTTATTCAGGTTTACAGTGTATGTTTTACAGACCTATTTTGTACCTGATCACATCTGCTGGAGCATTTTTAACCTTCCCAAATGTTCTCTATTCACAACACTTTACACACTATAAACTGCTCTGAGGGCATATTTCATTTTCTTCTTCTGCTTCTTCTTTTTTTTTTTTTCTGTAATTAGTTTTCCATATTTTTTTTACCAACTCTCAAAGACCATTGAATAATTGATGTAAAATACAGTGACTCATCTTTTCATGGTTATCAGATATTGACTCATTTGGAAGTCCACTGGCTCCATGTTGAATGTGGAAACATCATCATCTTCTACTGATTCACCAGTAAAATCCATGGAGTTTGATAAATGACACTGAGTGGAGATACTTGGTTTATGTTCAGTCAATGATATATTTTGCTGAAATGTCATTTTTTCTTTAATTTCCTCTGTTTTGATATATGTGATTACCTATGACCTTTATGAATATCTACACAACCTATAAATTAAATATAAGAAAATACCTGATTTTTACTGAAAAAATACAAAACACAGAGGATAATATTGAAATAAATAGCCATAAATCACTAAGGAAAAATGTAATGTTACGAGAAAAACATTTAAAAGTTGCCACAAAAACAATTCTAGCTCTTTCATGGTTAACCTAATTTTTTTTAGTGGTATTCCAGTCTATTTTGTAGTCAATTGCCACATGTTTTATATTATCAGTTAACGCATCCACCCTGTGCACTGGTTTCTCCATAGATAAATACATAGACAAATATAAAGTATGATCAAAACTGACAAAAATATGATCAAACTATGAACTGTGCATTTTTACTCACTCAGAATATTAATAAATAATGTGTTTTGCTTGAATGTCTAATGTCACATATTGTAATATATTTGATCTCTGAAGACCTAAATGGTGCTCACAGTATTTTCTAAATCCACTCGGACTACACTGAGAGAAATTCAGGATTCAGTGTCTTCAGAGTTCTGACAGGACACATTCTGAGCTAAGATTCAAACTGTAACTTTCACTGGATGACCTGCTCCACCAACTGAACCACAGCCACCTGTTACTTTACAGATTTAAAATATTAAGGTGGGGTGGGGAGAACTTTTACAGAATATTTTTTACCATATTGTTTGGAAACTTTTTTCACAATCTCATATCATGCACTGACATAGATTGTTTGCAAAAAAAAACTAAATGTTTTCGTCCAATCTAGAGGGTGGAACCAGAGGAAAACTCTAGCCAATCATTGTATTGATCATCTTTACAATGATTGATTTGATGATACGTCCATCAAATATCAGTCCTTCTATGGGTTCACATAAACAGCTATGGTGGAAAAGATGACAACCAGCAGAAAAAACAAAGCAAAAACTGTGTTTGAAAAAGCTACAGCCATGAGGAAGCTGAAAAAGGAAAAGAGGCTCAAAACTGATGCTAATGTGACCATGTTTTTACTGAATGATTATATAATATTTGGACATACTAATCACTTATGGGTATTGTATTCACCCGTCAGTGAGAAAATGTCAGATATTGACCAAACATAATGTTCCAGCAGGTTTTGCTAAGTTACCAACACTGTGTGTAAAGTGCTGCTGTAACACCATAAACTATTGTCCTTATCCATTAGTTTTCCCATGGTGTTTATTTCATGCTTCTAAACCTTTTGTTAGCTAAGCTTCATGTGACACAAACTGATAAATGTTGATTATTGTTTTGTTATTTAGGATGATAATTGACGTTGAGTTCCGGTGAATGATCGTGAATCTCAGTGATCGCTCCAGACAGCATGAGCGTTGATGTATTTTTAAAGGTGTCGTTTCGAGGGGTGGGCTGACGAAGAGGCATGGGTGTGTATACTTTCAAAATATAGCTGCAGGAACCGTTTTCCAAGATCTCCTACTTTATCTTTAACTTGTTAAATGTTTACTTATTTATTACCTTTTTACCCAAAAAAAATTCAAATAGGCTGTTATTTTAACATTGTGGTCTTATTAGTACTAAAATTTAAATGGTATGACATGGTTTTTAATTTTCTCACAACATTAAGAATACATCTCCAACAAATCTGGTTAGGTTAACATATGCTTCCTTTAAAAACTACAGAAATATTTGATTTAATCATTAACACAAAATTGTTCTAAAACAAACAACTCTGCATTGTATTTTCAGTGACAGTTTTTATGTTACAATTTTACAACATTTAGCTGTTAATTCTATGGTCATTTTGTATTTTGTATTTTTTTGTCATTGATAAAAATAATCTAATTCAGTCCATATTGAAGTTGTGCTGAAACTCAGCAGAAATAAAGACATAGGTCACCTGTCTTTACTTTTACATTGTCTGCCTTTACATAAATTGACATCATCTCTGGATTGGTCCCAAGAAAAGTCCATATTTCTAGTCAGAGGGAGACACACACACCAAAAGACACACACACCAAATTACAACTGAGGAGCTTAAGAGGTTCATAATTATGAGCAAATATGGAAAACTGACCTTTTCCAGATGGTCTAACATCTGCTACCGGTAGAAAACACTGAAAAAACATATTGTTTTAACCTATAAAGACCCAGTGATGGTTTTCTGACAGATCTCAACTTAGTTTTTTTTCTCTATTTCACATTTCTGAAGTGATTTATCACCAAATATTATGCCATTTTCTTATGTATTTTTCAGTTTTTACTATAAGTTATGTATTTTGTTACATTAAATTTTTCATATTTGACTTATATGCTCATTAAAGCTCAGAACAAATTCTAAAGGTCATATCAAAACAGAGAAAAATTAAGAATAAAAAAGTAAATTATATCATAAACCCAGTTTCTCCATTCACTGTCTTTTAACAAACATTTACTGGTGAATCAACCCTAACCCTAACCCATCCATACATACATATATACACACACACACATGCACACAAACATACATACACACACATACACACATACACACACACACACACACACCCACACACATACATATACACATTCTGCTTCCAAAAACATGGATGGATACATTTATAAAGCACCAGATTTAGCTTTTAATCCTACACATGTGCATAATATGCAACGATGAAAATGTAAAATATATAAACACAAGCTAAAAATTACTCACTTAAAACATTACAGAGCTTGTTATCAGCAGAGCTCATGTCTTATCAATTGTCAAAGAACCAAGAGCATCTCCTCATTTAAAATGTTTAATAACTTTGAATGCATTAATGTGATTGATACAGTAAAAT
The DNA here is from genome assembly GCA_020466265.1 of Siphamia tubifer. Lineage (NCBI taxonomy): Eukaryota > Metazoa > Chordata > Actinopteri > Kurtiformes > Apogonidae > Siphamia > Siphamia tubifer. The sequence goes on from CM035785.1 coordinate 35,281,394, forward strand.
AAATCAGGTAAAATGCAGTTTGTCATCTTTTCAGGAGTATCAGATGTCTTTGTTGAATGCATTAGTGTCTGCAGAGAATTCTCCATCATTTTCTGCAACACTGGTTTAATAAAACCCATGCAGTTTGATAAATGACAATGGTTATACAATTGGTTGTCATGTCAAATTAAGAAAATATTTTTGCTGAAAATGTCATATTTTCCTCAGTTTCTGATATAATATGCTTTGGATTTACTGAGCTTTAAATTAACATCTACCAGGTCAGTCAATTGAATATAAGAAAATACATGATTTTCACAGCAAAAGTTGAGAGGATAATATTATATGGTAATATACTGGTAACTCACTTGATATTGAGCTCATCCCTTGGTTAAAGATAAAACCCATAACCTCTTTGTCCTCAGTTGTGTCATAAAAAGTGTGTTGTTTTTGCTGACATCCTTTGGTTCAGTGTCTGTTGTCATGGGACTTGTTCACCTCTTGTGGCAGGCGTCCGCGCTGCAGCCGGAGGACGATGCAGCTGGTTGTCATAGCAACAATGTTGGCAGTGGCAGGGGCGGGGCATGACTGCGGCAACGGCTGTCATCCAACCAACATCACCATCCCCGTGGAGAGCTGTGGCAGCGTGGAGCTCATTTACACCACAATATGTTCAGGGCAGTGTTTTCACAAGGTAAGTGACACTTCAACCCGAGAATCTGTCTGATCCATCAAACAGAAAACAGCTTCAGTTCATCACAACCAATGAGACTGAAAAAAGCCTCTACATTTATTCTACTTAAGCTCATCACGACGGTGGAAAATAAAGTTGTCACAGTTGAGTTTAACAGGAATAAATGTTCCCAAACATTGTTCATTCTTTATGGGTGATTAGAAATTGTTGGATTAGTTCAGTTCAATTTAGCATCAGTTAATTAAAAAAGATTTAAAGTGAGAATTTTGCAATAACTCTACAAAATGGAACACATTTTCACTTTTTATATCTGCTTGTTTTGTAACAAACTGCCACATTTTGTAATATGCAGGTCTAACACAAAATGTAATCATAAAATGTAATTATATAATGTTCCACACTTTGCAGCAGGTGCTGAAAATGTGTCATACAGAACATGTTGTAATTTACAAAGTGCATCATTATCATCTGTAGGTAACATTCCATATTTTTAGTAACGTCAAATGATTACAAAAAATTAAAAAAACAGATTAATTAAAAACTGTAATAGAATTTTTTATTTTTTTTTTGTAAATCACCTCGAAGATCTAGTGTTGGATGCCAAAAAACAACACTGGGTCCTGTTTTTTTTTGTTTTTTTGTTTTTTTTTCATTTTTAACAATTATCAATTGGCTGCAATCTTCATCCTCACTACTAGATGGCACTAAATCCTACACTCTCACACAACGTTGTGAGCTGAATCATATCTGCATGATCAAACACAATCTGTATCAGTTAATAACTGCAGATCTGAATCTATTAGGCTAACCTCCAGAGTCCCTCAAGGAACTCAGAACTCATACAACCATACCACAACACCTGCTCACTCAGGTCCACAGATCAGCACCTCCTCGTGGTCCCTAGGACCAGGCTCAAAACAAAGGGCGATCGAGCCTTTGAGGTGACGGCCCCTAGGCTGTGGAACGCACTTTCACTGTCCTTGAGGACCGCCACCTCTGAGGTCTCTTTTAAAAAACACTTAAAAACACACCTGTTTAGACAAGCCTTTGGTCATCCATAACCACTGGACTGTTGTGTCTTTTATACTGTTTTTTTATATTGTCCTTGACTGTTTTTTATATTGTCCTTGACTGTTTCTTATACTGTTCCATAATGGGTTTTTACTGTTTGTATACTGTCTTTTATATGCTGTGTTTTTTACTGTATTGACTGTGGACTATTGTAGTCCTTATTGTAGTCCCTATTCTGTTTTATCCTGTTTTATTCTCTTTCTTTGCTGATGTAAAGCACTCTGTGCACTCGTGCTGAGAAGGGTGCTATATAAATAAAGGTCATTCATTCATTCATTCAAGGATCAATATTAGGCCCCCTTTTATTCAGTCTTCATATCAATGGTTTTCTCATGGTCTATCCTGAAGCTGAATACTTAATGTATGCAGATGACGCAGTTTTCTATATTCATGGTTGCTCCAAGGATGCTATTGCTGCTAAACTCCTTAAAACAATGTCCTGTGGTGTAACTTGGTTGGGGGAGGGCGGTTTACAGCTAAATGTTTCCAAAACTGTAGGCATTGTTGAAGAAAATCTTCAAGTTGTGAAATTATACTGGGCTGTGGTAGTCTATACTTTCTTGCACTGTATTACACATAGTACCAGGTGTTCGAGTGGCACAAAATAGCTGCAAAGACAGACTTTGGTCCAGACAAGTGTTTATTTTGCAAAATACAAGTTAAACACTCCGTGAGGTTTGTCTCGAGACACACACACACACACAGGCACACGGAGACACACACGCACACACACAGGCACACGGAGACACACACGCACACACACAGGCACACGGACGGAGAGACAGAGACAGAGAAAGAGAGAACACACACACACACGCACGCGGACGGAGAGACAGAGAGAGAGAAAGAGACAGAGACAACCCGAGACAACCTAGCGTACCGTAGATCCCACACTGATTCTTATACCTTTTTCTAACCACACCCCTAAACCCCTCCTATCTTAGCTATCCACGCCCCTAGACCCCTCCTATCTTACCTAACCACTGTCAATCATTCCGTCTGGTACGATTTTTATTCTTGCTCTGTCTCCGCTGAATGTTTTCTTAACGTACAGTGGGACGGGTTTTCGTATTTGATGTCCAGATTTACGCCCCCTGGCGCCGTCCTGTCTAGTCGTTTTTGACGTTATGACAGATGAAGGAAAATAAAGAAAAATAAAGAAAAATAAAGGCTGGTGCCGTACCGTCTAGTTGTTTTGACTTATGACAGAGAATAAAGGCTGATGCCGTACCGTCTAGCTATTTTGACTTACGACTGACAACAGTGAAAATAAAAGACCCCTTGCAGCTGGGTTTTTGATCCATTACTCATGTCTCTGGATCCACATGAGCAAGGTGTATCACGGCCTTTGACCTCACAACCCCCCTGTATTCTGACATTTTAAATTTACCTGGCGCCACTACATTCTTATCTGTCTGCTTAGCATTTTTACAACCCTTTTGCTGTAATCAATCATTTGCCCCTTCCTGCAGCTGTGTTTAGTGATGTTTACCTGTATTAATGTTTTAATACTCAACAGCATGTATTTCACTAAAATAAAGAGCATCACCTGACACTGACATACATGTTAATGGAGAAAAAATACAAACTGTCAGCCAATATAAATATCTTAGGTTAATAATAGACTCACAGCTTTCCTTTAAAGCCCATATTGAAAAATTGTGCAAAACAATCAACTTAAATCTCACAAATTTCTGTACAATCTGAAAAGAAATGTCCACCCAAGGTGCGATAATATACGTACATTCAATTATTTTTCATCACTTCAACTATTGCCTAACCAGTTGATCCCAGGCTGGTCAGAGTGAAAAAAAAACATTGGAAATTTTGTACAAACAAGCAGTTAAAACGATGGATAAAAAACCTCGGTACTATCATCACTGTGGAATTAAAAAATAATTATTATTTTAAACTGGGACAGTCTTCACACTTCTGCAGATTTAAAATTGGTGTATAAAGGACTGCATGATTTGGCTACAGATCCTCTGGCAGATTTCATCAGCCAAAGAAACAGCTGTGAGTGTGTCACTGGAAGCTCTGTCAGAGGTGACTGTATCCTTCCTTTCAGTAAGTCGGCCTGGTCAGTGAGGAGCATTAATGAGTGGAACTCAGTACCTGTGGACATTAAACTGGTCACAACATACAAGGCTTTCACAAAAAAACTAAAAATGTGGCTCATCAACACCTATAGATGCCAACACTAAAAGTCAAGCCTGTTGTGATGTCTGCTTTCTTTCTGTCTTTTATTTATTTATTTATTATTTTCTTTCTTTTGCTTTTCTATCTTAAACTGTATAGCAAGTGCTCAAAAATGTACATTGTATTCCATAGTTTAGGTATAGTGTACTACATCCTCTCTAACAGTCTGTTTTACTGCTTTTTTTATCATGTCTAGGGGACAACAGATGGAATCTAGCCTTCTGGTTAATTCTGGCTTTTTTAACCATGTGTAATCATGTGTTTTATAAAGTGCATTGCCCCCTTTCAAATAAACTAAGTAAAAAAAAACCTAAAACAAACAAACACAACTGACTGATACAAAATGATCAGTGAATAATGTTTCACTGTTGCACTGATGTGTGCAAACTGTCAACCATACCTCAAATAATAAGAAAAATAAGTGATTTGCAGATTTGTTAAAGTATGACATCTGCAATGAGAACCAGTGTGACAACATGTCTAACTTCATCCACCACTTGTTTGGTTGTTTTCCAACAGGATCCAGTCTACATCGGCCTCCACGACTGGCCTGAACAGAAGACGTGCAACGGCCACTGGTCATATGAGGTGAAGCACATTCGAGGCTGCCTCATCACTTACCCTGTGGCCAGAAGCTGTGAATGTTCCCCCTGCAACATGGGAAACACATTCTGTGGTCCCCTTGCCGGAGACATCCAGAGCTGCATGTCTTTCTAAACCCCCCCCCTCTCTACACACACACACACACCATTACCCTCCTGAAAAATGACTAATAACTGAAAATAAAGAGTTTTCACTTCAGTGCTAAGTTCTATCTTTTTACCTTCCCATCATTATGTCTGACACTTTATGTTTTAATTCACACATTTTAAACTTAAAGTCAGTCAATCAGTGGTAATAGAAACAGACACAGAGGACATGTCATGACTCATTTCAGAGGAAATTGTCTGTCCAAAGTGCAGAGACATGACAGGGTGACTTTAAATGTACAGTATAAGGCTGACGGAGACACGAAATGGAAACCAACAGCCTCTTTGAAAATTCTCTGAAGTAAAGTTAAGCTTCAAAACACAATAAAGAGTGAATTCAGAATCCTCATGTCATCACTGGAGTTCAGGAGCCCATTCTGAGGCCCAGCAGGGGGCTGCTCGCTGTGCATTGACAGCTTCTCTCTTCAAATGTCTGAGACTCGTGTGGAGACTGATAGAGCTGCAGCTATTGATTATTCTTGTAATCCTTTAATCTATAGGTAATTTTTTAAGATTCTTTTCCATTCAACAATTGGTGAAAAAAAGAGTATCCTATCCCCTCTAACCCCCCCCCCCCCCCCCCCTCTCTCTCTCTCTACCACATCATAGACTTACTGTAAAACCTAGACTGCTCATATGTCTATTCCTGCTTCTTAGGAGGTATAACTTACTTCTTCAACTGCACCACTATCAGGAACTTCACTGTAAGCTGCAAAACCTCCTGTGGCTCACTGGGCTAATTGTCACATTCACTACTCATAGGTTATGGGTTCAAATCCCATCTTGACTCTAGTGGTCAACCTTTTCCAAAAGCCTTCAAACAACACTGGAAAATGACTGATGGACTTCAATCATAACCTATATAGCTTTTATCCACATCTTAACATCAATGAAAAGGGGAGTTACCTTTTGGAATCATATATATATATATATATATATATATATATATATATATATATATATATATATATATATAAAATGTTCCTCTCGCCCCACGTGGGCGGTGTCTCCTTCAGACTCGGGTCCTCTACCAGAGGCCTGGGAGCCTGAGGGTTCTGCTCAGGATCTTAGCTGTTCCTAGTAATGGCGCTCTTTTGTACAGAGATCTCTGATGTTGTTCCTGGTATCTGCTGGAGACATTCTCCGAGCTTGGGGGTCACTGCCCCTAATGCTCCGATCACTACTGGTACCACTGTTGCCTTCACACTCCACATTTTTTCTAACTCCTCTTTCAGCCCTTGGTATTTCTCAAGCTTCTCATGTTCTTTCTTTCTGATGTTGCTATCACTGGGGACTGCTACATCTATCACCACCACTGTCTTCTCATGTTTATCCACCACCACTATGTCAGGCTGATTGGCCATCACCATCTTGTCAGTCTGAATCTGGAAGTCCCACAGGATCTTGGCCTGTTTGTTCTCTGTCACCTTTGGGGGGTTCTCCCATCTTGACCCTGGGACCTCCAGTCCATACTCTTTACAGATGTTCCTGTACAGTATGCCCGCTACCTGGTTATGCCTCTCCATGTATGCCTTGCCTGCCAGCATCTTACACCCTGCTGTGATGTGCTGGACTGTTTCAGGGGCTTCTCTACACAGTCTACACCTGTGTATGAACACCAAATTTCATCAGTAATACTTTATTGAGTGCAGCTTTTGTCACTAGCTTCCAAACACATTTTTCATTACAATAAATACAATTACATTTGAATTAGGATTGAACAATGAAATTAATTACAATTAATCTAGAATGCTTAGTGTTGTTCTGGTGATATGATGGTTTTTCCAATTAAGGCCTGAATTTCAGTAGTTTTTTGATGATTTATCGTGTAATGCTCCAAATAATTACATTTTCTGGGGAAAAAAAAGGGGCATTTTGTAATAACTGTTCCAATATGTAATAATTTATTACAAAATTCAGCAAACTTTATTATAAATTGTGTTCAAGAATTTGATTACAAAATGTGGCAATATTACATAATGAGGTGAAAAAACATGACATATTTAATTGTTATTATATAATTATGTGGTACCAAACACCAATAAAATACCTAATAGGCCTAATAACTAACCAATAAAAGGGTGATTATGATTGTTTCTTTATCTTAACTTACACAATGAGATACATGAAAACCTGTGAAAAAAACTACAAATAAATACAATGAATTACAATAAATTAATACATTAGTCTGAATATTAATAATAATGTCAAAGTATATTTCAATATTTTATCAAGTTAGTATATTACATTATAGTCAATGTGAAAAAATAAAGATGCATCAAACAGGTTTATAATATTCAACTGCAGTAATGTATACATGTGAAATATCTTGTACTTGTTGAAGTCTGAACAGGAAGGAAACATAAGTGAGAGGTGAAGTATTTTCGTTCCTGTTGTCCAGAGGAGGAAACAGGAGTTCAAAGTTGTGACCGACCCCAGAGGCAACATTGACACAAGTGCAGGAGTAAAGGAGGACAATGTAAGCTGGCATGTAGAGATGAACTGTAGCCTGAAGCTGTGGCGCCACTGTTTCCTTGGCCTCTCTGTCCTCCATTTTTATCACAGCATCAACATCTCTAACACAAACAGCCCGGGGTTGGAACCAGCAGAGGGAGTTGGAGATAGATGTGATGAGGCAGCGTCGTCCCAAAAGCACCGGCTCCAGCACAGGAAACAAAAAGAGCACAGGGATTCCACAAAGACAGGAAACCACACAAAAAAAACACCACTAAACGTTTATGCAAGTATCTTAAGTTTCAAAATCCTATATTTTCTATTTATGGTTAAAGGAGTCATTCCATGGTTATTTCACTAATATTACTGTGTTCTCCGTTGTTATTAAATACATTGTGTGTTGGTTCTATTTAAAAAAAAATAAAAAATGCCCGTATTGCTTTGTTTCAAGCTGTTGTGTTATAGCATGATATGTCTCTGCGGACACATACACACAAAACATAATTATCCCCATATATATATATTATATGATTAATTCATTTTAATATAACTACAGTATATCACTAATATATTACACTACATTTATATATAGTGTAATTATATGTATACACGCATACACATACAGTAAATACTATAATTCTGTATTGAAAGAAACAACAATAATATAACCATTCTTTTTGCATTTCTTTGAATAATCTGTTGTAGAAATTCAAAACAACTTAAATGTTTGCTTTGCACAAAATAAATTCAAAATAAATGTATGTAATATTCAACTGTGTTGTTATAGCCATACCAATATAGATACTTGGAAACATAACAGAACACAGTATTTTATTAGTATTAGTGGCTGCAATGTGCTTATTTGACATTACACTTATAAGGAGAATGTGATATAAACTGTGCATGCTTATTGTCATCCCAGTAAAATGCTTGTCTGTTCTTCAAACCTGCACTCTTTGTCTAGTGACAGATCACTATGGACGTGGATATTTTTTGTCTGTAAAATGAGTTTGGATTTTGAAGCCAAAATATAAGCATCATTTCTTACGCCTACATGTTCTAACTGGAAGAAAAAATAAATAAATCACTCAAGAGCGATCACATCCAACCCTGCTCATAGATGCCAAGATCATGACTATGTGATGTAAAACTATGTCATACAATTACAGCCAAAACTAATATATATATATATATATATATATATATATATATATATATATATATATATATATATATATATATATATATATATATATATATATATATATATATATATATATATATATATATATATTTTTATAATATCAGCCTGGGTTTCATGACACTTTATCATTATGAAGAAATGTGACAGTTCCATGAATCCATCCGCTCAGCAGCTCAGATCTATTGGCCTCTATATGGATTTTGTTTCAGTCTTTAGCTGTTCACATCTCTACGCATTCACTTCTGTCTGGATATAGTCACTGATGACCCAGCAGAGGTTCACTGGGGGTTTGAACTGTCTAACTGACACCGACACGCTTTATCAGTTTTATAGATGAGCCTGTTGTTCTGAATGCTTGGATAGAAACAGGAAGTGGATGTGTCTCTGTGGTCTTATTTTAGACTGAGCACTCTAAAGTTTAAAGATAGTAGACTTTGTTACTTTGCACACATTACATATGCCCATGTAGGTAAGCTAATAAAGAATTCAGAACCATAAACATTATAAATATTTGTATATTTTTCACTTGTATGTTAGTAAGTTGGATTGACTCCAGTGCATATATTATTTATAGATGTCACCTGACTTTCCTATAATTTATAACCATAGAGGTCTGTCTGTCTATCTGTCTGTCTGTTCATCCATCCATCCATCCATCCATCTTGTGTGCATGTGTCTTGCCTGCCTTGTGCTTGTGCCTTGTTCTGTATTATGACCGACATAAACAAATCTAATCTAAAAAAAAAAAAAAAAAAAAGGTAAATCTGTGGGAGATTATAAGTTTATAGACTACCAGTATACCTACCATTAGGTGTTTTACAGCTGTCTGGTACCAGTCAATGTCTGCAATTTAGCTGTTCTCCCTCCATTTCAACACTCTTGTTGTCTGTCTCATATGGCTCTAATTGATATGGATGAAGAATATTGTCCTCTTCAACTGAATCACCTGTTGCTTCTCATATTTCTACTGAAAAATCACTTAAATTGTCGCTGGAATCACTGTTGTTGTTGCTTATGTTGTCCATGTTTCCACAAAGCGGAGTAGTCTTCCTCCGCTGATGTCAGAGGTCAAAGTTCAGGCCAACCGGAAATAATTAGGTCAAATTTGTAGGCGGCCAATTTAAATCGCTTTGTGGATTAATCATCATTAAATTTGCGGTGATGTCATTGGTGATGTATCTGAATCGACTTTAGACATGATGAGCTTCCAAAATATGTATAGTTGTAAAATCATGTCAGTGATACTTTAAGTTTCCCACGGGTGTGAGTTTGCTGTCTCCTTACATAGCAGCATGTATTCATTCATTCCATTGACATTTTAACAATGAGTGTTAATTCTCACTGTAATACGGGACAAATTGCACCCTGTTTTAGTTCAATATGGAACCCATACTTTTGTTTTTAAATACAGGACAATTCTGTATTTTAAGGGATGGTTGGCAACCCTAAAGTTTGCCCCGGTTCCATATCTATATTGACTTTCGATACCCAATGCTAATTGTAATGCTTTGTTTAAATTCAATATATGTCAGTTTTACGCAATTCAATCAGGCCATGATTAAATGATCCATATGGTACCTAGGCCTAATAAAATAAGAATGCTGGGAAGGAGAGCAGGTATATTACTTTAATATTAACTTGAGATCTGTGTTGCACTTTAGTTGGTTTAAAACATTGGGCCAATGCAAGTGTTTTATAAATCTACTCCCTTTTATACTTAGAAATGCCCTGCGATGGTATGACATCAGTGCTTGCTTCACTTTGACATTCAGAGCACTGGGCAGAAATCACATCGCGTCATCGCTGTCACCTTGATGCCTGATCAGAGCAATGATCAACATCTGTGCTCACAGAGGAGGTTATTTAAGCTCCTGCTGTTCCTTTCTCTGGGGTTCTTTCTCTCTTTGACCTGGTCTCCACACAGGCACATATTTTGGGTTTGGTTATGTTAGATTAGGTTTAGTATTGATTACATTTCACACATACACACCTTCACCTCATCTTTTATTAATTTGGTTTAACCTAATTTGAAATAATTTGGTTCAATTTGACTTTTTTAATTGGGTTCTCTGATTGTTTAGTTTTGATTTAATTCAGGAAATAAATAAACTACCTAATTTGATGATTTGGACCAACGGCAGATTCATTTGAGAGTAAAACCTGTTATTAATTTGGACGTCACATGCCTGGCGCATGTGACGTCACCACAGACAGACACAGCACAACTGAACGGAGTGTGGAGTCACATATGCGACACATTGTAGTCTCTTACTAAGCCCACATAAAACCTAACGTCACATTTGCTTCCTATCAAAAATGGGTGGTCTGCCTATGACACATCAAATATTTATTATGAACAGCTATTATATGTGAATTTGAGAGCACTTGTCAAATGGAATCAAAATTTAGCTTGACTCGCTCCATTCACTCCCATAAAAAATTTTGCAAGCTAAGCACCCACGGACCGGAAGTAGAAGGGCGTGACTTAACCTCCCCATTAATGAAATTAGTTTGCTAAATCGCACAGGTGTTAGCAGTGACAACACGCATTGATCGCTATTGAGAAAAAGTAGCTCCAAGCAATTACGAGGTGTGAGTTTTTGTTCAGTGATGGTTTTGTTATGCAAATAAATCACTCATTCGAACACATACTGTTTTGAGAAGACACAGGTTTTTATTTTCTTGACCCCAGGAAACCTGCCGGGACTACTTTCGCTTTGACCGAAACTGGTCCAGAACTGGGCTCACAGGACAACTGTCGGGGGTAAGTCACTGTGAGTGCACCAGAGTAAAGATGCTGATTCTATACAGATTCATATAAAAATGGTGAACTATCCCTTTAATCTGAACTTCTTGAAAATATACATGATCATTAAACATAAATAATAAGTAAATAGAAATAATAAATACAGATATGTTAATTTGGAATCTGCCACAAAAGTAGCCCTGGGTCTCTATGGGTTAATATTCATACCAGAGGTCAATATGATGAAGAAGTGGATGTTTTTATACATTTATATGTAATTCTATTAATTTTAGTATCTAGGAAAAAAATTCCCACTGGGGAAAACTTTGAATATAAAACGGAGCTTGTAACAAAACTTGCTTTGATGAATAATTTCCTGTCATTGATCGTGTCTGCCTTTGTTCTTATGAATATTAATGTGTTCCATTTATACATGGCCTTTTAGGACTAGTTCTAAAATGTACAAGTGATGTAAATGTTGCAGGTACTCTAGTGCCAGTGTGCTATTAGAGTATATTACACTTGGAAAGATAATGAAGCATGGAATTTCTTTTTAATGCTCTGTGAAGATACACACACTTGAGGTCAAAGTGTTGATGGGACTGTAGTTCATTGAGTAGCTGATGATGCCAATGTTCCTAAAATGAGGAGAGGATGTGCAGGCAAAACACACAGCAACATGCTTACCCTACCGCCGAGTTCAAGGACAACAGGATGTGGGGAAAATGACACATTACTGTCTGAGCAATTCTGCAAGCCTGTTTTTGACCATGCTGATGAAGTGCTGTGTCATGATGCGTCCCTTGTCCTTATGAAGAGGCCTTGGTTGCTCCTCCTGTCAGTCAGATTCAAAGATCTGAGCACAGACCTCAAATTGGTGATTCAAACACACTACTTATCTCCAACAAATTTCTTATTTATAAATTTAAATGCTCTAAAACTACATGATATTGTTGACCTGAAAGGTGGGGTAGGAGATGGTTTTTGGATTTTTTAATTTTTTTTTTTACCATATTGGTTGAAAATTTCTTCACGATCCCATATCACGCACTGAAAAAACCCCAAAATGTTTTAGTCCAGTCTAGAGGGTGGAACGAGAGGACAACTCCGGCCAATCATTGTACTGATCATATTTTACAATGATAGATTTGCTGATACATCCATCAAATATCAGCCCGTTCACACAACAGTGTGAATGGTAAAGGAAGCCCCCAAAGTTCTTCTGGGGTAACATCTGACTGAACAAAAGTAGGTAACTGGGTAATAACATATTACTGTGGTTAACGCTGTTAAATGCTAGAGGAGGTTGTTGGTGGAAACTAATATTGGATCAATTACTTTCTTTGATCTGGATTGAAACTGAAATCAGTGAATCAATCTGTTGAGAACTGAGGGAAAAGTAGTGATTTTAGTGACAGACTGGAAAAATAAAAAAAGTTGTAAACAAATTGGCAACTTTTGACAAAGTGATGAGTTTTGTGCCCAGTGCTTAAATGTATCTAATGAATCAATCAGAATTTAAATCTGTTAAGAAATGTGGGATGAGAAGAGATTTCAGTGATTTGTGGATGACGATGCAGTGCAACAGCAGTAGCTAATAATAATAATAATAATAATAATAATAATAATAATAAAAACCCACTTCAGGATGATATAAAATGTTTTAGTTCCTCGTTGATTGTGGTTAGGCAATAGAATTACTTATTGAAACTGAATTATCAAAACAATTTAAATCTTTCAGTCACAGTATAATAGTTAATATTAAATGTAAAACAAAATATGAATAGAAAAATACTGAGGGGAGACTTTAAACACTTTTTTAGATTTAATATATGTATAATGTGTACTAGTGTCATGCCAGGTTTCTATGAAGTAAAACACGGACCGTCCACTGCCCTAACAAATAAGTAGAATCTTAAAAAAAGTGTTTATTGTTAAATAATGACCAACACTACAGTATGACAGGTTCAACATATTCTTCTGCAACATATAGCAACACAACAAATGTATTGCATTAAAAACAAATATTGAATTGTATATAAAAAAAAAACAAACAGATTTACATTATGGTGGTACAGTGGTTAGCACTCAAATCAAGAATGTCCCTCGTTCAATTCCACACCAGACCTTTCTGTGTGGAGTTTGCATGTTCTCCCCATGTCTGCGTGGGTTTTTTCCAGGTACTCCAGTTTCCTCCCACCATCCAAAGACATGCACTGATAGGTTAATTTGTTAATCTAAATTGCCCATAAGGTGTGAGTAATAAAACGCACATCCAACACTTGGCTAAAACCTGCTAAACATCAGCAAACTTTAGTTGAGGTTCCCCAGAAGAGCATCAAGGTCTTTTCAAGGAGAGGTTCTGAAGAGTCACTGAAGAGTCCTCTTAAACAGCATACTTATTCCGGATGATTTCTCCTCCCTCCACCTCCACCTGCTCATAAAGCCACTTCCTTTCACATCGGCACTCGACCCCACATCTTCGTGATCCACATTTGGGGCAGGGGTAAAAGCAGCCCATACAGTCCACATCCAGACAGTCACACATGTCTTTACCGTTGGACAGCAGACGGCCTTTGTGGTCGTACACTCGGCTCTTGGCACCAATGGCTTGTCTACGAACATAAAAAGGAATTACATTAACGTGTGACCATTAACCCTTGTGCGGTCCTTCGTAAAAGGCACACTGGCTGTGTCCTACAATCAGGTCTTAAAAACCCAGATTCCAAAGTTCAGTTCCATAGACTCATCACCCCACCCCCCAAGGATATATTACTGTTTTCAGTAGTAAGCAATGGCATCCTACAGTATGTATAAAAAGGTACATTTGTGAGCCACCGGGTCTCTTTGACCCGAAGGACCGCACAAGGGTTAAAAGGATAGTTCGCTATTTTTCACATGAATTTGTATAGAATCAGCGTCTTTATTCTGGTGCACCACAGTGACTTACACCCGACAGTGTCCTGCGAGTCAAGTTAGTGGTCTGGTTTTGGTCAAAACGAAAGTAGTTTTCAAAACACATACTTTGCTGTTCCCAGGAAACCTGCTGGGACTACTTTCACTTTGACCAAAACTGGACCAGAATTCAACTCACAGGACACTGTCAGGGGTAAGTCATTGTGGGTACACCAGAGTAAAGATGCTGATTCTATACAAACTCATGTGGAAAAATAGTGAACTATCCCTTTAAAAAGGCAAGAAAAGAGAATCAAATGGACTGCGCTTATATAGCGCTTTTCCACCTTCACGGTGCTCAAAGCGCTTTACATTAGCCTCACATTCACCCATTCACACACACTCATACTACACCAGTAGGTTTCTAAGGTCAAAGGTCAGTCCTACTGGGGGCCTAAGTCAGGGTTCAGTGTCTTGCCCAAGGACATTTTGACATGTGGACGCGAACCGCCAAACTCTCGGTCATTGGGCGACCCACTCTACCAACTGAGCCACGGTCGCCCAACAAGCGGTCAAAGCAGTTACGTGCTGAGTGAGATGATTTCTAGGGCCAAAAATCCATTAAAAGAAGGCGAGTTCATCAAAAAGTGTATGTTGCTAGCTGCAAGTAGAGTAAAGAAACTTTTTTTTTATTTGTGAAATCCCTAATGCGGCCCAGTCTGACCAAAACTATCTCCAGTGGTCCTCAGGGAAGGTATGTTTGAGACCCTTGAGCTACAGTAAGAACAAAGGTGCGTCTCACCTGTCAGACACTTGTTTGCCTCCACGTCCTCCTCGTCCACCCTGTGATGAGATAAGACAGTGCAGTTAATTAATCTCAGCTAACATTGGGTGGGAGAAATTATTGTAATCACTGTGTGTATGTGTGTGTGTGTGTGTGTGTCCGCAGACACATATCATGCTGTAACTCAATGAATACTTGAGATATCACCATGAAATTACATGGGCATATACATATAGCTAACACACATCAGATGCAATTGTCCATTTAAGTAAAGGTCAAAGGTCTAAGAATTCTACACAGATCAAAACAAACTGTTCATTTCATAGCTGTATTATGCACAGACACACGAAGAGGCAGACTTAACTTTGAACATAATTAAGCAAAACAAATTCTAGCTCCAAAAGACACTTCAATATTTGGAAATAAATCAACCAAAGAAGAAAATACATATGAAATAAATACTCAATGTTTTTAAGAAGTGGAGCCTACATTGTCCAACCCACTTCTATATGACCTGGCCAACCAGCCAATGGATACAGTCCAAAATCCCAGGAGAACCCATGTCCTTAACCAACAAATCCAGCAGAACTCACCCTCATTCCACCTCTTTTATCTCTGCGTACACTTGCGGCATCTCGTGCTCGGTCTCTGTCTGCTTGAGTTGAAACTGGATTTGGAGGATTTGTTTCCTTCGGTGCCACTCTTTTGCGGAGTTCAATCTGATAGGATAGTACAAATACATGTTCAATGACACAATAAACAAACACTTGTGTGAAAATACTACAGTGCCGTGAAAAAGTATTTGCCCCCTTCCTGATTTCTGTGTTTTTTGCATATTTATCACTCACAAAGGTTTCAGATCATCAAACCAATTTTAATATAACACAGAGACAACCCAAGGAAATACAAAATGCAGTTTTGAAATAATAATTCAATTTATTAATGACACCAAAAAAATCAAAACCCATCTGGCCCTATGTGAAAAAGTAATTGCCCCCTGAACCTAATAGCGAGTTGGGCCACCTTTGGCAGCGATAACTGAAATCAAACGTTTGCGATAATTGGTGATGAGTCTTTCACAACGCTGTGGAGGAATTTTGGCCCACTCTTCTTTGCAAATTTGTTTCAAGTCTGCCATATTGGAGGGCTTTCTGGCATGAACTGCCCGTTTAAGGTCACACCACAGCATCTCAATTGGATTTAAATCCGGACTTTGACTTGGCCACCCCAGAACCTTAATTTTGTTTTTTTTGAGCCATTCAGAGGTGGACTTGCTGGTGTGTTTCGGATCGTTGTCCTGCTGCATGATCCAAGAGCACTTGAGTTTTAGGGCATGAACTGATGGCCGGACGTTCTCCTTCAGGATCTTCTGGTAAACATCAGAATTCATTATTCCGTCTATCACAGTAAGTTGTCCTGGCCCTGAGGCAGCAAAGCAGCCCCAGACCATCATACTGCCACCACCATGCTTTACTGTTGGCATCATGTTCTTTATGTCAAATGCTGTGCCATTTTTACGCCAGATGTAACGGGCTGCACACCTTCCAAAAAGTTCAATTTTTGACTCATCCGTCCACAGAATGTTTCTCCAAAAGTCTTGAGGATAATCAAGATGCTTTTTGGCAAATGTGAGATGACCATTTGTGTTCTTTTGTGACAGCAGTGGTTTTTGCCTGGGAACTCTCCCATGGATGCCATTTTTGGCCAGTGTCTTTCTTATGGTGGAGTCATGAACACTGACCTTAACTGAGGCCAGCGAGGCCTGCAGTTCCTTGGAGGTTTTTCGAGGTTCTTTTGTAACCTCCTGGATGAGCCGTCGTCGCACTCTTGGAGAAATCTTAGATGGTCGACCACTCCTGGGAAGGTTTGCCACTGTTCCCAGTTTTCTCCATTTCTGGATAATAGCTCTGACAGTGGTTCGCTGGAGCCCCACAGCCTTGGAAATGGCTTTGTAACCTTTTCTGGACTGATAGATTTCAATCACTTTTTTTCTCATTTCTCCTGGAATTTCTTTGGATCGTGGCATGTTGACCATGTTCTTGAGATTTTGTGGTCTACTTCACTTTGTCTAACAGATTCAATTTAAGTGATTTCTTGATTCAACACAGGTGGTGGCAATCAGGTTTGGGTGTGGCCTGTGAAATTGAACTCAGCTTTCACAAAACTGTGGTTAGTCACAGTTACTTTGTGATATAACAAGGGGGGCAATTACTTTTTCACATAGGGCCAGATAGGTTTTGATTTTTTTTTGTGCCTTAATAAATGGAATCAACATTTCAAAACTGCATTTTGTATTTCATTGGGTTGTCTCTGTGTTATATTAAAATTGGTTTGAGGATCTGAAACCTTTGTGAGTGATAAATATGCAAAAAACACAGAAATCAGGAAGGGGGCAAATACTTTTTCACGGCACTGTATATTATGAACCCAGGCAAGAAAAGTTTAGAAAGAGATGAAGATTTATGCTTTTGTAAATGATATTTTACTGGTTTTATATAATCAAGAGGTCCACCAAGGAGGTTATGTTTTTGCCAGATTGTTTTGTCTTTCAGCAACATTACTCAAAAAGTTAAGGAATGATTTTGATCATTTTGATTTGATCTTCTAGATGTGTTGGGAGTGTCACGGGGAACAGATGATTACATTTTGGTGTTGATCCAGAAGAGATCCTTCATTCTGGATCACTTTGAAATTTGACATTGCGGTAAATGCAAAATAAATTTCAAAGTGATCTAGAATCCAGGATCTCTTCTGGCTCGCCACCAAAATTGAATCATTTAGTTCCTTGTGACACTCCCAAGTAATCCTGAATGTTCTTATCAAAATCCATCCATAACTTTTTGAGTAATATTCCTGACAGACAAACACACTCCAATGAAAACATGACCTCCTTAGCAGAGGGAATGATGTATTTAGAAGAATTAATCAGTCATAAATGGTTCCAGTGCAGAAAAATGATACATTTAATAGGCTGCAATAAATCCCTGATACATTCAAGGTATTCATCTTATGAGTTGTAACAGATATCAATCAGTGATTTCCTCTCTTCCCAAAGGTTTATTGTGCTGCGTCACCTCTTTTTCTGAACTTTGTTCCAGCTTTTCCCACTCCAGCTTGATATGATTCAAATATGGTGACTGAGATGGTCAAGCCTTCACTGAGACCATTTCTTTTGATTTCTATGAGTTTTTCTTGGAAACTATGACTCATCTGTTTCTCATATTTTATTTAATGATGTTGATCATTCTGAAGCTGTTAAGAGATTTATATCAAGAAAAACATGCCTAAGCACTTTCTGGAAGTTCCCTTGCATCTTCTGTTCTTACTGGATCCAGTCTAAATGTGTTTTATGAAACTACAGAATACATCTTATAAAACACATTTTGATTCCATGGGTAAATAATGTCTCTTTACCAGAACATGAGGACAGACTGATAAGTTTATTGTAAATTTAGCTGTGTAGGATGAGCCAAAAGAAAAC
The DNA here is from genome assembly GCA_020466265.1 of Siphamia tubifer. Taxonomy (NCBI): domain Eukaryota; kingdom Metazoa; phylum Chordata; class Actinopteri; order Kurtiformes; family Apogonidae; genus Siphamia; species Siphamia tubifer. The sequence goes on from CM035785.1 coordinate 35,299,650, forward strand.
TAATGAACTTATTATATGTGACCCCCCCAGACGAAAACCAGTCACTTGCGTCAAATTTCAGAAATTCTGATTTTATATTAAAAATGCGTGCGTGACACTAATTCAACCAATCAGAGGCCACTTTTCAACATCACACTAGCAACAAGGAATTGTGTTTACTCGAGAAGGCTTTGTTCAGAGGCTTTCCACTGGTTCAAATATACAATTAGGTAGATTTCTATTTAAGAATTGTCTAGAGGGAATCCCGATTTTTCCAATGGTACCAAACATGACGGGGAAATACCTAACGGGTGAGCAAAGGAAAACCGTGTTTTGAGTTGATTTTTCTATGTTTTAGACGTAATTACTGTCAGTCAGTTGTTGTTCTTCCTAAAAGGCAAGATTACTTACTGTAGGAATTTCACAAAAACTCAGTAGTGTTCAGGAGACATTTTACTTGGATTTTATGCATAGATTTTAAATTTGATAATTTTTACCTATATAACGTAATTGAGGCTATAGCTAGAAATACTGTTGTGTGACTGAACCACTGGATTAGTGCTGGAGCGTCACATGGTGTTGTTTTATATCATAGGTAGAGATACACGATCACAAATATATGCATACATTTCTGGAAGTAGTAACAAAGTTTGGAAGTTTAACACTGATTGAGTAGCAAATATTGATATCTCATGTATTGTATAATGTAAGAAATTGTTTAAATGTTTGGTTTATGTGCTGCTTAAATTGTTAGATTTAATCGATAAGTTTTCTCTGTTGTGGTATTCATCCATTTGTTGTTTTGAAACCTTTTCTTGCCAGTGTGGATACTGTTGTGAAGTCACACCTTTGATGAGTCATGAGTGAATATGGTGGGCACAGCATCTTCCCTCAGAAACTGTTTGCCGTTGTAGTCTCTGAAGCAGTCTGTCCTGAAGTGCTCTGAGCAGAGGCAGGTGTTGGGGGTCGGGATGAAGTTTTTCATCCCCAGACTTTGCACCCATTTGGAGGCAAGTTGAGGTTTACTGAGCGGAAACCTGCCATGTGCAAAAATGAGAAGAAAGTTTGAAAAAGGGCACACCTTGAGAAACTGTTGGGCCAAACAAGCTTTATAACTGCACACAATTCCATTGCTTTCCTAGTTTGGTGTATATATATATATATTTAAAAAATCTTTAAATATAAGTGTTCAGGCTTTGCCCAAAATGTCATGTAAGTTTTAATGTGTAATACATATAATATAATAGTTTGTCATGTTTATTCTGATGTTGTAACAATGAAGCTCAAATTACGACAAAAAATAAATGCAACTTCTTTCACACACAATTCATCCTTTACATTTTAACAGAATAATAATCTGACATTTTTAATAGAAAAATGGCTATGCATATTTTGCCTGCTAAATAAAGCTAAATTAAATACATGTGCATCGCCTCCTGTCAAAATTTCAGAAGAAACTGGCATAACCTAATGATGTTTTTTGGTGCATTTAAATTTTTTTAAACAACACTACAGAGTAAAATCCTTAAGATTAAATTGCGTTTACATACTATTTACAGATTTTCATATTCAGAATACTTTATTAAACCCAGAAGAACATGTGGTTACAGTTGCTCCATGTGGTATAAGAAAGACAAACAAAAAAAATCAATAATAAATAAAAAGGCAAAGTATAACACACACACACACAATTCCTGGCTATTGGTGACTTTTCATTGTTCCAAGTTTTGCAAATATTTAACATCCTGAGTGTTAGAACACAATTTTGAGGGAACCCCATGAATGAAAATAATATAGATATTTTTTTTGTTGTTTTAATTTTCATGTATTTATTTATACACATATTTTAATACCATGTGTGCTTGCAATGCAATTCACATGGGACTATTGTTCGTCATATTTATTATTGCTAGACATTCATACATTTCTCAAGGAAATCTAACCCATGTGTTCACCGTGGGGGCGTGGCTGGTATGACGTAAAAGGATGAAATGGCTCCTGTTTACTTTATATGTTGGAAATTGTATGGCAGACATTGTGTAAACCTGTATTTAGCTAAGAAGCCCCTCCCACAATGTGTGTCGGTTCTGTTAAAACCCCTCACACAGGAGGGAATGTATGGATGTCTAGTTTTGTTTATAAAAAAGATGTCTTTATTGGAAATGAATCTAATATGAAACTGAAATTAGGGACATGGGGAAAATATGTGCACTTTTTTGTGTGTTGTTCCCATTCAAAAGGCTTTAAACTAGAATATATATAAAGCTTTTTAGTATAGATGCTATATTTATAAAAAATGGCATATTAAAACACAATTAGCTCAAGCAATTTGTAGAGCATCCACTTGACATAGCTATATCAATACGGTAAGTAGCTTAAAAGAAATATAGCCTACATAAATACAATATGTAATATGTAAAGATGTGCAGATTGGTAAGTGTGCAATTTTGTCTACTTTCACTCCACCTACACCTTAAAACTAGAATTAAGAGATACTGAATATCGTAACGTATAATAACCTACTGTTTTAAATAATCTTATGAGGTAGTATGGTGTAGCGCCAGTGGATGAAAGCTCCATTCTTTCCTCTTTGCGGCTGAAAACTTACCTGTAAAATCTAATTTCTGACCCTTTGACAAACTTGTTGTTACACCCAAAAGCTGCACAAATCACCGGCATGACGTCCTCCTCTAAAAACCCTGGGATGAAAACGTGAGCTGTAGAATATCGGAAAGAAACCGAATCAAAAAACTTCAGCGTGTGTTTTGTTTGCTACGTTTCTTCTTCAGTGGTAACAAGGACAACTTCCGGTTCAATGTTCTCTGACGCCGTCGGTTGGTTCGCCCTCTAGTGGTCATAAAATGAACATAGAAAGCACTGTGTGCAGATCATATAGATTTCACAGCTCAAGGTGAAATAAACATACATATTTAACACTTTTTAAAAGTTTTTATAAAAATGTCTTCAATTTTAAACAAAACGATAACAAAAAAACCCCCTGAGACAAAACATAGTAATGGTGATTTTTTAAAATAAATTAAATGAAATAGACTGTTATCACTGACACACAATATTACAGCAAAAAAGCATAAATTCAGTGCTTACGATGGTACCAAATGTATACATGTAAACATATATATTTGCATTCAAGTATTCTTCCACCATCGGCCATCTCTACTCAAAAAGGACTATTTTTATTTGTAACCACGCTGTCATTCTTTCCATCGTGTACACTTGTTCCAGTCTTTGTCTCCACTCTGTTATAGTTGGTGATTTGACCCTTTCCCAATACACAGTTATATATATTTTTTTGCAATTTGTAATAAGATATTTAAAATATACCACTGCTCTACATTGAACTCAGCTGGTATGATGCTTATTAAATAAAATATCCAATTTGAAGGGATTTCTCTTTTTACAATTTTTTCAATCTCTTCTTAAAAAGACACCTGGCCAGTCCCAAAATATATGTGCCTGATCACCTATGTTACCACACTGTCTCCAGCACAAAGCAGCAGATGAGTCTTTGACAAAACACCCTTTTCTTCTTGTTTTTTAGTGGAAATAGTTAAAATCTTAAGTCATGTGTTCAAAGACTGATTTAGTGAATGGGAAAAATACAACATAAGTGTAAAAAAAAAAAAATGATAAGGATTAGACAGTTACATACAGTACAAAATTAGTGGGTATCAGTTCATTTAATTTTTTTCTTTTCATTTTGTTTAATTATCTCAAACTAAAATAAAGAAAATAATGATTACAAAAAAATTAAATATGCACCTGTCATCAATCAAAGAACAAGTGACTGGCACAACAAACCCCGCCTCTAGTGCTCAATGGGCATCTCCCTCTCAAAATAATGAGTTTACAAAGAAGCTATTTGTAAAACTGAGTATACAGGAATGAAAAGGAAATTCCTGATTTGTCCTATCTGTTATCATTGACAAAACACATTTTGGCCACCTATTCAGGATGCACCTTTCTGCACTTTTCTTGAGAATTTCATTGGTCGAGTATTTTTGTTTTTTTTGCAAAGCTGCTGACAAATGGACAAACAGACAGACAGACAAACAAAAAAGAACCAACAACAATGGGGCAGGGTAATCATTTAAATGATGAAGATTTACTTTTCACATGTAATTAATACAATTTATCAAATGCATTCAATAAATGTATAAAAGGATTCTGGCTTTTGTGTGTGTGTGTGTGTGTGTGTGTGTGTGTGTGTACATCTATTCCTATCTCTATGGGGACATTGTTATGTTTACACAGTCACACCATGGGGACCTCTGACACTATGGGGATCAAAATTCAGGTCCCCACTAGGGTTAAATATAATGATCCCCATTAGTAAAATAGAAATTATGTGGCACTCTAAATATATAATTTTTTTTCTAGAAGAAGAGAGAGAGAGAAAATACAAAAATAGAATCAGAATTATTACACAAATGTCTGTGTAAACTTTTACACAAGCATTTAAACGTTACACTGTGTATATATATATATATATATATATATATATATATATATATATATATATATATATATATATATATATATATAAAAAAAAAAAAAAAAATGTTCCTCTCGCCCCACGTGGGCGGTGTCTCCTTCAGGCTCGGGTCCTCTACCAGAGGCCTGGGAGCCTGAGGGTTCTGCGCAGGATCTTAGCTGTTCCTAGCAATGCGCTCTTTTGTACAGAGATCTCTGATGTTGTTCCTGGTATCTGCTGGAGCCATTCTCCCAGCTTGGGGGTCACTGCCCCTAATGCTCCGATCACTACTGGTACCACTGTTGCCTTCACACTCCACATTTTCTCTAACTCCTCTTTCAGCCCTTGGTATTTCTCAAGCTTCTCATGTTCTTTCTTTCTGATGTTGCTATCACTGGGGACTGCTACATCTATCACCACCACTGTCTTCTCATGTTTATCCACCACCACTATGTCAGGCTGATTGGCCATCACCATCTTGTCAGTCTGGATCTGGAAGTCCCACAGGATCTTGGCCTGTTTGTTCTCTGTCACCTTTGGGGGGTTCTCCCATCTTGACCCTGGGACCTCCAGTCCATACTCTTTACAGATGTTCCTGTACAGTATGCCCGCTACCTGGTTATGCCTCTCCATGTATGCCTTGCCTGCCAGCATCTTACACCCTGCTGTGATGTGCTGGACTGTTTCAGGGGCTTCTCTACACAGCCTACACCTTGGGTCCTGTCTGATGTGGTAGACCCCGGCCTCTATTGCTCTGGTGTTCAGGGCTTGTTCTTGTGCAGCCATGAGTAGCGCCTCTGTGCTGTCCTTTAGTCCAGCCTTTTCCAGCCACTGGTATGTCTTTTCCATATCAGATCAGATATATATATATATATATATATATATATATATATATATATATATATATATATATATAACATGTTACATACAAAAATCAGTAAATACATAAAAATATAAATACAAATTCTTTATCTAAAATGTAATTAAATGTTATTATTTTTGTTATTGACAAGGGCTAATGATTTTGGTTTGGGGCTGAACATTTTTGTTTATGGATGAAATATTTTCCCAACAAAGTGAAAAGATCATGTAAATATTGGACATTTTTGCGCATAACAGTTTGTGCAGCAACTTCAACCTGCCCTGTACGTAGTTAACTGTCAGGTCAAGTAGCCAATCAGAGGCAAGAAAGGCGGTACCTTTTCCCGGCGTTTCCATCCCCATGAAACACATCTGTCTGCGCAGCCGCAGTCTGAGCCGCTCGGCCCATTTATCACATGACACAACTACGCTTTCTAGTAGCTAGCTAACAAGGTAGCATAGGTTGTCAAAGCTATTGTCAGCACCACGGCCGGACAGGGAAACTCTCATACACAAGTAGCTGCAACTTTTAAACTATCGGGCAAGTAAATTATTTTAATGTCTTGCCATTTCAGTTGCTATTTGTGAACGACTTTGTGGCGTTTTTGAAGTTAGCATAATCGGCTGCTAAGTCGAACTTGTCAAAAGGGAGTTCCTTTGGTGTGCGGGGGTTAAGCTAACGATATTGGCCTTGTTTGGATTGACTATAAAGCTAATCTCAGCGAACTGTTACACATACAGTCCGATGTGAACGTCTAGATTTTCAGAAAGCGAGTATTTTTTACTAGGCTGGTGAAATGCTATAGCTAATGTTGACAAGCTGAATTCGTAGCATGTTTGTGTGACTCCCAGTAAATTGTGGTTAACCTCGGAGAACTAACTTGGCTAATGTTAGCAACGACTAAAGAGCTCTACACAACTGTGAAAAATATACTACAAGTGACTATGTGTCATCTGGAAACTTGCCAAACGTGTTACAGATGGGTTTTCAAGTGTACACAACACGATTGCGAAACGACACAAGGGCTTCTGATGTGAACTGGAAGCCTTTAGAACCAGAGAAGCATATTCAGGTTAAGTGGAAAGTTGCTAATTCAGCGGAAGGTTTTGGATAAGTACGATGTTTTATTTTCCATTAGTGCATCTGAACAAAGTTGTAACCTAAGTCCCATTTTCAGTCACTTTGTCTACCCAAAAACCTTTTCCATCCCCTTTTTTGTGCGTACGTGTAGACCTGACATCTGTTGCACCTGCTGTCAGTGTAGTGACATTTTAGTCATTTTATTCAACGCATTAGGTTTTGTATTGACCTCACGTGCAATTCTTCCATCTCCACTCATCTCTAGTCTCTCTGGTCTGAAGAAGTGAAAGCACTTGGGAGGGGATGCAGGGCTTCAATTACTGCATGTACAGTACAGAAACTTCTTCCATCAGTGTTTTTGTGGGAACTTTTTGTTTTCAGAGGGAGCGACTCCTAAAAACACAATCTTCTTTATTTTCACACCAAGTTCTTGCTGACTATCGCAAGAGTTTTTGCTCGGCCAGAGAAAATTACATCCGTTGGCAGAATGACAGTTTAAGAAAGGGGCATTTTTTTAGTAGTTGGTCATCAATACAGGGTTCATACGTTTTGGAAAAAAAACAGAAGTTTTGCAATTTGAAAAAAAAAAGGAAATTCCAGGACTGGAAATATCTTGGAAAAGTCCTGTTTTTTTTTTTTTACACAGCATAATAATGTGTGAAATAGTTTGAAAGAATGAATAAAAAGTTTATTTCTTGTCGTCTTAACCTGTACGTTCTATTCGACTTCCAGTTCATTTCCTGTTCACTCACTTCTTGGGATGTAGGATGCTTCATGTGGTGAAATGGGTATGGACTAAAATCTAGCCCAAATTAAATTGAGATGTCAGGAAAGTGTGGATTCAACAATGTCTGCCTTTACTGCGACATGTACATAAATGTTAATTTAACACTTTAAATTTGTATTATTGTTTAAAGTCGATTTGCATTTTTAGGAGTACATAGTCATGGGAATTTGCCAAAAAGTATTGGTTAAAGTGTGTATGAACCCTGTCGATATGTTCAAACATAAAAATGGAATTACTCTAAAGGGTCACTGAGGTCACTGAGGTTCTGCAAGTTTTGCAGTATAAACAAAAAAAAATGTAGATGGAGGTGCAAAGACAGGACTTGGTCTTAAAATACAAATTGAAAAACTGGCTTTTCAAACAAATATATCTTGGAAGATTGTCAATCATTTAGCTTTGGGGTCAGTGTGGGGATTTGTGAGACATTGTGGACTGAATCAGCTTTTGTTTCATTCACACATTTAGTCAACTTAAAATATTGCTCAGTATTTAGTAAAAATCGGGTAATACATTTTCACCTTACACCTATGACAAAGATAAAAAAAAAAGTGGAGACATTTTCGAACTGAGTTTAATCCCATGTCTGTGAATAATGTTTCTTTTTTGTGGGTGGCTACATGCCTTCTTTTAAAGTGAAGCGTATTGTAAACAAAACTAAACATTGTTATAGTTTTATACTAACTATGCCTCTATAAACAAATAATATTTCACAGGGACTAAAGTTAAAGTATGATTAAAATAAACACAGTGCAACCATAAATGGAGCAGTATTTCTTCTAAGATTTCTAGCTTAGCTTTTGCCTTCTCATTTGTCCAAGATGTTGTTCAGACATCATAACAAGTAGCCTATATTTTGAGTTGCCATCATAGAAGATCTCCCAATCTAAATTAGTTTGAATATGTATATGTTGAATAAATTCAATTAATCCACATCATTGGGCTGATAAAGCTAGTCTTGCTAATAAAAAATATACATTAAGGTTGTGGCTCTCACATTAACTTGAGAATTCAGTGATAATATTGCCAGCTTTATATATTTAAATCATGTCATATCTGTTATGGCTTGATGTAGACTGTTGTAATATTATGTGTTTGCTACAAACATTGAGACTTACTGAAATTAGGTATCAAATGACATGGCATTTTTTGATACTGGGTTGAACTAGTAATGATGGTCCAAAATGAAGTGCAGGTATACATACTTTTACTTGGAAAAATTTCACTAATGTTTTCTGCAATCAGAAAGAATGCTCCGAAAGTAGCATTAGTGTTACTAAGAATTATGGGATTGATAATGATGAGAAACAATCAAGAAAACAGATTTTTTTTTAAATGCCTAAAGTTCACCCATCCATACAGCTCTAGCCCCCTTTGAAAAACCTGAATCCAACTGAAGCTCTGAATTTTTTTCAGGTCTTTAACGATTTTTGTTGGGGTTTCAGTTCTTTCCCATCATGTACGTGGACAAAGGTGACTGACTGATAAGATTCAGGACATTGGACTTGAACAGAGCAAGTAGGGTGGAGAGACGGACACACAAGAATGTTTTTATGACCAAACCGTATGTTTCACCCAATTCATCCAATAAAATGTAGCACCTGTGATTAGAACATAGGGTGTCGGTAAAATATCTTCTACAGTTTGTTTGGACTTGTTTGAAAAGCTACCTCCGTAACTCTCCCATCCTCTGTACCCACATGACATTTGACGTATTGATTTGTGGTTTCTCAATGTGTGAGTATGAGGGCTGTGTGAGTATACCAGCAAGTTATGTTTGTGCTTAGCTTTTACAATGTCCATATTCAGACTGGGCATGAATTTTGGTAATATTTTGCCAGAAAAAAAAACCCCTCAATTGATCAGGGCCATTATTATCTGTTTGCATGAAAGGCATTTGCTTAAATACTTAAATAGTAAAAAAGCAGGAGCACCACAGCCCTGTGGGGATTTAAGAGCCATGCAAATGACCAATAGTAACCTCTTGTGTTCTCTCTTTCACCCTCCTCCTCCCTCCCTCCCTCCCTCCCTCCCTCTCTGTTTTCCCTGTTGTCTCCCATAGGGCATTGCAGAAAGACACTTGTCTTATTTCCTTCTCACTGTCCACAGCATATTGAGTCATTGAAATCCTGCTCAATAAGTCATTGGGCTTTTGCATCCGTTAAGGCTAACTGGGGGATTGGCAGACTCGGGTTGCGGAGTTGCATGAAGAAAGATGGATAGACGATAACAACTTTATTTAAAAAGACAACCGCTTCAGAGGTAAGACACTGCTCCAACAGCTGGGAGTTGGTCTTTTGAGCTTAATAGCATTGCTGTGCTTTAGCTGTCATTTAGATATTAGTAAGTGATATGTTGGAGCAAAAGGAAATACTGTAAATTTAAATGACCGTGTTCAATATTTAAAATTCCCTCTTAAACTTATTTCAGTGTTGTTTTATATACTGACATAGTTATTACAATCATGTGGTTAATCATTAATGATGATTTCAATGATGTCAAAAGTTGGCTTTGTTTCTGTTTTAAATTGATTCAAAAAGCTTTGACATAGGCCGTCAACAACTACTATTAGTTTATTCTTCCATTTAAAAGCTTTTCAGTGGTGCTGTGAATGTTTCTGCTAGTTGGTGTTGTACTATGGGTTTCCTTATATTCTCTTCTGAGCACAACACAGTCACTTATGTAATTTGGAGTAGTCGTGTCTACTCATAATTGTTCTTTCAGGCACTTTAAGCGATGTGTAACTGAAAATATAGTTGTGTTTTGACTGTGGAAATATTGTTTAACCTCATTGGTGACTTTTAGCACAGTTGGTTTTAGTGGTAGAATTTGAAGGAACCCTTTCCACATTTAATTCAGCCATACGGCATATTTAACTTGTAAAGAAATCTGAGGTTACACAGCATTGTTGACTATACAAACAGTGTTTGTGGTTCTTTTGTCTTTGTGTGTTATACCAGCACACATTACAGGTAAACCTAAACACATGATCGATGCCACTAACTGTATGTTTCATGGGTCGTTTCATGTCGACTCACTAATGCAGTCACTTTTAATGTAATGGACATTCATGTAAGAACTTCTATCGTTTAGTACTGGTGGTTGCTGTCATTTTCATAATTGATTCAATATTTTTTAGTTATATTCTTGGTTACTTGGCTAACCATGAACCACTTTTACACAGATCTCGGGGGGGGGAAAGGTGAGTTGGTGATCCCACCTTTATACCACCTTTGACAGAATTTCTACAGCCAAACCAAGGGAGTAACAGAGGTAAGACACAGTGGACCTGCATTCTTGAATCAAAGAAGCCGTGACGCAGTGCAGCGTGTAGTGTATATATATATATATATATATATATATATATATATATATATATATATATATATATATGGAGACACTTGTATGGACTCTGTGGCAGCTGCTATGGGTGAAAATGGCAGGTAGGTGAATGAACGTGGGAACCCTGGTACACCCAGGGCGGGTGCCATAGAATCCATACCAGTGCCTCCAGATGCACCCGCTGTTTACAGGTTCAAGAGAATCCCACAGTTTTCTTTTTATATGAAAATTCTAAAACAAAGGTTTTTAGTGTGTTGACGTTTGCATTATAAATGGTAATATATAGTTTAGTCATAAGAATGTTATTGCTTATTCAATAAAATAAATTACAATCCTAGATCATTGAGTATTATTTTTATTTATTCAGATTTGCTATTTAATCTAAAAATATTAATGTAATCAAGTTCCTTTAGTTGTTTAGTTTATCTATGTTTATTCTAAATTCTTTGATTGCAGCTTCTTAAATGTTGTCTCCTCTCTGTAAAGTTTCAGACTTCTGAGGATGCTTTGGAATGTGAAACACACTTTTCCCCATTTTCTGAAAGAATAATTAAGAAATGAATTAAAAGACAATAATCGACAGTTTCATTAGTGTTGAATTCCTAGGGTACAAATAAAGGTGTAGTTGTTGTAAATGTGGCGACGGACTCTTACATTAATGAATGATATCACCGTTCCTAAAAACGGAACGTTATCCAAATAATGGATCTGGAGGTTGTTTGACATCTGATTCTTCACAGTTGAGCTGTTGTAATTTTGTCATATAAGATTCAACAAAAGGGTGTGTTTTTCCAAGACCCGTCTTTTATCCGAGTAGCCTGCTTAAAAATAGCTAAGCATCTGTGTCTGCTGAATCAGTTTCCTGAAATGCGTCCATAAGAGACACATGACTACTTTCATTTCTGTTTTTGCAGCCCGTTGGTTTTCCTGTCGATGAGTTTTTGAAGTGGGCAGGGGGTGTGAGGCAATGTAAACCATGTCATGCAGTATTTCAGGCCTCCTTAATAACTGCATTATGTTGTCAGTTGGTCCTGTCATTATGCACTTTAGCGCAGACGGTCATATCACTCAATTGATCGAACACATACAACATATTCGGGGGACAGTGAGATTGGATTATTTCCGTTTATCAGACAGTGAAGTCTTGAGTAGATGAGTGAGCGCTCTTTAACTGACAACATGTCATCTGTCTTTGTCACACTGTCGCTACGCTCCTGGAAAATGAACTGTCTGCTTTGTACAAAGGTGTCTGAAGTGAACAGTGACACTCTGACAGTTGAATGTCGTTGCAAGTGTCTGGCTCTGACAGGATCAACACTTGTTACCAAGTGCAGGCTGGCCCAATTTGAATTTAATTGGTTTATTGAAAGGATTCCCCTTGGAAATGTGAAATATAGCTTTTCTTTTTTGAGGTGGAACAAAAACACACACAGTCGTACAATCCTAAACACATGGGTAAATGAATAAAAAAGGCACCAAAATAGACCAAAGAATACATTTCTTTGTTAAATATGCACAACTTGAAGAGTGAACCATGCAGATCAGCATTTAATAATGCGCAGCACAAACGAATGTGAAGTATAAAGCAAACAAATGAAAGACACAAATGGCTTGGTTTAAGATACGAATATTATTAGATCAGACTTTTACTTGGAAGGGTTTAACTACTTTCAGCTCCATTTTGACATTTCAATCAAATGTTTCTTCATAATATACAGGTGCCTCTGATTGTCTTCTTCACAAATTCTAGGAAAAAAATTCAAATTAATATTTATTTCCAACATTTAAATCCGAATTTCAGCCATTCTCTACTTTCCAGATGAGGTTAATTTTTGTTTCCTGCGCCAGGGCGTTCTTATATTTAATGGAAATCGATGAGTTAATAGTCTAAACGAAGGATTTTTTTTTCACTTAACATTGTACCTTCGGTGCAGTTTGAGTAGATGATATCGCAAAAATATAATTGCAATACCTTTCCCCACTCTGACACATTTGTGATTTCAGCAAATTAGCTTGTTCTCCTTTCAGTTATTTAGGAAATCTAAAGGTTTCGGTTGGTGGTTACTAGTAGTATTTTATTTACTGCTAATGGAACAGTCAAAACCACACAATGAAACAGCTGACGCTTCTTGGCATCAAATCCATTTAGGATTTCCTTGTAATTCCTCAAAAAGGTAACAATAAAACTAAAAGTCTAAGCAAAGACTACTCAGTCAAATGAAACTAATCTAAAAATTAAGAATATAGAGGGCTTTGAGTGCCCTGAAAAGTGCTGTAGAAATCAAGTTGCTGCTATTTTTTATTAATACTATTATTGCACTTAAAACTAAAACTATATGGAACCTCTTACACTAATAAAACTAAGTTGAAAAGAAAAACAAATCTAAAAAGAAAGGGATAGTTTGTGCTACACATAGTGTTATAATTGGTAGCTGAGCATTCATATCCTATGAAAGTATTTTCCCTGAGGAAAACACCGGGTCCTTGACCAGTCCACACAAGTTTTCATGCCATTGGATTTCTCTGGAGCAGAGTTTCCCAACGCTGGTCCTAAAGCAGGGGTGTCAAACTGCAGTCTTCGAGGGCCGGGGTCCTGCATGTTTTAGATGTTTCCCTCTTCCATTACACCTGGAGGCCATTGCATCATTATCAGTCTGATGAGAAGCTGATTACTAACGCTTTAAATATCAGCGCTGATGCATTCTGAATTGATGATTTTGTTTAAATATTCAGAAAAATTCAACAGTTTTACTTTAGTTTGTGCATGGAAAAGGTGCCTGTGTTTTTAACATTTTATTTCACCATTTTTTTTTTTTTTATTACTGTGACCAAATGTCAATACTAGTTTTTTTTCTTTAGTGATTTTTTTCCAAAATCTTCCACATTATTTGTTATTTTGTAAATATTCATTAGTTTGTGTTCATTTTGTTTATTTTTCTACATTTTGGTTGTTTTAAGTTTTAATTTAATTAGTAACATGAAGAAAGTCAGACACAAATGGAGCAAAATGAAAGAAAACAAAAAGTAAAATGTAGAAAAATAAACAATGAGCAACAAAATGAACAAAAACTTTGTGTCTTACTTTGTTCCTGTTACTTATTATTTTGAAATATTTTGAATGAAATGTAAAGAGAACTAGTGTTCAGAAGTGGTCCCAGCAGTTTTAATTTAGCTTTTTTCTAAATTAGTGTCTTTTTGACACCTGTTCATTGTTCATTTTGTTTATTTTTCTACATTATGTTTATATTTTATTTTTTCTTTAATTTTGTTCCATTTGTGTCTTACTTTTTTCACGTTACTAATTATTTTGTTCGTTTATTATTAATTTTTGTTCATTTTGTCACTTATTTTATTACTATTTTTATAATTTTTTAAACTCTGGAAATGCTAAAGTCTCAGGAGTTAAAGGGTTAAACTGAATCATATGGAAGAGGGAAATATCTAAAAAATGCAGGACACTGGTCCCCAGGACTGGAGTTTGACACCCCTGCTCTGGAGGGATGATGAAATATTGTTAATCAGTTTTTTTTTTTCCTTTGTGTGTTTATATTACTGGTGTGTGCCTGTGTTTTGTTCCAGGTGAACAGTGATTTCGTAATGACAAGCTGCTGTGCAGAAGATGTCCACGCTGTCTGTGACTGATATCCCAGATGTTGGTCATGGTAAGAGCAGGTTGTCTCTTTATATTCTTTGTATTACCATGCATTTCTTACTTGAGAAAACATACTCCCACCTGTTTTTTTTTTTCTTGTTTAATAATCATTGTGTTGTTCAATAAATGTGCATTTTTTTCTCTCTTCTCTGTCAGATGAGAGTAAGGTGTTCAACGGGCCCTCAGAGCTGCAGCTGGACTGCATGGTTGAGGAGAGCAGTGGAAGCGCCACGATGAAGCACGACGGCCTGCTGTCATTGGCTGACCTCTCTCAGCCTAATGACTTCCCCGCGCCCCCCCATAATGGCGCTCCGCTGGCCGACATGAGTAGCACTCTGCCAGTGGAGCCCAGTGACATCAAACTGGATCCAGCTGGAGGCGACACATCTGCCAGCATAGGTGAGACGGCACAACACAACTAATGTCTTTATTAGGGGTTTCATTCACACAACTGTCCAATTCAGGGCGATTCATTAAAAAAATACTAAACGATTCGAACTGATTCAGTTAAGTTTGATTCAATGCAAATTAACTGCAAGGTCTTATTTCATTTTATCTTACTGAGAAGAAAAACACACAAATAATTTCAAAACCATATCCTTTTGTCAAGTTAGTGTCACAGAGATAGTAGTGCAGGAAGTACTGAACTTAAATTCACACAACATAAACGTAAGTCTTTACAATATACTCTACCTGTAGATAACTGATATTAATGACAATATACCTGTAGATAACTGATATTAATGACAATATACCTGTAGATAACTGATGTTAATGACAATATACCTGTAGATAACTGATATTAATGACAATATACCTGTAGATAACTGATGTTAATGACAATATACCTGTAGATAACTGATGTTAATGACAATATACCTGTAGATAACTGATATTAATGACAATATACCTGTAGATAACTGATATTAATGACAATATACCTGTAGATAACTGATATTAATGACAATATACCTGTCGATAACTGATATTAATGACAATATACCTGTCGATAACTGATATTAATGACAATATACCTGTAGATAACTGATATAAATGACAATATACCAGCAATGAAATTAGTTTAATATCTTTGTTGTTGTATGTTGTAATGGTGTGAAACTCTGCACTGCAATACGGCATCCTCCATCCTCCAAATTGTGGAGTTGTGCAGGTGTTCGGCGTTTCACAGACAAACAGGACACATTACAGACAGAGATTTGCTGAATTATAGATAGATTGAGGTTGTGTCCTTATTTGCCATTATTTGTCAATGATGCCATGAGCTGGGTAAAATGTAAGCATAAGTAAATGATAAGATATTCCTTCATTAGTGCATAGAAATACTAACAATTGGCAATAACACAAATAACGGTTAACAGTCAAAAGTGAAGTAGTTTATAGTGGAGCCCCACCGATTAATTGGCATCGGCCAATATGTAGCCGACTTTTTTTTTTTTTGCTGTAGAGATTCTGCTGCCACTGGTCCTGTGCATGTGTGCTGAGTTAGAGGAATAGTAATGGCTCCCTGCGATAGCCCCTCCTGTCTTTGGTGTATGGTCCCCTGATGCTCAGCCTGTTTTTTTTTTGTCTTTTCTTATTTCTGTCTATGAATATGTGGTGGTGGGGTGTATTGATTCTACATGTAAAGCACTTTGTGTTACATTCTATTGTATGAAACATGCTATATAAATACAGATTCATTGATTTATGTGGTTCATTATTTCATACATCAGCCAACATATCGGTTACTGGTCAATATTAGATATTGGCCAATACGTATATCGGTATTTGGATTTTTTTTATCCCCCAGGATCAGGGATCGGCCCCAAAAATTCCATATCGGTCAGACTCTAGGTTATTGTCCTATTTCTTAACTGACCTATACAGTAGGTGGAATTGCATTAAATTATTGCATATTAGATATTCCAGGTGTCTATAGCATAGGGTTTATTAGCAATATTTCTAAACTTAGTGTTTTGCCTGAGGAGGACTTGAAGCAAACTAACCCTAAATTCACCATGTTCTGTTCACAGCTAAGAAAATGTGGAAAATAACAATGATATATTACAATATGTATATTTTTATCCTGGTCTCTAGATCATTAAAATATATATATAAAAATCATACATCTTCTACTCGTTGATATTGTACAGACCTCTATGTCTGTAACTTTGTTTGGCAGTCGTTTGGTAACAGCATGTATGCAGTTTTTAAGTGAAGAATTTTAAAATACATCAGATGAAAGTTGAAGTTAAAAGGGACTCAACATTTACCATCCTAAATTTACAGTACAGAAAGTCATTAACTCTATTAACTGTCATTAACTGTTCTTTGTCCATTGAAATTCAGTGTGAATGTAATTGGCATTAAATATGACTTGTCTTGATGAAAGTCACCATCTAAAACAGAAATAACTGTGGGAGGATCAGGTTTTTTTTTAATTATTATTATTTAGAGGAATTATTGCAGTCCTTTTAGCTCATTATTTAATATTCTCTCCTGTATAAGAATGATGAAATGCTAGGCACAAACTGTCTTTAGTGAAAGGTGATGTGAGGCTGCTGAAACATTAGAAATCCAGCAGGTGAATAACACACTATCCACCGTCACAGTGGATCGGGTTATTTCTTGGCTGCAGCTGATCAAAACTGGCTGAAGGTTTATCTCTTGTTCTTCAAACAGCAGCTCTTTTGTGAACCCTGGATTATCGTCCTCTGCTTCATCGCCGCAGCTCATTACATCACTCGTACTTCACTTATGAATATGCAAACATTCCAGTCACAATGTCTTTGTTGAGATATTCTTGACAATGCCTTACATTGTAAAGCATTTATCACCTTTCCCCATTCGAATAGGAGACAACAAATGTTCTCTAACCCTAAATGACCTGATCTGACACTGCTTTCATGTGCAATGAGGGTTATGGTATTTACAATGGTAATTAAAACTGCACATAAATGCCCCCTCATGTTGTAATTTACACCTGAGAACTGTGGAAAAACTTTGATACACAAGATAAAAATAACCTTTGAACTTTTGAACATGAGAGAGGGCAACTCAAGTTTCATCAGAAATACTAAACAATAGTTTTTAAAATTTTGTATTATTTTCAGACTGTACTATTGCTGCACTTGGTGTGTTTACTTACTCTCATTCTTACTGTCCACTCTGCTGCTGTAACAATGGGAATTTGTCCACTGTGAGACTAATAACACCGCTGCTCTGTCTGTTTTTGTTTTTAAAGCTTGTCCATGTCTATTTTACTGGTCCTGCTGTCACAAACTGTTTGGTTGATATAAAAAGGTGCTGTCTCTCTGTATATTTTATTTATATTTTATTCATATTTTATGTTATCAACCTGCCAAGGGAGGGACTACAGGTGGAAATGAGCAGGAAATGCTACAACCTGATACAGGCATCTCTCTTTCACCACAATGGTTAATGTTTATATGTACACTGTCCCTTTTAAAAAAATAATCCTAATAATTAAGGATTATCTTAAAGTAGTGTTTCATAGATGTACATATTCCTTAGTGTGTTTTGTATTTTGTTGGTGTCATTTAAGTACAACTCGGAAACAAGTATCACAATTTCTTTATATCCACATAATGACAATGAACATTCTTGAATTTGAAATCTTAATGCTCTGCTGCTGTTAGCTGATTTTGCACACACCAGTTAGAGGGAGGCACTGCACTGCACAGCACTGCCACTGCAGAATGTATATAGTGTATAGTGAATATATATAGTGTATATATAGTGTCTGCCATTTTTAATTTTGCTGACATCAAAATCACTGTGTGTATATGTATGTGTGTGTGTGTGTATATATATATATATATATATATATATATATATATATATATATATATATATATATATATATATATATATATATATATATATATATATATATATATAATAAAGGCAGCATTAGACTCAATGCCACCTCTGTTTCTATTGGTTTCTAGATGGTCAGCCAGTGAAGAGAAAGAAGGGGCCTGCTCCGAAGATGCTCGGTAATGAGGTCTGCAGTGTATGTGGTGACAAAGCATCTGGTTTCCACTACAATGTCCTGAGCTGTGAGGGTTGTAAGGGCTTCTTTCGACGCAGCGTCATTAAAAGTGCCCAGTACGCCTGCAAGAACAATGGCCGCTGTGAGATGGACATGTACATGCGCCGAAAGTGCCAGCAATGCCGCCTACGCAAATGTCGGGAGGCAGGCATGCTAGAGCAGTGTGAGTTTCTGAATACCACATGAGTCACAGATGGGGGCTAAAAAGGAAAATCCCACAGTATTTTGGTGTGGGTTTGCAGCCAGAATGCAAATGATAAGATTAAAATCTAAATGCCCTCCTCTGCGTCCTGTCTGACCTGTAGGTGTGTTGTCCGAGGAACAGATAAGACTGAAGAAGATGAAGAAACAGCAGGATGAGGAAACAGCCCGTACGTCCACAGTGGTCACCCCCACTCCCCCACAGGAAGTAGCCACACTGGACCCACAACAGCAGGACATGATCGAGAAGCTGGTAGCCATGCAGAAGCAATGCAATAAGAGGTCATTCCTGGACCGACCTAAAGTCACAGTGAGTCAAAGCTAACAGTCCACCTCGAGTTGTTATTTTACTCAACTGTTTTTAAACTGAGACTAAGACCTCTACTAATAATAAAATCTCGGGCGAACATGGAAATGATGTATCAAAAATAATATCCTGTTTTATGTAACATGGGAAATCCCATTTGAACAATATTTTATCAGTTTTCTCAACAACCAAACATCATAGAATGTCCCTTTTTTTTTTTTTTTTTTTTTTTTATGAGTTTCATCAAAAATGACTGAAAAATCAAGCATTGGCGAAGGTCTGCTGTTTCTGACTGCTTTGTTTAACACTGTTTAAACAAAGGATATGGCTACTCTAATTATACTGTAATTGTACTAACCTATTGGGAGCTGCACACACCTTTCAATTGTGACTGCACAAACACGTAGCTGTAGATGAATCCAATCGTAATCAGCTGACAATTCTTACTACGTGCAATCAGTGGAATTTTGCTTATCTGGAGCATAAGCTGTGGGGGAAAAAAACTTGACATCCGAGAAAAAAAACCTGAAATTTTAATCAGCAGAGAAATCTAACTCAAGAGAATGTTTTTTTCAAATTGTTCCCCAGTGTTATTACCATAACCAATTTCATAGTTTGGATTCTTGGAGAGGAGAAAGTGGATATGATTACAGATGTCCTTGCATAATTCTGTGATGACTGTTGTAGGACATAAGATAGGCTCAACTTTTTTACATGAAGCCTTTTAGAGTGTCCCACTAGGACTGCATCTCAGCGTCTTCTCTTGCTTCATAGTCCATTAGAAAATGAGTAACTAATCATGAGTCAAAGTCTTTGATTTCTTCTTTGACATCCTGGTATGATTACACTTTACCTTTTATCTTGTTTGGCTGTGATCAGACTATTGTATGACCTGTAGAATGAACAAATGGTAAATATATATTCACTTTGGGGGTGATGCAAATTACCCTCATGTGTCTGTCACCCACAATAGCAGTGACTCTGCTCAAATTAGGTGAGTTCATCCTCTTCTCACCCCCCACTTGTTTTGGCCTTAATTAGGCATTTGCGATTAATTTCACATTGATTGGGATGTATAAATGAAACGTGGTTTGATTCAGGCATATGGCCTGTTCTGTTCATCTGGATTTTTTGGACATATTTGACTAAAAGCAAAATTTTAATCTTGTTGAGTAAACTCTTTTGTGATTCACCGTCTTTGTTCCCCAGGCTTGATGGCACTTTTTTTTTTTTTTATTTAGCAACATAGACACATTAACATTTCACTTATTGTCAACTCATTGATCTGTGTCTGCTTTGGTTTGCTTCCAACAGCCGTGGCCACAGAGTCAGGACTTGCAGAACCGAGAAGTCCGCCAGCAGAGGTTCGCTCATTTCACTGAACTGGCAATTATGTCAGTCCAGGAAATTGTGGATTTTGCAAAGCAGCTTCCAGGCTTCCTCGAGCTCACAAGGGAAGACCAGATTGCTCTGCTCAAGACGTCAACAATTGAGGTTTGTCTTAATTTAATATGGCTTTTTATTTATAAGAAAGTTATATTATAGCTTTCTTTAATGTCTTTCCATAAAGAACATACTCTTCTAGAACTATTATTAACATGGACAACAGCGAGACCATTGGGAAACAAAGGTTGGATAGTGGGGAATAACAAGACATGTCCTCTGGAAGACACATGAGTTTCAAGAGCTTTACTTACTGTACTTACAAAAAAAAACAACAGAAAAATGTATCTGATAAAACTGTTGCATTATGCCATTTCCCATCTAGCTGAGTCATTAATTCATCAAGCAATCAATGTTTATTTATATAGCACTTTACAACAACATAAAAGAAGACCAAAGTGGTTAATGTCTAAAACATGCGTTGAATACAGGGTAAAATGACTCAATCTAAGAAAAAATGTATAAGAAAATAAAATAATAATGCACAAATAAAAAGACCACCAGTTCAGCTTAAAAGTGTCACGGTGATATTTGTTCAAGGCCAGGCTAAAAAGGTGGGTTTTTAACCTGGACTTAAATAAGGACAAGTCACTGAGAACTCTAAGTCTACAGGCAGTGAGTTCTACAGTCATGGTGCAGAAACGGCAAGAAGCACAAACACCAACAACAGGACCTAGGGACATCTAAGAGCGTCTGTGTGGATGAGCTGAGGGCTCTGCTGTGGCGGTGGACTGTTAAATTCTCAGAGATAAGGAGGAACCAAACCTTTTATGACGTTAAAAACAAACATTCATGTGACAAAGCCAAGCTAACTTTCCTTGGTCTTAGGAGGTTAAAGGGCGGCTGTGGCTCAGTTGGTAGAGCAGGCCATCCATTGACTGAGGGGTTGGCGGTTTGCATCCGGGCTCTGGCTGACCACATGTCGAAGTGCCCTTGGGCTAGATACTGAACACTTAGTCTCCCAGCGGGTGTGCAAAAAAATAAAGTTCATTAAAGACTGACATTTTTCTTCCCTGAAGTTTTTGGGAGCTTGTTTTGCATGGCTCAGTTGGTAGAGCGGGTCGTCCAGTAACTGCAGGGTTGACGGTTCGAATCCCGCTCTGTCCTAGTCAGTCTGTTGTGTCTTTGGGTAAGACACTTCACCCTCCTTGCCTCACACTGGTGTATGAATGTTAGGTGGTGGTCAGAGGGGCCGTAGGCGCAAAATGGCTGCCACACTTCTGTCAGTCTGGGCCACTATGTACACGGCCACTGGGCCAGGGCCACTGTGGCTGTATACGTAATTTACCACCACCAGAGGGTGCATGTGAGAGCGAATGAATGGGTCACTAATGTGATGCGCTTTGAGTGGCCACAAAGCGCTATATAAATCCAAACCATCATCATTATTATTATTAAATGTTTCTTGTGAATCATAGAAGATAGAGGATATGATGAACTGATATTATTTATGATGATCCAAATGGGACTGATGTTGGGATATTGTCTTTTTTTGATTCTTGATCTTTTTCTTTTGATTTTTGACATTTTTATATGTGAAGATATAGGAAATAGACGTGCATCCCCGGCTGAAATGTGCACCCCACCACACACCCCACCAGGTCATTTCTGCAGGAAACAATGCTTCATGTCATTGCCAGAGACAGACAATTTCTTAAATTTGATTAATGACGGTGTTTAATAGGTTGATTTCACGTGACGTCGCATTGCTATCTAGACGGCGCAAGATTTTCAGATGTAGCGCAGGAAGTGAAGCTGAATGAGTTTTCCGTTGGGAAAATGCCTGTTATGTGTAGTTTACAGCTACGCCAGTCTTTCTAACCGAGAGAAGGAAAATCTATTTTTTAGAGTACCAAAAATTATCATTCACAAACGTGAGAAATGGGAAAAAAACTCACAGAAAAATGGTGTAAACAGTGGATTTTAAATCTGCACTTGCATTGGGAAGGAGCAGAGTGGGTATGGCTGAGCCACATTTAGTATTCCACAACAATAGGAGTTCTTTACTGGCACCTGTTACATGCACTTCTTAATGAACTCACTTTCTTTGAATGGCTTCCCGGCCCTACTAATCTTCACACTCACCACGTAGCTTCCACTGCTGTTTCATTCTCTTCACTTGTTTTCTTGAATAAATCTTGTTGCCTCAATAGACATTTTTTTCAATATAGGCAACCCGATCGTTTCTCACCTCCCTGGTACTTCATATGCTCCACAGCATGTCTAGTTGAGCAATGACCTCAGATGTTATACATTGCAACTTTATCTGCATACGAGACATGTAGGCCCTGTGCTTGACAAAAGAAATCTCCCACTTTTCCTAAAAGTGAAAGTGGTTGTTGCCACCTTTCTCTTCATTTTGAGAAAGACATGACTGGAAGTGGTTGATGGCATATATTTTCTGTCCACTTGGTGTCACCCAGAAATATGTTTCAACTAAGTGACTAATGTTTATGCCTCCACATGTACTTTGCGGTTGGCTAGCTTGACAACATATGCCACCGGAAGCTATCGCGAAAATATCTATCCAAAAGTGGATAAAATAAATAAAATTAAAGTGTGGCTTTGATGTCCAGTAGGGGGCCCACAAAATATAATTCTACATTCTGTAATTGTCCCCCAGGCAGGAGTTTCAGACTCCTGATGTAGACTCTATGTTGTAAAAGTCTTTCTACTTATGCCTCAGTTTGTTTACTCATGGTGTTTCTTCTTCAGATTATGCTACTGGAGACCTCTCGGCGGTACAACCCTGCCATTGATAGCATCACTTTTTTGAAGGATTTCAGCTATAATAAGGAGGATTTTGCAAAAGCAGGTACAGCTGTCATTTCCTGCCAGACATATGATATATTTTCTTATAAACACTGAGCCTTTATTGTCTTTATTTCATTGTGTTTATACCCCTAGACACTGACTGCAAAATGTCAATCTGTCAATGAGCCTTTTTCATGACCATAAAAATATAACTGAAAATGAGCATATCTAATGCATCTATATTATTAGATTATTTTTATTTACATATTGTATTTTTCTCTATCTTCATTAACCTCCTAGGACCTGGCATCCTCATATGTGGACTTGACATTTTCTGTTGTCTAGACCAGTATTTCCAAACCCTGGTCCTCGAGGCACACTATCCTGCATGTTTTAGATGTTTCTCTCTCCAACCACACCTGATTCAAATGATCAGTCTGTCATCCAGCTCTGCAGAAGAATGATAATGACTGTCAGGTGTGTTGAAAGAGGGAAAAATCTAAAACATGCAGGATAGTGTGCCGCGAGGACCAGGTTTGGGAAACACTGGTCGAGACAACAATACCACATTTTTGTTTTACACTTACGAGGACATTATACTGCCACCACATGATGTCAGAAGAGTATAATACTAGCTATATTATATATATATTATAGCTAGTATATATATTTAAGATGGGCACTCCTGATAATTCTTTCATTTTTAAACTCACCAGGTCCCAAGCACCCCAAATAGCCAAGAAAAATGCACGACACGCAAGAGTTTGTGTCTTAGGAGGTTATTGATGTTCATTGCCTGTTTTAGAAAAACAAAATGTCAAAAAGAAAAAGAAACGCAGTAATAAAAAGAGCACTGTTTAGATGCTGCAGTTCATTATCAGATGCATACATATGTACTGATGCAGACTTAAACTTCCAGTCCTCCTCCACTCATGTTTGACTATGTAATTTCTATGCACAGATGTAAAAAAAACATCAGATGAACCTGTACATATACAGGAAGACGTTGGAGTATTTGGGGAGAAATTCAGGTGTATTAATCTGATTTCTCTTAGTTACATTGCTACTGTTATCTGATAAAATATATCGGATTATCCTGTTTATATGGTTACTTGAATAATATAATAATAATGATAATAATAATAATCAGGCTCACTGCATGTAATGATTAATACATAGATTCATTCACTATAGGTATATAGTGAACTCGTATATTCTACGTGTTGCTAAGAGATGCAAAGGTCTAAAGTATGTATAAAGTACAAGACTTTAAGCAATAAAATAAATATTTTCCTCTTTTGTCTTCATCTCTGTCCTCAGGGCTTCAGTTTGAGTTCATTAATCCCATCTTCGAGTTCTCAAAAGGAATGAATGACCTCCATCTGGATGAGGCTGAATACGCTCTGCTCATCGCTATCAACATATTTTCTGCAGGTCAGAGTGAAAAATAAGATAAAAACATCAATTTCGACTACATTCTCGCGGTGTATTAAAACTAACACACTTACTCAGTGCTGTTGGTACAAAACTGGCTCTTTGATTTTTAGTACATTTACAACCACAGATATAGTATTTGTCAAAGAACCTGTTGTACACATTGTGAAATCATCTGATAGTACTTTTGCTTTTCCATGGGCAGATGTGTAACTGTGTTTTCTAAAATTATCTAAATGTGTATAGATCGTCCAAATGTTCAGGATCATGACCTGGTGGAGAGGCTTCAGCAGCCCTATGTGGACGCACTGCGTTCCTACATCATGATAAAGAGACCAAACGTAAGTACAGACATATAGAGAACCTATTGATGTGTCTGGGATTATGTCGATATCACAACAGATACATGGGGTTCGAGTTGAGCTCAAGGTTTTACTTTACACATAATACATGGATAATATGTTGGCATGACACCACACCACAGAAGACATAAAATGCAGTAGTCAAACGTGGCTTTTTTTCCCCTTTTAATTTGTCTGAACCTGTTATCATTTAAAATGTTTTTATTTTTTATTCAATTTTTTTTTTTTAAATGTGCAGGGTTTCCGTGGGGTCTTAAAAAGTCTTAAAAGTTTTAAATTTACAGATTTACAACATCCCTTCTCGGCCAACCTGTCGACAGGGGTAGTGTAATTATTAACTTTGCAAATCTTACGTACTCTACCGTGAACAATTCCTCACGGATCGTTCTGAAATTTGCCATGTTCAAGGAGACTGATACAGAGATGAAATGGACTTAATTTGAGCCAAATCAACCCATTACTTCCGGTCTGACGCCATATTGAATTTTTACGTCAAGGTCACAGCAGATATTTACCGTTTTCAACATGTCATCTACATCTTGGAAACCGATGATATATTGGTGATTTAACATGGTAATGCTTGATAATGATTTATTTGTGATTGGACAAGATCACAGATTTCATATGATTTGCAAAGTTGCCATGCTCCGCGTGGCCTTGTAGTTTTGTTGTCTGTCTGTCCATTCTGGCTGGTGGGTATTCGTGCACAGCACATTATTACCTCTGACAAGGAACAGTGGAGGTTATGTTTTCATCTGGGTTTGTCTCATTTGTTTGTCTTTCTGACTGTTGGCAAGATAACTCAAAATGTTGTAGACAAATTTGTATGACATTTACATTTTCAGGAGATGTTGATACTGGCACAAGGAACAAATAATTACATTTTGGGGGGGGTGGGGGCAGGCCACCATACAACCACCCACCAGGAAGTAAAATTGCAATCATTCATCTTTTCCATTCACCCTGAAGCTTTTCCAAGTTTTATTTGAAGGGGCAGTACGTTCCATGGCAAAACCTTATCAACAGGAACACTGTGTTGTTACCAGGAATCCATTTTAGAATTAAAACAATCATGGCTGGGGGGGGTGGGATTAATCTGCTTTGTGCTCAGAGTGCTTTTCTAATTTTACTTTGTTAAACTCAATGTTGATGAAAGGCAGAAACAAATGAGGGTGAAGAAATTATAAACCAAAAAAAGAACCCTCCATTAGGTGTAAAAGGTTGTGCAGACTTTGGGCCTTTTGCCGTTTTCACACCTGATCTGAGACATGAGCCAAACCTGCTCTTATGCTTAGAGGGTTAGAAATCATGGAACTGATGTGGCTGTAAAATGTATCTCACTGTGATGTGTAGGAAAACTAGACAAAGATGATGATCTGAGATTTTGCTTGTGTCATTACACTTGTCTACAGTCAAACAATGACTGACCTGATCCTAAACCCACATCCATCTTGATGGTCTTTATGTACACTTTGTTGTCCTTTAACATGCTACAGCATCATTCTGTTTAATGATGTAGTTTAACCCCATTATTGCCTGTTACCTTTTTTTGTACAACTGATTTTTGTGACACCATTCTTTTCAAATTTGGTACATGTTCTTTTACCACTAGTAGAGGTGCAGTGTGATAGTTGAATTTACATTTTTGGATTTTTTTTTTTTTTTTTACGATTTGAAAATTTCAACTTTAAAATGTACTATTCACCCAGTTCTCTCCAAATTTCACTCATCTTCTCTACATATGCCTGTCTTCCAGTTTTTGCATTTTTTCCAAATAAATTGGTTTTAAAAATGTAAAATTAAGACTTACTGCTATATTTCCCAGAACATTAATAATAAAGGATTATTTGGAAATATTGATAGAAGACAATATTTGTTATTTTCCTACAGCTCATTTTATATAAGTAAATGGAGAAGAGAATCCCCACTATGCAGAATAACTTTGGTTAGTTCAAATAATTGCAAAAAGCCAGATTGTCTAATAATTTTCATCCAGTTGTCTCCTCTCATTCGCCCACGTTCAGGGTAGTCTCCTCTGCCTTTGTGCTTTTTCTTTCTAACACTGTGTGCTTTGTTTCTTCAGGACCACCTGATGTTCCCCCGGATGCTGATGAAGCTGGTCAGCCTCCGTACGCTAAGCAGCGTACACTCAGAGCAGGTCTTTGCCCTCCGCCTCCAGGACAAGAAACTACCCCCTCTGCTCTCTGAAATCTGGGATGTCAACGAGTGACTGCAAAACCAGTGTCACATTCCGTGGCTCTGAAGCCTCAGACAGACAGACATCCCGCCGAAACGTTGACTACTTTCTGCTCATCGGGTCAGGGATTTGTTAGAGCAAGAAATACCGTTTTTTTGTTTTTTTTTTTTTCCTTTTGGACGATGAGACCCATGTTACTCTTGGACAGACTGCTAAATGGTTCTGTTTTTATCTGGCGAAACATGAACATGGTTTTCTTCAAGCCTTTTGATTTTTTATTTTTTTTCCTTTTGATTTGATGCTGACATGCGCCGATTGTGGCAATATTGAACACCAGCATCAGGCTCTGAAGCCACTTATCTCTGATTCATTATAATTTCTGTCAATCTCTAGTGCAGTTCAATACTCGAGGTCTAACATTGATAATGAGAACGCTCTGAGCAGGTCTGGACTGTGGCCCTAATGTCAGCGTCGCAGATGCACATTCTGTAGAAGGACTGGTTTTACAAATGTGCAATAGAGGCGAATGGATGTAGAGCAGACGCTGATCTGCTGTTGACCTGATGTTTGGGATAAATGGGGGGGGCCATCTGGTTGGAGGAACATAAGGGTTTATGTTCATTTTGGAATAAGTGCAGAAATCAAAAGGATGGTGTAGTTGCTCAGGTAAAGTAATGTGAAGTAGACCTCTGGGAATTAGAGGTGTGTTTAATATCTCATAGATTACTTGAGTTTTCTTTCAAGTGCATAAGGGACCCTTTTAGATGCCCAGAACTGTTGATGTAAATGGTGTATTTATTTTCACAAGATGTATAGAGTGCACACATGAAAAGTATCCACAAGATTGTACAATCGCATACCAATGCACAAGAAGGTGAACAGACAGAAGTAGCTGGAGGCAGAGTGATGAACTCAGGAGCCTCATTGGCAAGATGTAGTTATCTGAATGTGGATCTGTAATTCTTTATTTTTAAACAGAAAACTGATGTTACGGTTAAAAATTCAGTGAATGGATACAATA
The DNA here is from genome assembly GCA_020466265.1 of Siphamia tubifer. Classification (NCBI taxonomy): domain Eukaryota; kingdom Metazoa; phylum Chordata; class Actinopteri; order Kurtiformes; family Apogonidae; genus Siphamia; species Siphamia tubifer. The sequence continues at coordinate 35,327,635 of CM035785.1, forward strand.
TTGGCAGAATCATATTCGCCATGAATTTGTCATTAGAACATATATTAGTAACATTGGCTGTTTATTGGTCATTATGAAACAATGTCTTATTCTGCATGGCCATATTCTGCTTCTACTTGGACATCATTGAATAGTTTTTACTCGGTAATAGGACTGATAATGTACACATGATCAAAGCTCTTAAAGGGGACTAGTTAACATATGGACCTCAGGTGATTTTGACCCTTACCCCCTCACCTCCATACACACACACACACAGTCTATGCGTCGACTCGGAGGCCGTTCACATCTTACTTTTGAATGATAAAAACGTGTTTCTTACTGTAGTCATCTTTTGAGGTGACGATATTCTGCAGGAATTCAGTTTATTTTATCAGGTCATGAGCCTTCTGAATTTCCGCCATAAACTCTTTGAGAATTTATTTGTCACCAGCGCAGCATCCATTGTCCTTCAGCAGGAAATAGGCTGAATAAACACACGGGAAACAAAACATTTTGCACATTAGTAATCTTAAAGTGGGATGTCTATATGTTGTTTAAATAGTGAAGGTAATTTGTATTTGTCGTTAGACAATATTTATTCCAATTCCCAGAATTTCATGGGTAGTATGCAGTCAGCTCCAATAGGTAGGTGTTTCGATGTCAGCCGGAGGGCAGGAAGTAACCTTGGAGAATGCCACTATGGAGGAGAACATTGAAGAGAGTGCTGATTGTATGGCTTTAGATCCAGTGTAGAAACACAGATACATACAGTTAGTTAAAAATGTATTGGACGTGACCCGTATCTTATGAAAATTAATGAGTTTTTGACAGAACCCAAAGATTTTCCAACAATCTCTGCTGTGGATATTACTAACTACCTGGTCCTGTAGACATCCTGCTACACCAACAGCAGATGGAAGCCTCGAAAAGTTTGGAGCCATAGAACTTTTTTATCAGTGGGTGGGTCCACAACCAAAAAAGGCTCAGCGATAATTATCATTTGGTCTTCACCAGAGTGTTTTATTTGTAAAGATGCGACGTCAACATGGATCCCTTTGTTGTAATATGGTTTACCTAGACACATCAAGATGCATAAGCAAACATGTAAACGAACATTTAACCACAACCTAATGATATATAGCACATCCACAAAAAAAAGTTAGCTTTCGAACATACCTTTGACCAAATCGTCACTGCACACACAAGCATTAGGATTAGTAGACTTTGCTCCTCTCGACCGAAAACGCAGATTTAAAATCCACTTTTTACAGTGTTTTTCTGTGTTTTTTTCCATTTCTCACCTTTGTGAACGAGGCTGTTTGGTACTCTTAAAACGAGGCAATGTTAACGAGGCAATGTTTGGTACTCTTAAAAAAAAAAAAAAAAAAAAAAAACGCTTTTCCTTCTCTGTCAGAATGATCGGCAAAACCATAAACTACACAAAACAGACATGTTCCCAACGGAAAACTCACTCAGCTTAACTTCCTGCCCACAATCTGAAAATCTATATAGCAATGTGACGTCACGTGAAATCAACCTATTGACTGAATTTGACACAGCCTCTAGTTCAACTTTTTACCACTCTTTTCCTACCAGTTCTATAGCAAAAATAAACCCCTTCACCATGACATGAAGTTGACTCCTATTTTAGTATCGGTCATAAAAATGTCTGAAATCTGCTTATGTATGTTGCATTCACTCCCACTAATGATATTTACTCTCTGGAAATTTGTATGAAAAAACTGGCAGGACACTTGTTAGACGATGCTATTAAAATAAATTGTAGTAGTAGCTTGTGTTTGTCCCTGTATGGGCAATTGGTCTGCAGTAGTGGTACACCTCACACACACACACACACACACACACACACACACACACACACACACACACACACACACACACTCTCTCTCTTACACACACTTACACTAAAGGCACAGAATAGTGTAAAGACACATAACATAAAAACATTTTAAAACACCTAAGGGGGAGGGGGGTAAATAAGAGTAAGATGTAAAAATCTGTACAAAGTAAGATGCCTAAGAAGCGATACGTAGCTATCTGTGTTTTCTGGTGGAGTTTAGCAACTGAATTTGGTAATTTGGTAGTTTAATCCCAGTTCTGTTCACTAGTAACTGCTTATTGATGGTAGTTATGGAAATGGTTGGATCTAGATGCCAACACCAGTGTTTTAGATGGTTGTGTTTGTGCTGGTGGTGCTGATCCGCTACTGTCACATGAATAGTGAGGTACACAACACAATCAGCTGGTGAATCACATGACACACATCGACTACTGCTGGGTCACTAATTGAACTGAAACAGAACTGAATGATACTGCAACACAACTGTCAATACTACCACCAGTGAACATAATAGTAAGGATGTCATTCATGAATTATAAGATTTTGTTCACTGTATTATGTTAGTATTAGAATATCTAATATTCCCTTAAAAATACTTAATACATCTGGTCTATTTGTGTGTAGCAAAAAAACCTGAAACCTCAATTAAGTTTGGTGTTTGTAGAATACGGTCATGCAGAATCCAAATCATAAAGAATAAATATATCAACCAACATTTTTGTGAATTAGCAGCTTTTTATTGTGACCCTAAAGTGTTGCTTAATATAGATTTTAACATAAAGGCTGCAATTGTCCACCTTTTTAAATGAGTAAAAAAAAACAAAAAAAAAAACAAACAATCTTGAAATTGTATTTATTTATCTAAATTACTTCTCTTATGTAGTTTTTAATGAATTCCAAAACTTATGGCTGTTTTCTTATTGGATATTCTGAATTGTGATTTTTTTTTACTTTTTTTTTTTTTGTCAATAGCATTAAACATGTGACAAATGTGTAGACGATGTACATACAGTCATGGCAGAATATAGTGAATTTTACAGGCTTTTATTTTTAATATTGCACACTGTATGAATGAAACTTGGCAAAAATGTATAACTGAAATTTAAGTGCTAAACTAACTTAAAGGTCTACTTTAATCTTCAACAACAGCAGCTTTAACTGGTCGGATTTTAGGATACCTCACTAGAAATATGACCTAAATCTATATTAAGAGGATGACAGAAGGGAGTGAAGTCTGATGAGTGAGATCCTGGCGTTGATGCTGAGGCAGTTTTTCATTTAGTCAGGGTCAGTTTTTAAAAAAGATTAATCCTGAAGGCATTTCATGTTCATTTTTGGCATACACTCTTTTTAGGGGTTTTGAAGGGCACCAAGGATGTCCCATAATGCCTCAAAATGGAGAAATCCAATATGGCCACCGCGGCCAGGTCAAAATCTAATAAAATTTTTTGTTGTTTTTTAACTGTAGAAAGGAAAAACATGAATGTAATGTGCTTTTATAGGTTTTCACATATGCAGAATTCAATGCCATGCTCAGATTTAAGATCAATACAAAAGAAAATGCTTGAAATTCATGTTCATGGTTAAAATTGGTGTCTGGGATAATTAATAATTCTTGAACAAAAGAGAATCACGAAACAGGTTGATGACTTTTTGAAGAATTTATTTGAATTGTAAACGGGGACAAAGTTGATGACAATATTTTAACTTATTTATTCATTTATCTGTATGCTTTTTGAAGTATGAATTTTTTAATTGAAGAAAATACTTGAATTTCATATGTTAAATATTAATTATTCTCTAATTTGCTTTCAATTGATTATGAATTTCAAGCATTTTCTTTAGTCTTGATCTTAAATCTGAGTGTCACAATGAATCCTCCATATGTGAAAACTTATAAAAGAACATTATATTCATGTTTTTCCCTTTTACAGTCATAATAACTAATTCATTAGATTTTAACCTGGGGGCAGCCATATTGGATTTCTCCATTTTGAAACATGGGACATTTTTGAGCCCAGCATACAGAAGATTTGAATTCAGCACCCTTCAAAACTCTTAAAAACACTGTATACAAAAAATGTACATGAAATGCCTTCGGGACTTTAAATAGTCACATTTTACAACATCCTGCCTTTGTCTAATTTGGTTGGAAACCAATTATTTTTTTTAAACTGCCATCACATTTCAGTTTTTCTAGAATCTGTTCAATCTGACAATTTTCCTCTTTTTTTTTTTTTTTTTTAAACTACTAATTATATTTAGTAAACCCATATGTTTCTTCAAGACTAATGCATTTTACACATAATGTATTACGGCTAAAATGTGACCTGAAGTCTTCAAATGAGCACAGATTCAAACTTCTGTGACATCTTCAACAGGCAGGCCTGGTTTTCATGTGATGTCAAAAAAAACTTTCCAAAAAAAAAAAAAAAAAAAAAGCATTTCATGGTGGAACTAAATGTGTATTAATTTTTTAATATTAACTTTTCCAATAACATGTCTCAATTGCATACTGTTTATGACTCACTTTTCTGAATAAAGTTGTATTACACTTAACACATTGACTCAAAAACACCAGTTTGCATTTTGGCTTGTACATCCACATTCATTGACTGTTGTGTAGAGGCATAAATAAGGGTCTGGTATAGGAGCTAATTGCACTCACTAAAGAAAACAATATAAAACATGTTTTACATAATTGTAATTTCATGTTTTTAAAATGACTTAAGACTGATTATCCGTTTTTGTATAAGAAATGCAGAAGCCATGGCATTATGAAAAAGTGATTTATTTAATCTACATATGTGAATAGAAAATGAATCTAAATTAATGTCAAATTGTAGATCTACACTGGGAAAATTAGACCCTTCATTGAAGTACTACTTCTCATTTTTTGTAATACTAATTGTGTTAAAAACTGCATTTTTTTTAATTTTTTTTTATTCCATCTTATTTGGACCCTGATGAAAAGGTTGGTGTCTCATGGTTTTCTTCAGTGCCCCCAAGGTTAAATAAATATCCTGGATATTCTACCCAACACTGGTCAAAAGTGACTAGTCTATAAGATGGTGTAATCTCCTCTTATATTTTACAGTGTGTATTTTGATTCATACATTTAAGTTTGTTAAATGGAGACATAGATATGGGATGTGCTTAGTTTTTTGATGCTGCAGAATAATTCCACAAACATTCAACTGGCCCTTTTCCCCCCTGTTCTGTTTCTTGAGAAATATTTTGTCTCTTGTTGTAGAAGTGAGTCAGGCTCTGGTTTAGAAGATTTTAGCTGCAGTCCCATTTTACTGTAATACTGGTGGTATGCTGCATTATTAATTTGACATTTGATGCACCAGAGTTAACAAAAAGAGCAAAATTAAACCAAAATCTTCCAATAATTATGTATCATTTTCTACTGTACTTTGCAAACGTTTCATTCATTATGACATAATTTCAGTAATGTTTTTGCATTTTCTGATCATGTATCAGACCTATTGGCCCAAGTCTCAAAAATGACCTTTTTTGGGGGTGTTTAAAATGGTTGCTTTTCATTTTTATTTTCATACATCCCCTAAACCATGTGTTCTATTGAGTGATTTTGCTTTTGACAAGCTGTCAATAGTAAAAATGATCTGACTAGTGTGAGAGTTGGCTGATCTGATCATGATCTCATCGTTTCTTTTTTACAATGAAAAGCATAGTTAGCTCTTTGGTTATGGTTTTCTGTTGCATATTTTGCTCAGTCCAACTCTAACAGTCAGATTCAATAATAGCTGCGACATTGGAGTGAATTTTCATCCATGAATCCAAAGTGAATTTAACCAAACTGAAAACATTTGATGTCAAAAACAGCAGTGGTTGGCTTACATCTGTTTGTTATTGTACATGTTCTTTTAATTCTATAGGTGTTGAGGTTGATTATCCTCTGTAAGTTCTCAGCTCTGATCATGTGTTTTTATGTCTTAAAAGAGTGACACATTATTGAGATATAGAAATGCAAACCTATTTTAATACTTGTAACTCCTGAAGACCTTCTGTTTTGTATGTACAGTACAAAATAAAGCTATTCTGTAGTGCTCAAACTGAAATTAGTGACTCCATTTTAGATAGTTATATGCCCAGGTCAGGGTTCAAATATATATGTTATAGTGGATACTTGGCTTTTAAAATACTTTGCAGTGATTTTCCAGTAAAGCTTTGGAAAATGGAGAAAGAAAGAAATACAATCCTTGCAACAAAGTCACTGGGGTCTGGTGGTAGATTGTACCCAGATACTGGGCTACAAATGAATGAATTCATCACGGTTAATCAAAATGAGTATACAGGTATTTTATTTTGTTGACAAAAAAAATAATTCCTCATACCGCTGTGTTAGTATGAAAACTATCCTAATTTCCATTTGAATTTACATAAGTGCGTATTATATGATTAATATGAAAATCTATTTTCACTTATCTTCTATTTTTACTAGATTGTGCAGCTACGACATGGAACAGTGGCAGAGAAAATGTGACGTATATGTGTGTGAAAAAAATTCTCATGGATTCTACTATATACTATAGATTTAATAAGGATAGAAATTATTCTTAATAAATATTACAACACTCATGGACATGCTATGATAGTAAATAGCCAGGTTTTCTGAATAACTATTCTGAAAATCCTTTACAGATGACTTCACAGTATATGGCTTCTTACATTGGAGAATAGTAAAATGTAAAAAAAAAAAAAAAAAAAAAGCTATGAAAATGGCCCACAAATGGAGCAAGTGCATAAAATAACAATAATGTACATAGGGAATTACAAAACTTTCAAAAGTTATGAGACCGCTGAGACAAAGAGGTGTAAACTCAACATTGGTAATACCTGATATGTAGCTTGACTTGCGCTGACCCCCGTGTGTTTCTGTTCAGCTTTGTAAAATGCGGGCAGCCAAGTGAAGCATCCATACATCTGGTGTGAGTCAGTTTACCTGATAAGTGCGAAGACATCAGGAATTCCTTGTGTGTAAATGTAAAGCAAAGAATTGGCAAAATACACAATAAAGGTTTGCTTGACAGATGCAACAAATGAATAAGCTATATTTAAATTAATATAACCTTATTTGATCAATAACAAGTAACGTGCAGTACTGGGCAAAAGTCATAGGCCACATTTAGCCATGCTTGTACAGTTGAAATGAGGTATACAATTATTTGCAATTTTTCACATATTACACTCTTTATAAGATACAGGAAGTATGTGCACAGCCTCGAATAAAATAGAATAGAAGTGGTTTTTTTGATTCCACAATTGGGAATATGTTGGAAACAAGTGTTTACATTTTTACATGTTATTCCTTGGATACCCACTTGTCAGGCTATTTCCAGAAATAAACCAAACCAAAATTGCATTGACATAAACAAGTAAGATAAAACAAGATGAGACTCTACTGATTCCACTGTAGTAAAATTGCAATCTTTATAGCAGCAAAAAAATTAACCAAAAAAAGTACAGATAGACAGGCAATTATAGGGAATATATATATACAGTGTTGTACCTGAACGCGTTCATTGAACGATCGTTCACGAACTATATCATATATCTATATCATCAACGACTCGTTCACTTTTGCCAAATGAACGGGAAGTTGTGAACGCGGTTATTCTGGCATTTATTGAACTGCGCTCTTATGTAGTTCACATTTTGTTCTAATCACGTTGTAATTATTGAGTCCTATTAGGTATAAAATGGGATCAAAACACAGCATTATCATAGATGTCATTTTTGTATTATTTTAAACTAATGTTGGCAACATAATGTTGTGGAATAGCCAATGAGAAGCGTTTTGGGCGGGGCAGAGAGAGAGAGAGAGAGGGGTGAAGAGAGTTTTTGGGAGTGGAGAAAAAGAGTTAAATGTACAGAGTGTGACCGGCGCAGGTGTTGTCCCGTTCTTGGAAATAAACATTGAAAACGAAGCTCACTGAAACCGCTCCTTGTGTTTTAATAACCTGCAGAGGGAAGTTAACCCCGGGGTAAGGTACTTACTTCCATTTTCCCCTGATTTCCTGACTACAGGATAACGTCAGAAACGGTTAATAATAAGTTTACAATAATAACACAAAAAAAGAATGAAAAAGTTCCTTTTGGGATCCATGAACTTCTAGTTCATAATTTGGAAGAATGAACGATGAACTGAACCAATTCATATTGAGTAACTTGAACTGAACTTTGAACTAGTTCCTAATCAAGGTGAACTTTCCCAACACTGTATATATATATATATATATATATATATATATATATATATATATATTACATTAGATTAGATAGAACTTTATTGATGCCCCATGTGAGATCTGAACATTATATTTCATTTTTTATTTCTATGTTATTTACCATTAATTTCTTTTGTGAGTTAATTGTCTGATTTCCAAATATTGTGAACATTTTATATATATATATATATATATATATATATATATATATATATATATATATATATATATATATAAAGAAATACTATTGATAATAAAATGAGGTGGCAGAAGAAGCAAATGGCCCTTGTTGCCACCCTGTACAACCGCCTCTGTATAATGAAGTATTATTTATTATTATATTGCTTCATTATTGTTATTAATGTTGCATTGTTTCAAAGCCCTAAAACGGCCTGTTTAAAGATAAATATAGTAATATAGTGAGGCTTTGACGGAACTCTCATGAATACGGACTCAGTAGTTGTGGATGGTTCTGTGGATGTAGTCAGGCGTGTTTGTAATCGCTTCCGTTCTGGCTCCGTATGCGGAACTCTTGCAGGCTGAGGATGAGGAGGAGGATGTTGTGAAGGCAGGTTGTTGTAACTGTCAGAACAGGGCTGCAGCACCCATCATGTATTTACGCCACGGACGAGTCGGACCGAACATTTAACTCCGCCAGAAACGTCGTCCTCAGTCTCTGATGATAAACTATAATATAGGCGAAACAAAGCTCGACACTCGCCGCTGCCTCCTCTCTCCGTGACCGAGGAGGGCACGCGCCACCCAGGCCGTCATCAGCAGCCTTCCCCGCAACGACCGTTAGCAGCTAGCCAGCTAATGTCAGCAGGTAAGCTAGTTAATTCATATTTAACATCTCTCCTGTAACCCACATCCTACTGTTGTATATGTGCCATGTATTTCCAATATTTTACAACGGTTGATAATGTTGGTTGCTTTTGACAGTCTGACGTTTATTGTCGTTTAGACTAGTCATACATGCTACTGGTAGCGGCTAGTGGGGCTAGCTAGCTAATCCATCAGTGACGTAGGAAAGTATAAAGCTAGTGGAGGGTGGAGGTGAGAGGATGCACTGATGGGGTGAACGTGTAGGATGAGCCGAGGCCTCTTGAAAATAACATTGAAAACGATGACAGACACGGTGTTGCCTTTTTTATTTGACCTAATATTCGGTCTGTCCTCTACTCTTTCTCATTACTCTTACCTTCATAGTGACTTGGGAGTAAAATGCTCCTTAGCTCCCACTACTATTAACCACTGAGCCGTAAAACACTGTATGTTCATCACAATTCTGTCATTGTAAAGGGTCATCGTGGGGAATCGTCCATTTTCTGTCCCCAGTAAGGTTACATGTCAATAATATAATTTATTAAACCTAAATCTTACATTATTGGAACACACCTTCTGGAGCCAGCTATGAAATGGGGAGTATTTGCTTTTATATGTGTATTATATGAAGTTTCACAGAAATGCTCAGTCATCTCACACTCATTTGTCGATTTTAAATGCTGTATTTATTCGGAGTAGATTAATAAGGTTTTCTATAATTTATATTACATTAATATGTAAATAATCTGTAATGCAAATGACACAGCCACAGAGGCGGTTCTACAGGGTGGCACCAAGGGGCATTTGCCCCGGTGAACATTTTATTCTGCCACCCCCATTTTTTTTCAATAGTATTTTTTTTATATATATAACATGTATAATCCTTATTTTGAACATGTAGAAAATACAAAAATCAATACAAATCAAGCAACATACATCAAAAACATCACGGATAGACAAGGATTGATAAATAAACAAAAGGGGAAAAATCTATCAATCCCTCTATCCATCGACCTATATGGTTTCTTTTGAGAAAACAAAAACAAAAGAAACCTAATAAACAAACCACACAACAGAAAATATTTTGGCAATCTTGACAAAAAACAAACCATAATAGTAGACCACAAACAATCCCCATGAGCAAGAAACAAACTCCTATACAAAAAAATCATTTCAATAAAAAAAACCAATTTAAATTAAAATATCCATTAATTTGTATGTATATATATATATATATATATATATATATATATATATATATATATATATATAATTTTGTGATTTATTGACCAAAATACACTTACTCTTGTTCCTGTCTATTTACTACTACTTTTTTTTCCCCTTTTTTAAAATGTCCTGCCCTACTGAGTGAGTTATTTTTCATCCATAAACTGCCCCCTTTCCCTCGTCTTATTGCCCCAAGTCTGCCACCCCGGGAAAAATCTCTAGAACCGCCCCTGCGACAACCAGGAACAGAAATGTCTTATTACGAAATCAAAATCACACTGATGACATCTGATTATTAAGGAAAGGTGTCTGATTATATCTGTGGTCTCCTTCCAGTTTTCAGAATTCTACTCGTGTCTCATTTTTTCATACACATAATTATTCAATGTCACTGATGTTAAGGAACTGTAAAACAATCAGTGTATATGTCACAATCAGCAATGTGTTGTTTGATTAAATGTAGCGGTCAAAGTGTAAAATGCATTTTCATGAACTTTGTCACTGGTGTGGAGTTTCTTTGTGGAAAAATGTGGAAAAATCATTAAAATGTGAAATATGTTTTCATACAGACACCGAGTTAACGTAATTACATAGAGTACATGTCATATTTTTAGATTTGTAATTAATGAATTTCATTATTACTCTTATGTTACAATTGTCTTGCCCTATTAGAATCCCAGCTAACCTTTATAAATATATATATACACACCTACTGTATGTAATCTGTATTCATGATAGTCATTGAAAATATTGTAAACTGTTTCATCATGTCTTGCACATCAGAATCATGTTTATTGTCTTGTAAGTAAACAGGGTTGATATTACTAGGAATTTACTTCAGTGGTTTGGTGTATACATAGAACATGGAACATTACCTTATAGTCCCATCAGTAACATATCATATGAGTATCTGAACATGAAATGTGTATTTAATGCCTAAATAAATATCCGTCACAGCTTTTATAGCTTACCAGAAATAGTATTTAATTTGATCTCTAGCAATAATGATGTGGTTATTGCAAAAATAGCTTCTACTGTCAACAAAGTGAACATCTGGTATCCGATATACAGTAACTAATGGACTTCATCATGAAATCTATATATAATTTCCATTGATAGGAACATTGTACATTGCACCTATCAATCAAGTCATATTTTGAGGACTAGTCAGATACATGAAAATCATATTCCGTATTAATTGACTTTCAACATATTCAGTATTGAGTTTCAACATAATTGGTCATAAAGTATATTTAGTCTGTTATGTGAAAGATATAACACTAAATCTATGCAATATAACTTTGACAAATGACCATGTGTTCTATGTGCAGTTTCTCAGCTGTGTTCAGCTGATATTGAATGTATTAAGATAAAACCTAATTTTGAATAGTGAAAAATAGGTTTGTTGTAATGCAATACTCACAAAGTTCCCTTTGTGCTGTATGAGCAGCACAAAGAGGCATTAGTTTGGAAACAGTTTAATACAAACCAAGCTGCTTTTAGAAATGTAATAGGAGTAAAGTTTATAATATTTGAGAACAGACTAGTATTGTGTTGGTGCTAAACAAAGGTTGGTAATGTTATTTTATTATGAGCAGTTTTATTGACAAGACACACATGCAGGTGCATTCTGCACATTGGAGTACAGACATCTTTGAACATCTGTTCAATATGAGCAGATTTTGACGTGAAGTTTATAATTGCCATTCTGGATGCCTGTCTCAGCACCCCCACCTTTTTTTCAGCTTAGGTTCTATGTAAAAACTATTTTTTAAATGTGTGTGTGTGTATATATATATATACACACATGTACTTACTAGCACATGGAACACATGATTAAAGGGGTAGTTCACTATTTTTCACATGAATTTGCATGGGATGTTTGAATGAGTGATTTATTTGCATAACAAAACCATCACAGAACAAAAACACACACCTTGTAATTGCTTGGAGCTACTTTCTCTTAATAGCGATCAATGTGTGTTGTCATTGCTAACAGCTGTGCGCCTGCATGTAGCAGCCACAAACACTGATGACTGATGAAAGTAGTTTACTAAGGTGCACAGCTGTTAGCAGTGACTACGTACATTGATCGCTATTGAGAGAAAGTAGCTCTAAGCAATTAGGAGGTGTGAGTTTTTGTTCTGTGACGGTTTTGTCATGCAAATAAATCACTCATTTGAACACGTACTGTTTTGAGAAGAAACGCGTTGTATTTTGATGACCCCAGAAAACCTATCGGGACTACTTTCGCTTTGACCAAAACCAGACCAGAACTTGACTCACAGGACACTGTCGGGGGTAAGTCACTGTGAGTGCACCGGAGTAAAGACACTGATTCTATACAAATTCATGTGAAAAATTGTGAAATATCCCTTTAAGTTTGGTGGTGCTTGGTGACTGATCTGTCTTAGTGAGCATCTGCTCTCTGTAAGTGCTTCCCTAGTTTTTTCTTCAAATATTGTATTCAATTCAATTGTATAACTATCTGGAATTTTTGTTTTGTGCGTTTCTTCCATCAATACCTCCATTTAGCATTTCTGTGAACTGTTTTCTACAGATTGTGATAATAGGCCGTTAGGCCTAAAATTAAGCATAAAAAATATGTTACAACACCAAAGGCCTCCACAAAGCACGGCAGAAAATACTTCAATTCATTGATAGTGTATGCATCATTCGATTTGTGTGTGATGACTGAAATAAACCTTCACTTTAGCGGTGCCATCTTTCTACTCTGTCATTATTGCTTCTCATTGTGACTGGGCAGAGATGGTGTTCATGTTGGAGGCCTGTGAATTGCATCTATCTTCAGCCTTGCGTAACTGGCGAGTGTTGCCTGCAGACTGCTCTGGCTGCATTCATTTGTTGTGCATTACAGTCTTTGAAGGTTTTATTGTTTTGTTCTTTTATCTCTTCCTTTTTACACACAGAGAATGCTAATGTTAAATGCCAAGCTTACTCATTAAATGGTATCACTGAAGTGGTGTTCTTGTATTATGTAAAAAATAATCCTGTAGTTGTGCATCTGTGAGGTTACCCGATCTTCAGCTCTGCTCCTTCATAAAAAAAAAAACAAAACCCTGTTTCGCTTTGTATCAGAAAGCATTCATATTGCCAGACCTGCATGTTGATTCATTGTCTTGATGGTTTTCAAGATAAAGAGGGCTGTGCTCTGTAAGGCTGGAGCTCTTGTCTCACTGCTGGAATAATTAATACATTGGTAGAATAATTTCCTTTCTGTAGCTCTTGGAATGAGAGAGGTTGCAGCTGCTGCAACAGTCTTGCATCCTGTACATACTTGTTGCTTGTCTAAGGAACAATCTGCTCAAATGGAAAATCTAGTGTTTATTGCCACTAGAGCAGATAGATTTATCAGTGTTACTTGACAGGCAATACTGGTCCTTGCACTCACTGTCTGGCATACATGTATTAGAATAATTGTGATGACTGCTGACTTTAAGCTGAATCAACAAGACACGTTGGCAGAGTCTGCAATGAGTTGGAATTGTGTCTCCTCCTAATGATAAAGTACACATCAAATATTGTCACAGTGGACAGCATTAACAAGCCTCTTCATTCCTTAAGGTAATCCTGTGAAGTAGGAAACGGCTCAGTAAGAGCTTTAAGTAAGCTCAAAAGATGCTCTGTTGCTACTTTAATGGTGTATTCTGCAGCTGTAGTGGCCATGCTGGAGGTGTTTTAAATATATTTGGTTCTTAAAGGGATATTTCACTACTTTTCACATGAATCTGTATGGCATCAGCGTCTTTTCTCTGCTACACCCACAGTGACTTTACACCCGACAGTGTCCTGTGAGTTGAGTTCTGGCCCGGTTTTGGTCAAAGTGAAAGTAGCCCCAGCAGGTTTCCTGTGGTCGACAAAATGCGTGTTTCTTCTCAAATGAGTTTGTGTTTGAATGAGTGATTTATTTGCATAACAAAACTGTCACGGAACAAAAAAACTCACAGCTCGCAATTGCTTAAGAGCTACTTTCTCTCAATAGTGATCAATACGCGTTGTCACTGCTAACAGCTGTGCGCCTCAGCACACTACTTTTATCATTTATTCGGCACTGTTTGCGGCTGCTATGTGTAGGCGCTCAGTTATTTTTCGCGATTTCTGATGCAATCTTCAGTAAGTACAGCAGGCAGAATCAGGTCCGGTATTGGAATTGGAATAGCACTTACCCACTGAAAAATGTACACTTAGTAAGTACGGATAGTATACTGTGTGTAAGTGTACTCATGACAGAATGCATATTGGAACACAGCCTAGGTCTCTCAGACATAGACTCTGAATGTAGAGACACAGTATAGTCTGTATCACATTTATGTAATGAAACCTACTAAAGGTACTTTAACATGCATTCTGTGGGAAATGTACCCAGTAGACATGGACACCACTATGGAAACAGGATGCAGTGACATCAAGACAAAGTGTAGACTGACTTTCATCTATTGTAGGAGTAACACTGAAGTTACAAACTTTTCAGCACTAATTCAAAATAGCTAAATCTAATGGACATGTAGATTGCATATATGGTATGTGGTATAATGGAATTTTTTATTAAGTGTATGTATATTTAGCAAGTTTATTACATTTCGACTTGAGATTTTTGTGTACTATGATGAAAGAATTGATTTATTGAATCAGGAAATTGTTAGATGACACCAATGCATGACAACTTGAAAAGCACTCAGAGTACAGACTCTGCCAACACAGATCACCCCCAAACCCCCCCCTTACACTTCTACGAGAAGCGATCTGCCCCAACTAACCAAATAAAATTTCAGCCAAATCTGTCCATAGCTTTTTGAGTTATCTTCCTAACAGAAAAATTGATAAACGCCAGTAAAAATATAACTTTGCCGTTCCATGGGGGAGTAAATATCAAACCAGTATTTATTAGAGGTCTCATATTGTGCAATGATATTTTACTTAAAAGGGTTTGCTTTTTCAATACTTCTTCAAAAGCTTCTGTTCACCTAGCACCATTATCCACTCACTTGTCACAGCTTTGAAAACCTGCCATGCATTCAAGTAATACAGTGTGATGAAATGAATGGGGGACATAATATCATAGACGATGAAGATCAGCATAAAGGGGTGAAATCAGCTTCACACTTTGAACAATATTATCTGTGACACCGCAACTCGTGATCCAGACTTGCCATAAGTCACATGTTCACTCACAGAACACATGAACAATTTTATTTCTGACTGCACTGTATCAGAAAACACTTAACACAGAATTTTACAAGTTAAGTTGATTAAACTGGACACTTTTAGTGCTGACATGGCAGACTATAAGGAATCAGTGTGCACCGATTCAACAAGTATTCAGAGAATGCCAAATCTCGCCGCTATTTTGTGCCAATCTCAAGTTTCTATGACAACCAGTTCTTGAATTAGAGCCAATAATGTGATTTTGACCTTTCTGCCAAATGTGACCTTGACCTTTGACCTTTTGCAATGTTGATAATTTCGTTATATGTATATATGTGTCAATGCATGGAATATTATATCCAGTATTGATTAAGTTATAGCGTGATATGTGTTGTGCTTGACACACACAAACAGTGTTGCACAAGTTCATTTTGTGACATGTCACCTTTGACCTCCAGAAATCTCAAGAACTATTGGTCGGATGTGATAACATCTTTCATGACAATTGTAGAAATCTTCATTCCACATCGTTTGGTACCAATCTGAAAGTTCTGTGACCCTGTGACGTTTACTCAAATGGATCATTGTATCTGATGTGCATTAGCTATATGTAAATGCCCGTGCAATTTCATGGTGATATCTCAAGTATTCATTGAGTTGTAGCATGATATGTCTCTGCAGGTACACACACACACACACGGACAGTGATTATAATAATCTCACCCAACCAATGTTGGGTGAGATTAATTAACCCACTGGCTCAGCCACAGTAAGGCACAAGATGACCCCACCCAGCCAATCTTAACAATATATATATATATATATATATATATATATATATATATATATATATATACTTACTGAGCTTATTTTTTTCCCACTGTTTGATTTATCTTAATATTAGATAGTTACAATACTCCTGACATGAAGTTGACTGTGTTAATGTCCTAAGTACTAGAGACGTGGTAATTTTATGCCTAAAACAGCCTTTCCCTGACACATCGTCTCTTTCATTGTTCCATTAGTTTATCAGTACGGGGCTTATAAGACGCACCTGAGGAACTGCCGTGTGTCACAGTGTTTGTGTTTCAGGGTGGAGTGTCTGAAAAACAGCCTCATGTGGCATTTTTTTGTATTTGTTGTGCTTCAACAAGGTCCCATCACTGCAGAATAAATAAGCTCAATACACCTTTAAAGTAGGTTTTAGTTCTATACTGTACATGTGCTATTATTGACTGTTTTTGAGGCGAATCTGCCATTTTGGAACGTTTAAGAGTTCTCGTCATGCTGAGAGAGATCTGTTGCATAAGAAGCAGGGATATCTTTCTCTTCTCAATCTATTGATGGATCAGAAATGACTGCAGCCACAAGATGTTTTTTTAATTGTAAAATGTCCACTGTGAAGCTGTTCTATGTGGTAAATGTAGCTGAAGTATGTGAGTTTATCCACTGATATCCACCATGTGCAGCAGTGGAATGTTTTCTATGGTGACCAATATGGTGCCACATAACATTGCGTCTTATATGCCCTTTGAGATATCTGTTGGACTATAAAAATTCAGTTGTCTTTTTGTGCAAGGTAATCCTTATGACCTCCGCCAAGGAGGTTATGTTTTCGTTGGAGCTTGGCTGTCTGTCTTTCAGCAACATGACTCAAAAGTTATGGATGGATTTCGATCAAATTTTCAGGATTTGTTGGGAGTGTCACAAAGAACAAATTATTACATTTTGGTGGTGATTCTGGATCACTTTGGAATGTATTCTCCATTTAACACAATGCAAAATTTCAAAGTGATCCAGAACCACCAAAATATAATAATTTGTTCCTTGTGACACTCTCAACACATCCTGTATTATCCATCCATAACATTTTGAGTAATGTTGCTGAAAAGTCCAACAAAAACGTAACATCCTTAGCAGACCTGCCTTCATACAAAGGGGGGAGGTCTGCCTTGGCGGAGGTTTGCGCTCTGAGTGCTTTTCTAGTTAACGACTTCCACTCCTGTTGGTTTGTGTGTTTCTTACCTTAAATTGCTTATGCAGTCTTATCACCTTTGCCAGTATTTGTCCAATTTTTTTTTTTTGAAGTGATGAAACGCACAGTGCTGTAGCCCTGGCTTTACTTACAGCCTGGTTTCTTATCCCTGAAAGCTACAATGCTGTTTTTGACAAATTGCTGCAAGAATAAGCTGTTCATTTGTCTCTTCTGTCTTGGTGAAAATATGCTTCTGTGTACTTGTGTAACTGTGAGCTGAAGTAAATTGTATACATCTGTAGATTGTTTTAGTTTTGGGAAGTTACCTGTTGGTTTTAGGGTGAATGGACCATAGTCGAAGCTGTTGGGATGATCATTCCACACCAAGGCCCTAAACCCTCTTATCATATCTTAGGTCATGTTCACACCACCTTTGTTTAGTCTGGTTGAACTGAACGCTGAAGTGTTTAGTCCCTTGGAGCAGTTCTTTTGGGTCGGTGTGAACCCTGGTCTCAAACTCAGGTTTGGACCAAATAACTGAAATCTCGTCCGTTTGTAGAGGTGGTTTTGTGCTGGTATCAAGTGAACCCTGGTGTGAATGTCATCCACACCAAACACAAGAAGCACACTATTTTACTCATCATTTGCTTGTGGCACGTTTCTGAAATGCATTAATTAATGCAATAGTTGGGGCTCGCTGGCTTATGAGCCATTCATATTTGTGGTCCACAAGTGATCACTTTGATATGCACTTCGCAGCTAAAGGAAAATGAGGTGCTGATTGGCACTGCCAATTGCCATTGCAGCCAGTGGCCGCAAAAGGGTTTTTGTATTGGTAGATGCTAGATTGGAACGGCTGGACAGGGGCGGAGCTGAGGGTGTTTTCCTCAGGACACAATTTCAACACTCTAAGATAGTTCAAAGAGTGTCGTAACATTGTAAATAGTTAAATTTCACACTTTTGAAAGATGACAGCACGGTTGAAAGAAGAAGATCTAGAAATATATACAGACCACTGAGGACGATTTTAGGTCTAAGTTTATTTTTTCAGTAGACTGTATGTATTAAAGATTAATGTAATGTACAGAAATGGTGTGTGCAGTGCTCATGGAATCAGAAGCATTTACCATTCATCTATTAGTGTATAAATGACTGTATAGTATAATTCGACAGGGGTTCTTAAATATAACTGAACATTGTCAAACGTGTCAAACTTGTTAAAAATAAACCTGCTGCAAGACATTGAAGCCTTATTTTCACTGTCATTTTATTATTTTAATGTCACTCTGCACTGCCATGGCCTTCCTCTCTGTCGAGTTTTGGTGGTGAGTAAAAAAAAAAAAAAACAGTTTTGAATGAGTCAGCACTCTAATGATGTTCAGATGAATATAATAAATGAAAAACTATATTCCATCCTCGTGGTCCTTAGATTTGCCAAAACACTCCACATGAAAGATAAAAATAAATAAAAGCATTCCACGAAGAAGTATGTCCAATGAAATGCACCCCGATTCAGCTTTTTGAGTGCACTGTATCAGTGTCATATTTCAGGCCATAGCACAGCAATCTGCAGCTGTGCAGAACATCCGGACCTCAGTCCCGCCTCCCGTTCGTCCAGCGTCTACCTTTTGTATTCCCACATAAACTGTAATGACCAATAACGAACGATATTTGCGGTCACGTGACTTCCGGTTCCTGTTTCTGGCCTGAGTGAGTTTTCCCTTTGTGAACACAAAACGGACCAGTTAACAATCAACACAAATCCATCATCTTGCCTTGGATTCGAATCAAAAAACAGACCTTTAGGTGTAAACATGATCTAAGTGACTAAACCGAAGTGTTCATCCTCCATAAAATGATCTCATTGCACCACTTCATTCTGTGAGATGACATAAGTCAAACACTACCAAATGAGGCTCCATAAAATAGTAAGTTTATAGTAGGGCTGAGTGATAAAATGATAGCTATATGTATTGCGAAATTGACAGAAATATGACATGCTTGATACCCTTTTGATAGAATTCATTCATTCTTGTTTTGACAGACATAAGAACAGCCGATTATAATTAAGTAGCACTACACTAAAGCAGTCACATTAGAGCCATGTGAAGTTGGGCTGACACGCACAGCACAGGTGTAAGAGCCAGCTGCAGCACACATGCCAATGTTTGGACTGGACCGACAGATAATAACTGTTACCTCTGGAGAAAATTTAACAGAGAACTTGGGAGACCAGGTTACTAAGTAGAGCGTGAACTGTTTTGTTTGCAGTGCACAACAGAGGCATAACATCCGGGAGTCAGATGGTCAAAACGTGTTAAATTTTACTTTCAATATAAGGCAGTTACTGTAGTTACAGCAGTTATGGAACACACCCCCATGTATATGTCCTCGGCATTGTTTTGTGAAGATTGTGTGTTCTCTGTTGAAACATGAAAGCTTTTGCCTTTAGGTCCGAATTTTAGTTTAGTTTTAACTATATGATCTGTTTTATTTATCTGAAACAGTTGTATAATGTTCTTCAGCACATCTGTCATGGTCAATCTCAGACAGACAATAAATTATATTTGAATTAAAAATAACCTTCTGATGTGTTCACAACTAACTTATGAGTAACAGAAAATTTAAGCTTGACAAAAATAGTGATTTGATTTATATTGTGAATCAATGTCATGTGATATTAAAAATAAATAAATAATTGCAATTTTTTTTTCCTATATCGCCCAACTATAATTTATGGAGATTTATTACATGTTTTTGAAGTTTGCATCCCAAGGAGATGCCTGATTTCTTAATTTGGTCCCAAGATTTAGAGGTTCATGAAGTACTCTAACGACGACACTAGAGGAGGAGAAAAATGTAAATTTCATTGTCACTGAGATTTAATAATTCTATCCAAAACAACTTAACGGGGCATATGAATCAAAGTTGGCACCATAGTGATGCAGCAAAGATCATTTTAGATGGAATACATGCTCTGAAGGAGTTCTTTGAACCAATATTCCAACCAAGTATGACCAGTCATTGGAATTGGATTCTGTTTCATAATATATGTGACAAAATGGTTAATGTTAATGCTTCTTGAGTGTCACACATCTCATTTTCTGTTGCATGGTAAAACTGTTAATGCATTGGTTTTGCTTTATATCAGTTAGACATTGTTTGTTTATTTCACTTCCTTTGTGTTAAAAAGACGTGATATTGCAGTGCCATTTCAGTTACACGTACAGTACTTTCTGATGGCGAAAATAAACTGACTTCATATTTTCTTTATTAATTCTATGTCAACCTACCCCTTCATAGTGCCAACAGACTGTCATAAATGTGATAAGTGTTAAAAGGCTCATATTCGCTTGCTGTTGTCTCACCTGATAAAACATAATTCGGTAAGCTTCAGTACACCTTGTGTTTTCCTGATCTATTGAGTTGGCTTTGGAAGAGGAAATTACTCTCTTGGTGGCTCTTTTGTTGTTTGTTTGAACAGCTGTGTACATCACAACACTACATGGATATGTTTTTCTTTGTATTTACTCAACTAGAAAATTCATTTTTTCCAAACTCTGAATAGAGAAAAAGAAACATATCATGCTGTTAGTCTCACCACCTGCTGTTGTGTGGGGGTTGAATACCACTCTGTGGAGAGCACTGAAGTGAAGTAGTGCCTGAGGCTACTGTAAAGTATAATGTATCAGGAAACCATATGAAGCCCAGTGTGTTCTAATATGGAGGTCTGTCATCTGTTTTCACTGGGTCATACAAAATGAAGATATTCCTTAAAATCCAATTTTGTTTTCTGCATTTTTTCTCTTCTATTTTTGGATGTTTTTTTTAACCATTGTGATGGTAATATAGGAGTGATGGTAATATAGGAGCTATTTTTCACCATCACATCTGAATTTTCCCAGGTGACATGGAGTGGCAATACTGACTCCAGTAGGAGTGGAAATCCTGGATGCTGTGACTTACAGAGCCACATTCAATCCAAGATGGAGAAAAAGAAAATGTGCCCTCGCCTTCTCGACTACCTGGTGGTGGTTGGGGCAAGGTAAGAATCCAGTTTGACTCTGAAGATTACATGTTGGAATTACAATACATTCAATTAGAATACAATACTTTATTATTACCTCTGCCAAGGAGGTATTAAATTGGGGTCTGTTTGTTTGTCTATCTGTCAGCATGATTGCGCAAAAAGTTCTGAACGGATTCTGATGAAACTTTCAGGAATGATAGATGATGGGTCAAGGAAGAACCCATTAGATTTGAGCAATAAAGGTCAAAGGTCAAGAGCTAAAACACATCAGTGGTAATATCTCAGGATTCAGACAAGATAGAATCTGGCGGGGTTTTTTTTTTTCATTCACATCGTCTCACCTTTGGACATCAGATGGGTCAACACCTATGGCTCAATCACGTCACGAGCACCTTTGTTTGTTATAACATGTCCATGTTCTTTTTTTGTTTTAGTTTAGTCAGGCTTGGTGTGACTAAAAGCCGCTCACTATTTGCTATGACTGTATGTTCTTGGGAGTTGTTAATTAAATACATTAGTACCTTGAGGTTGATGTAGCATTTACTTCCAAATGATACACCATGAATACTAAATAATAGTAGCACATTATTTCTTATAAGTGGCTTCAGGGGGAAAGGCTGATTCACATGTACATGGTGTAATCTGAGAAGTGTCCAAGAGCCATCGGCTCTGTCTGTTTGACATCAAGCATCTTTACTGGAACATTTGGTCATTAACTGCTTAAGGGCAGTGAGAGAGCTGCTGTCAGATAAGATGGCAAGTTGACCCTCCATTTCTACACAGAGAAAAAAATGTCATACTGAAGACTTCGGCTGTGTCCAAAATCACCCACTCACTCCCTACCTTCTACTCCCTACATAGGGAAATAAATGTAGTGTGCTACATAGTGAACTCAATTGAAAACCTTTGGGACACTACTATGGCGCTGTTTAATCTTGTCATTACCGTCAAACAATTGAAACGTCACAGTGTTGTCTTTCACAAAATTAAAAGGCTTTTAATTAAATTTTTTTGTCTGCAATAAAAAAAAAAAAAAAAAAAAAATTGAATAAACTTTGCTCACAACTATTAACTGTTAAACAACTCTTGTCTGGCGCCTGTTACCATTACTTAACAGCTGTAGTTCTGCTGTATGACGTCCAATCTCAATCTGTCTGTTTCTTTTAATCAGAAATCTCTCCATCCTTCGGCCATTTTTACGTTGTGCAATGCATGATGGGATATAGTTCTTTGGTTAGTGACTATCAATTTCCACTACATTTTGCGGTGGATTGTGGGATACATTGAGTGCACTATGTAGTGCTTATAAATAGTTCACTAAAGATTCGGACACTCCTACAAAATGGTGTGGTCTCTATTTTGAGCACTATAGAGGGGTTAGGGAGTGATTTCGGACACAGTCTTTGATACCTGTCATCATGTTAACCGCTAACTAATGTTAAATGTTAACTGTTAACTGCTCCTGAAAAAAGTTTTCTACTAACAAGTTATAAAGGGAGGCAAATTCATAAATGTAATATAAAGCCTTAATCAGACATAAAATGTTTGAAACAAGCCTTTTGAAAGTCATAGGAAAATATTATTGTGTGAATTGGAATGAAAATCATTGGTTATTGTTAACATGTACTTTCTCTTTTGTAAATTGCTGAATACCACTGACATAAATATTTCTGAGATCAGAAAAATGAAACCAGCTTACCCCATATTTTGATTTTATTATTGCGCTGATGATGCCACTCAATTTGTACATTTAATGTTGATTTGTTCTCTGTATGTGAGAAAAGCAAGTATTTCCTGTCGCCGCTTATTTTACCAAAACAGACTTTTTTTGGCTGGGAAGTGCAAAATATTAGCTGTTTTCTTCTTTAATTCCAGATACAGCTGAGAGACAAAGGGGACACACATTTTCTAAAAAAAATCTAGTTTTTTTTCTCCTTTAAGCTTTTTAATTTGTTAACAATTTCAATAGGGGCCTGCTGAACCAAATCCCAATTGAATTTTTTTTAAATTATTATTTTTGTCACTCTGCCACTTTAAACTGGAATTTCACCCCCTAAACATGCATGAAAACTCCCCAAATTTGGCATGCATGTCCAGTCTCGTGATCAAATTTTAAAATGTAAAAATTAACCCCTTGCATTCCAAAATTTGCTCTCTAACGCCACCTACACAAACTGAAAAATTAAAAAATTTGCTCTCAGGAGCCATATGAATTGTGTAAAAATATGAAGCACACACCAGAATGTGTGTCTCCTCAAACTTGACATTTTATACCCTCATGCCAAGACTCTATCATGACAGGATGTTCACAATCTGCTTTTGAATGTAAGTTGTAAAAAATTAACTTGTCTCAGGCTATTTGTTGCACAAACTTGTAAATGGCACCAAAAGATACAGGCAGCTCAAAAAAAGTTTTTCGCGACTTATTTACAACGTTCTTAGTTTTTATTTTATGATCCGTCAAAGTTGCAAAGTCTGACACTCAAAATTCAGCTTGTATTTTTGACCCAACTTATGACATATTGTGATGTTTACAAGAAGTATCCAAAAATGTTTGTGATGGGATGTACAGTTTTGCAAATGGAGCATTTTTGACATCTGGTGAAAAAGTGTCACTGAAGCTTCTTTCTGTTGTCTGCCTTTGTGTTTGACAGGTGCATCCACACCCACTAATGCTGACATTGACAGACAGACAGACATGCGTGCACACGTGCGCGTGCACACAACACACGCACATGTGCACATAACACACACACATGTGCACATAACACACACACACATACAGAGTATGATTTTCAAAATAAAAGTCTTAGTAAAAATTCCATAACATATATATATCATATGAATGTGCAAATAAAAGAAAAGGGTGGGGGGGTTGTGACGGGTAGCGTGGGAGGCAGAACATGGCCAGAGTGCGAGGTCCTGACCAATGCTGCTTGCTTTATTTAATTATTTTTTTTTTTTTTAGAAACCTTCAGGTTTGTATAAATTCTTGTTGGCAGTACTTGGACCTCTAGGTGAAGTTAGGTGCTGTTAGCGCGCAGGCTCATGTTTGCAAATGTAACTGATGTATTGAGCTATAGGAAACCTAATTATGTTTTTTTTTTCTTTAATTGAAAAGAAAATGATTGTTTATCCATCTATCCACCAGGCAACCAAGTAGTGACAGTGTCGCCCAGACCCCTCAACTTCTCCGCCGATATCCACTAGAGGACCACCATGACTTCCCACTTCCTCCAGATGTGGTTTTCTTCTGCCAACCAGAGGGTTGTCTGAGCATACGCCAGCGCCGAGTCAGCCTTCGTGACGACTCCTCATTTGTTTTCACACTAACGGAAAAAGACTCAGGAATCACTCGTTATGGAATCTGCGTCAATTTTTACCGCTCTTTTCAGCGGGGGCATCACCGTAGCCGTGGAGACAAGAGCAGTCACACAGAGACAGCAGCCCAGGGGGCGGAGACCGCCAGCGAGGGCTCTGATGGGAGTGGAGGAGTCCCTGCGTCGGTGTTATCACCACATAATAATGCTGATACTGCTCCCTCTCCTGCTTCTGGAGAAGAGGGCGGACAACCAGGTGCTGAGTTAAATGTCGGCAAGTCCCCGCAGCACAGACGCAGTGCCGCCAAAATGGCGGCTAGGAACCGCAACAGCACACTGACGTCACTGTGCATCCTCAGCCACTACCCGTTCTTTTCCACCTTTAGGGAATGCCTGTATATTCTCAAGAGGCTGGTGGACTGCTGTAGTCAGAGGTTAACACAACGTGCTGGACTGCCCCGAGCTGCTCAGAGGTCAGTCTGACCACCATGCATGATGGTGCCTTTGTCTGTATTTTAGTTTAATTTGTCTTAGATTTTTGGAGTTTCAAGTTTTCCTTGCAGCGCTCACAGAAAATGCATTTCGGTACAATTACGCCAACAAGGGAAGGCAAAAAGGCCAATGATTATGTTTAGCACTCCAATCATGATTTAATTAGTTGTCAACTAAACAATAAAAGAAGATAAATATTTTTTGTTAAAAGTCACTTTTGTCATTTTAGCTTCTTAGTTTGAATATTTTTCTGGTTTCATTCTGCTTCAATGACTATAAACTGAATATTTCTGTGTTGGTGAAAAAAGCAAAACATTTCTTTAGACTCGGGGAAAGTGACCTGATATTTGGCAGATTTTCTAACATTTGATAGATTAGGCAATAGAAATGTGTTAGTTACGCAGAAGCCCGCTGCACCATTAAAATCTAATCTCCATTCATTAGATTAAATTAGATTAAATTAGATGACTTTATTGGTACCGAAAGGTAGATGTGGTTTGCAGTCAAGTGACTCATACAAAACTTTTAGGACACACATAACATACAAGTATTTTACACTGAACATAAGACAATACAAAGTGCACCTTATTAAGAAACATGGTGTCACATATGGTAAAAAAGAAAAAAAAATTAAGATAATTGTGTGAGTTATAAATATATAGTAAAGTGAGGAAGTATATACGACAATACAAATGTGCTAAAACAATAAAAACATGATAAAATACATCCAAAGTGCCATCTCAATCTATGTTTAGAGGCTATATTATTGATTTCTACAATAGCAAAGGGGACAAAGCCTCCTCTGAAACACTTTGTTTTACAGGCAGGTTGGCTGTATCTGTGACCAGAGGGCAGGCGCTTGAATTCTTCATGTAGTGGGTGGGAGACACCGCTATCCGCTATCCATTGAATGCACTACCATTAGATTTGGCTGCTTTGAATAATAATATCTTAATTTATTGGCAAGACTAATATCTTTTGCTTATAAGTTTAATCTAATTACTTTGTGGAGGAAACAGATATTATTGTTTACTTAAATTCATTTTAGTCACTGACACCATTCACCATGGATTTGTATTACCTGCTGATCAGCATCAGTGTTTGACATGTAGGCTGTTATCTGCATTTTCATTGGCTGCTGTTTTCTGTGGTGCTTTCTTCTCTACCCATCTGTTCCTCTCAATGTCCACCTGTTAAACTCTATGTTTGTGTCTCACAATTAATACAAGGTCCTTTGTCTGTAGCTTTGTGTTGTTTTTCTGGCCATCTGTAGCTGATTTTGCTTTTTCACAGTGCAGTTCATGATATCTCACTTCAGTTTGATCATAACTAATGACAACTAGGAATACCCACCATGTAGTTAATAGGTGGTACTTGAAAGGATTTTACATTTACATTAAATTTGTTCATCTATTAGCTTATGTTAATCCAGACATACAAATTAGAATCAATTAAGTGCAAGTGCATCTGGGATATAGTTATTGTGTATCTTTTTACACTACACTATTCAGAGATGGGTGAGTACACA
Source organism: Siphamia tubifer (assembly GCA_020466265.1). Lineage (NCBI taxonomy): Eukaryota > Metazoa > Chordata > Actinopteri > Kurtiformes > Apogonidae > Siphamia > Siphamia tubifer. Next base: position 35,354,295 of record CM035785.1, read on the forward strand.
GTGTCTGCAACAGTATGATTCAATGGCATTATTTTTGTTGTTGAAATACCAACTTTAACACATAACATTTAAGCCATATAAAATACCACATACAACTGCATATTGTGATTTAATGAGTTGTGGCAGTTTTTCATGTATCCATTGAGTGATTTTTATTTTTATTTATTTATTTATTTTTTGCAGCTGTGGATGACATAATAGATAGGTATTTTCGAGTAATAGTGTTAATTAGTCTGTCACTTCACACTGGCTTAAGCCCAGTAAGATTGTTGGTTTTCACCCAAGATGTTCAATGTATATTTAGCTCCAGGTCCAACATGACGTTTCCCCAGTCAACATGAGGAATTTTAAGTCAAAGACAATCTCAGATGTTCTTCTTGTGTTATTCAACATTATGCTGCAGTGGATTCAGGCAGTGAAAAATTTAGATTTTTGAACAGCTGAGATTTTTTTTCCTGGTTCTATGTTTGAAATACGAGTTGGATTTTATAGAGAAGGAGAGCCATTGCATAATGTCCGTGAGTGGTTTGTGTGATGGTGATGCTGACAGATTGAGGTCTGTGCTGCCTTTGGGGGGCAGCTGCAGTTGGTGGGAGAGCTCCAAAGGACTAATGATTTATCCTCCTCGTTACCACAAACAGTATAGACCCAGGGAGGCTTTAATGACACCATGTGTGTGAAGTCGAGGGTTTTCACATCAATATTTAGAAAATTGCTTAAGAGCCTCTTGTATTTTCAGTCTCATTTATTCCATCTCATTTGCTCATCATATTAGTCATTCACTGTGTGTTTACTGAGACATTATGGATGATGTTTGCCACTAGAAATAAAATAAGCAAATGATTAAATATGAAATGTTTTCAACCCTGAAATCACTTTTCAGCCACATAAAAACAACTTATTAGTTCTACTTGATTTATTAATCGCTGAATAGCCATTGCTATTATTTGTAATCAGTTTAAATGAAAATAAAATAAGCAATTTTAAAATGCTTTATACATTTTTTTCCTGTATGAATTGGGCATTTTTAGTCTACACCACACTATACCCTATTCATTTCATGTACAGGTCTAGTGGTGTTTCATAGTCAGGGGAGGCGGGGCTAAAAGGTTGTCTTTCAAATCCGTCTGTATGCAATAGGATGGCACGACAACCAATCAGCGTCATCTTTAGGATGACGTAGTTAAAGATGGCAGAAAGTTCAGAAGAGTACGGAGAAAGTTACGAATGACTAAACAAAATGGTGGAATATGGAGCTTAACAACTGTTGTCGCTTCTGTAAAAAATTATTTGAAGATTGCTGACGTTTTGTCACATTCTTCACTCATCTTTGATAAAAGGAAAGCACCACCCATTGTTGTTCTTCTTCTGTGGTTGTTTCTGTTTGTTTGGCTCAGAGTCCGAATGGTTGCAATGTTACTTTCTTACTCCCGCCCTCTGACTCTATACTTCACCGTAATTCGTCGGCCAGTTTCAGGAAAATCTAGCCAAAAGTTGAATCGAGTGTAACTAGACATTTGCTGCCACTAAGAGTCTAGTGTGGCTAGGCCAAGGCATTTTATCATTACACGTAAATATGAGTAGCTCAAATCACATGAACTTTAAGTGTTAAACATCGTCAAAGAGGAAGAATCTACTTATAGTTGAATAACAGATGTGGTTCTGCTCTTACATACCACAACATAATTTTCCTTGGTACTCCTAGGTTTAACTGGACTTGTTTTGCTCTTTTGAGAACAGGGGGGAGTGCCCTGTGCAGGTGTTAATCCATATGGTAATGAACTTAAGTACTGGGGTTATAGAGAGGGGATGGTCCTGTGGGTCACAGTGACTTGGGTAAGTGGGAATTAACACAGATATACACAATCGTATTGTGCTTAAACTACTATTTGAATTAGAGTGACAAGTTGGAGAGATTTCTAATAAGATAGAAGGTTCCTATAAGGGAAAAGTCATATTACTTTTGCTGCTGATTATCTGCTTAAAATATGATGTGTAATTACAATTTTAGTTTGCAATAGTTTTGTTATCAAGAAAAAATTATGTAATTAGTCAATTACAATTTTTATTTCAAGTCTAAAATCCAAACTTCAACCAGTATGAAAAGAAGACAAGACTTTTTATGCTCACTGTTGCTGAATCAAAGTACCATCCACTAACAGAGGTTGTGATTATTTTACAGTTTCCTAAATTAGATTACCCTAAAACATTTACAATTTGGACCTTTAAATGGTAGACTTTTGCGATGATATAACTGCGGAAGAATGATATTATAATTCTATGAGGTTAATATGGGCTTGATTCCTGATATCCAGTCTTCTGCTGTTGTACCCAGAGACACCATGTGGAGGGTGTTCACTGGAGCTCTGTCCATGGAGGAGAAAGGCAGCCAACTCTTGGCAGACCTGCGTGAGATTGAGTCCTGGGTTTACCGGCTGCTGCGTTCACCGGTACCAGTGGCCGGTCAGAGGCGGGTGGATGTGGAAGTGTTGCCCCATGAGCTCAAACGCCCGCTCACCTTTGCCCTTCCGGACAACTCTCGCTTCTCCATGGTGGACTTTCCCCTTCACCTGCCCCTGGAGCTGCTGGGGGTGGATGCCTGTCTGCAGGTCCTCAGCTGTGTCCTGCTGGAGCACAAGGTAAGGATGGTATTATTTGATTTATTTGATCAAATATTGACATAAGTCATGTGCAACTCATTTAGAATTCGCTCAAACTTACCACTGATGTAAAAAGTACTGTATTTAAGTAGAAGTACAGCTACTTGTGTGAAAAAATACTCTGGTAAATGTAGAAGTACTGATTCAACTTCTTTACTGAAGTAAAAGTAAAAAAGTACAACTTCTGAATTGTAATAAAGTAAAAAGTAAAACTGCATTTTTTTTTGCTATGGATAAAATAATACTTGTTTAAGCAATATTTGTTCTCTTTACTCTTTACATTTATACTGAGAGAAGTGATCATGTGACCACGTACGTCACGTCCTGTGATATATAATTGGGGAAAAAGTCTTTCAATTGCACATTTGTGATATATTAGAATATCGAAACGTCTGAAAAATCACCTTATGAAAGCGTGAAAATTTTTATTGATATTTGACTGTTTTTTTCAAAATCCAGGTGTTTCCATTACCAGTTTTTTATAGCGCTATTTACATTTACAAAAAAAAAATAAAAACAAAGAAGTAGTCACGCATTGTTAACCTTAGATACTAAGACAGCATTACACTAAATTGTGACACTTCAGAATTGGGCCGTCCTCCTACATCTCCATCAACTTAGTTATTTTGCTACCCCCCCCAGAGATGCGGTATCCACACAACCCTGACGCAACACCTACCACCCTACCCCAACAACTCACCACCTTCACTAAGCAATTTCCTGCGAGAAAAACTGATAGGTGTAGAATTTGGTATCAAATGTGAAGAGATTTTTGGATAGATGAATGTATCTAAATGGAATGGCCATGTCAAAATAGTAATGACATCGGGCAACAGCTTCTATATGTAGTTTATTGTGCACATTGTGTGAGTTTCATTCTGCCGGATTTTACCACTTTTGACCAGTTTTGGCCATAATCAGTATAGATGTAGTACATACTAATGCTTTTCCAAGCAGAGCCTTTGTTTCCATGAGTGAAGAACAGAAGATGTGTTTCTGAGTTTTCAGAAAGACTGGACTCATTGTTCCTAGGGGAAAGGACCAGCAAAGCTATTTATAGAAAATTGTGATTGGTCAGTGATTTCCTCTGGAGTGTAGCATTGTTTCTAGGAGGTTCTTCTCCTGAGTCCAGCTCTGAATGACCATCAAGTTTGATATAGATTTATGGAATCCATTTCTGTGAAGTAAGGCTTTAAGTAGCCTAGCCGCCCTATCCCTATTCATTACATGTATAGGTCTAGAGACACTTCATAGTCAGGGGAGGCACGGCTAAAAGATTGTCTTTTAAATCCTCTGTATTCAATAGGACGGTACTACAACCAATCAGCATAATCTTTAGGATCACGTAGTTAGATGCCAGAAAGTTCATGGAGGGGTAAGGAATGACTAAACAAAATGGTGGATTATGGAGCTTAACGACTGTTGTCGCTTCTGTAAAAATAATTTTAAGATTGCTGACGTTTTCTCACATTCTCCACTCATCTTTGATAAAAGTCAATCACCATATGTTGCTGTTCTTCTTCTATGGTCATTTTTGGTTGTTTGGTTCCAAATCGTTGCAGTGTCACTTTGTTACGCCCGCCCCCTGACACTATACTTCACCGTGATTCGTCTGCCTTTTTCAGGAAAATCTAGCCAAAAGTTGAATCGAATGTAACTAGACTACTACTGTAGCACATTACATGTGCTGCTGCTAGGAGTCTAGTCTAAGGCTTAAGATGACAGGGTAAAGACACGAAGAACAACTCCTTATCTCTATGTACTCACTTATACACATACAGCACCAGCTGGTTTGTAACTGAATCTGTTTGCGTGTGCTGGTATTGTGTTCTGTTGCTGATCTTGCCTTACATAAACATTGATACAGACACTCATTTGCAGCAACCCTGCACTGCTCAAAGACCAGTCACTGCAAGGCAATTTCCTTCCCATTTGTTCAAATATCGTTTTTGTTTCGCATAACCTACATTTAGGATTGTGTCCTGCAAGAAAATAAAGTATTTTATTCTGTAATACGTCACACAATTAAGCTTTAAGTGCAGATGTCTGGATAAAAAGTCTGTTTAAATAATGATCCACAGTGTATGTGGTCATTAGTTGCTGTTAGGAGCCTTCCCACATTCCTCCTCAGGGTCAGCACCACAAATTAATACTCCATTTGTTGAAAACTGCCTTGTTTCCTGTGTTCGTCCTTTTTGATTTTCTTTTCAATATGAACTTGGTACATCATTAAATTCAGTCAGGCTGAACTAAGTGCTGCCTAAAAGCTTTCAGAGTGCCTGCTCTGTACTGTCAGATGAATTTTTCATAAAAGCTCAGTTTTTAATATTCTGTGGCAAGCAAAAAGAAATGAGTGTTCACACCTTCTATCATGGTCAATGAAGCAATATGTCTATGCACTAATCATTGATTACATCTTTTAATTATTAAAATGTTATTTTATTTAAGATATGTCACTAATCATTTGCGGACTGGCTCAAGGTTGGTATTTTCACCACCATTATCTGGGTTTTGGAGCCACAGAAAACAGAGTGGTGTAGTGGTGAAACTCAAGTCTATAGTTGTTAATGGAAATACACCCTACACTGCTAACTGTTAGTGTTATGTCAACTTACGTCTTGCTAAATGTTAACGGATACAGTTGTGTTATTAAAAGTACATAACAATAATTTCACCTGTGTATAAGTGAACTAATCAAACTTTACTACTGTATTTTTCAACATTGAACTGAAATGGGTTCACCTGAAATTTCTAATAGTAATATTAATAATATAATACCTGAAGCTTATATAGTTCTTTTTTTCTCACTCAAAGATGCTTTACATAACAGACAAACAAGCAATGGATACAGGAGAGAAAAAACCCTAAGCGAAAGCCAGTTTGAAAAGATGGGTTCTAGTAACTGATGTGACAAAATGTAAATAAGATAAACCCATCTTAATGATAAAAATATATGATGAGTTGAGAGAGATGATCACAATCCATAAAAGACATGACAAATTGTGGTAATGTTTATCATTTTCAGTATTAAGTTGCAGCCTTGTAAATACAAGCTGGACTGACTGTACATATCCTGACCAAGGAAAATAAAATTCTCACATTTGTCTACAATAATCTACACTTGGCTTTTCTGCCTCCAATCATAATATAGACTATATAGATTAAATGCCAACTATTACATGATCAAAAGCAAGTTCATTTTAGCAAACAAATCTTTTTGTTTCAGGTGTCTGAGATTGCCAGAAATGTGTGACGTTAAAATGGAGTTACTTACTGTAATACTAAATCGTTAACATTAGCTGAAGCCTTACCAAAAGTCTTGGTTGTAACTGGGTAACAGTAACCTTCATGGAACATTCCCACTTAGGAACCTCCACACATGTACCATCTACCTCCCAATTCATTCTGCAGATAGTGTAGGGGAGACTGGGTACAGTGGAAACACAGGTCAGTTGTAACACTTGTAATTCCTCCAATCAGGAACACCATTGGACTGATGTAATTCACTTTGAACATTCTCAGTTTAGTCCTTACACCACATGCACATGGGAAGTTGTATCCACACTTCCATATTTATGAGGGGAAAACATAGTTTTCTGTTCAGTAATATTTTTTTTGTAACTCATCTCACCCAACATTGGTTGAGAGAGATTATTGTAATCAGTGTGCATGTGTGTGTGTGCCCGCAGAGACATATCATGCTATAACTCAATGAATACTTGAGATATCACCATGAAATTACATGGGCATATACATATAGCTAATTTTTGTTAGTCTACTCTGCCCAAAATAAAAACTACCACATTTAAAATCTGTGGTTTCCCATGGATCAAATATTAGTTTGATATCAGAATTATACAGGGTTTACAGTTGTCAATTATCTTTGTGAGATAAAGATTTATGCAATTGTTTATCCACATATCCACCATTACCTAATGTAAAATATTTTTATCCTGTGTACTGTATATAAATGTTCTTATTTCATATATCAGCCTATATATTAGATTTTTTTACCCTCTAATATCGGTATCAGCCCTAAAAATCCAAGATTAGTCGGGCCCTAGTGCCGATACAAGTTGTTATAATACAAGATATTTTTGGAGGAAGTGATGTTAATTGCACTTGATGATGCTATTGTCATTAGCTTTTTTAAATTGAAATGTAAAAGGGTACGATTTTTACCTTACCTTAGGTTTTGTTTTCACTTACTTTTCTCAGGTCATTCTTCAATCCAGAGACTACAATGCTTTATCCATGAGTGTCATGGCCTTTGTAGCCATGATCTACCCCCTGGAGTACATGTTTCCTGTTATCCCACTCCTGCCAACATGCATGGCCTCAGCTGAACAGGTAACACTTATGTATAACGTCATACATCATTGATCTCAAGTCATAATTTTCGATGAGTGCAGTCTCTAACTGGTACATTCTATCCCTTCCACAGCTACTTCTTGCCCCCACTCCTTATATTATAGGTGTACCGGCCAGCTTCTTCCTCTACAAAGCTGATTTCAAAATTCCAGATGATGTGTGGCTTGTGGATCTTGACAGCAGCAAGGTTAGTTAAAAACACAGTGTTCAACACTCCATTCTTATCCCACTTAAGTTCTTTTAAATCTGTTACAAATGCAAATTTTTTCTTTGTGCTGCAGGTCATAGCTCCTACGAATGCTGAGATTTTGCCACCTCTTCCAGAGCCTGAAGCTGGTGAACTTAAGAAACATCTGAAGCAGGTATTGCATATCATTAGTCTGATTATATCATTTTGTGTGAAAGTCTGTGCTGGGTACAAAAGTCTGTCTATGGGTACATACGGTATAACCAATGTGCAGTGATAGGTCAATATTCAGAAACAACCAAGGATCTATCTTGTAATGTTGCATTAAGACTGACAAATAATTGAAGTATTTTCTAAATGTAACACTTCTTTTTCAGTGGTGTGAAGAGTAGGGCCTTCCTACTTCTACATAGTTGTATGTATTGTAGATCGGGTATGAGAGCATTTGAAATGGGTTTTGTAGTGCACTAACACAAACAATTGTTTTCTTTTTTCCTGTTTTCTTTGCATGCTGTAGCTCTTGGAGGTAAAATCAGATGCTAGGACCCTGCTTTCTAAGCAAACCCTTTAGTAATATTGATAGTAACTAACTTGAACCTGACCATCTAACTCCAGAATCTGGTTCTGATTCATGGCCACAGCTCTGTCAGTCCAAGTTTCCACTTTAAGAAGCACAACTAGCATTTTGTTAGCTGTGTGTTTGCAGTCATTACAGCTTCGCAAAATATGGAAACTTGACTGAAGCACACAACTTTCCCCAAAGATATAGTATAGCTCCTTTGCCTGGTTCATTCATTTAGTCCATAAGCATGTGTGTGTGGTGGTGTGTGGAAAATGCAGTGCTTCAGTACACTAGTTTTTGAGACTTTCTCTCGCTTTCATAGTCTAAGTATATCCTCTGTCTGGATATAAAGATGAATGACATGACACCACTTCCCCTGCTGTATAAAAGTGAATCCAAAATCCCAGTTTTACATGACATGTTTTCCAGCAGTTATATGTCATTATGTATGGAGTAAAGATATGATGTAGTCATGATTGTTGCTACATCTGTCAGTCACCTGCTTTATAGCACTGAATAGCTGTTTAAAAACTGTTAAGAAGAATAATAAAATTTATATAAATCGTGTGACTGATGAACTCCAAAGAAAAAGTCAGGAAATGGCTTTGGGTAAAATTTATTAGAGGCATAAATAAAATCCCATTTGGCTTATTCACTGTATCGCAACAGTGCCATTACCAATGTCAATTTGTTTACTTTTTTCTCACATCGTTTCACACTATGCTAATCTAAATGCTTGCAAACTAAACTCATAATGTACTTGCCTTAGAAGAACTACTGTTGCATGTCCATATTATCATCTTCATTTATCATTCTATGGTCCTCAAAAGTACCTTTTAATGAGATGGAAAACAAACGATGACGAGGATTAAATGCAACAAAATACATATATTTTTTCCAAATGCACCTGTTGGTTCAAAGGTTAAAGTTAATATGACCTCACAACACTACATGATGTTATAAAACATAATATAAATGTCTCAGCCAGTCAAAAAAAAACAACATTATTACTAGTACTGTGTAGTAGAGGCAGTTTCTCCTGACAAATATAGAACAAAGACACTGACATATTAAGATAACCTTTCAAATATGGCAAATAAAATATTACCTAGATGACAAAAATGCAGCAAAAAGTACTCTTCAAAATGCACTTGTTGGTACTAGTGCATCATTTTAGTCATCAAATGTGAACTGCTGGCCGCGCACCTGTTGCTTTGTACTGTAAGGTAAACAGGAAAAGGTGGAAGGAACAGCTCAAGACATCCTAGAGGGTCTGAAAGGCTGTTTTCCAGACCTTGAAAAGTCTGGAATTTTCCATGTAAGTCTTAATAAAGTATGGAAAATTTGCTTTCATAGTTGAGTAATCTAATCAATCATAATCTACTAAGATAAGAAATACATGAGGGAAAAACAAACTTGATATGATCTGGAAGGATTCTAGTGAAACCTTTTGTGATCTCACTTGAAATTTAGAGGATCTTCAAAGGCACATAATCTTTTTATATATATATATATATATATATATATATATATATATAATTTTACTTGTTGATTTTTAACAGCATAATATGGATGCATCATACAATGTAAAAACATTTTTTACAGTTTTTTTTGGTTACTTAAGTCCCTGTCCTGAACTCAAATATAAACATGTCAGTATATCTACCAAAATATATGATTTTCATATCTTTTGAAAACATTTTGCTCAGTAAAACATAATTTCATCCATAAATTTATAAAAATGTTTTTTTTTTTTTTTACTACATTTCATATGTAACGTCTCAACCAAAAAGTTAGGCGCACAAGCATAAAATATAAATAAATAAAGTCATGGTCTTGGGGAGGAGAAAGTAGCAGTTTTGAAGAAGTCTGGAAATGTTTTATTTGGATAAAGAGCAAACACCCACATCTAATATTCACTGGGATTCGTACATTTTATCTTATTTACTAATAGGCTAATGGCATAGCTACCATCACTATATCCATATTTAGAAGTAGTCTATGTTCTTTGCAATCATTGCAGTTCTTCTTGTGTTTTGTTGTCAGTTAATTTAGTAATATTTATTTAACCTAAACATTGAAGATGACTTGTGTAATTTTCAGTACCCAACCTCTCATGTTAATAAATAGCATTGTTTCAAAGGTTAATGGTTGTAGAATGTATATTACATCCTCGACATTTTCAAGTTAAGGTATGTTGTAAGAATTAAATATAAATGAAGTGTGTGTAGTTCGACTTGAGTAGTTTGCTCTTTAGCCAACAGCTGGCACTTTTGGAAAATACATATATTATATATCAATAGTTGTATTATATATTGGTTAAAATTCGATGTTGGTCCGACAAATCAATAATCATTTGAAACGTGCAAGTAAGTACTATCCCTGTCACTTGATATTAGTTATTAATTATTAGTGTGAACACAAGTGACACGTATTCCATTGCCCCCATACAGTATATACTTCATGTTTTTGACATTTCTTTGAAAACCCATGTTGTGGAGGATGCCTTGAATCAGAGCCAGTTCGATATCTGTGTGTGATTAGCAGCTCTCCCAGTGTGTGGATATGTGTGAGTGTGTAGGAGTGTGCAAAGCCTCAGTTTAGCAGTTGTATATTTGGAAAAAAGCTCACAATACTGATATCTGTGAATGGAGTAAATGTCACTAGAGATTGTTTGAACTGACTGTGAAATACAGAATATGTGACGACTGCGATGCCAAAACAGAATGCTGCTCATGTGAGAGTCACTGAAAATACTTGCACTTGACACAGAGAAACTTAAATAAATCAGTCCTCAGAGTGAGTGATTTATTTCCTTTTACGACTACCTGTTGACTTATGATTTCAGCTGAATAATCAAAATTTTCATGTAATGCATACTTTTAAAATTGCACGTATTTTTTACTAATGTTTTTTTTTTTTTTAATATATAAAGATCTGCTATTTTGTATTTGTCATCGCCATTCATTTATAACCGCTGATCAGTCCCAGTTGGTTACAATGAATGGTTCTCATGTGTTTTTAAATGGATTCTGTAGGCGAAGTAGAGCTGGGTAATCTGACCAAAAAGTCATATGATCATATTTTAAGATTCATAATGTATGTTCACCATCTGAAATGTAAAAGACATAGCCTGTAAAATGTAGGCTAAGTACTACAAGTATCATCCCCACACTCAAATTTTTCTTTTGTTGTTTGCTTAAGTGTGTATATAGTGCAACATTTAGGATTGTTTTTATGGTAATAATTAGCTGAGTGTTAGCAGGAACTGAAAACTATTTTGGGCACTAAAAAAACTGAACAATGTGTCCACATTTTGCTAACCATGTGCCATAAAGCTATGACAATGCACAGTGTTTCCTGCACATAACTCAGCTGGTCACTCACGATAGTCAAATACTATTTTGCCACCACTTCACAGTGAACAAATAATATTTTCACATTTTTGGTGTTCTGCGGGTCATATTATCTCTAAGTAAATCTTGGCTGTCTGAAGTCATCTTGTCAGTCTCTACTTTGTCATGGCAGTAAAATGACAGAATAGCATCTGTAAACTAAATACTGTAAAGTACAAATCTGTATTAATGCCATCCACGACATTAATATCAAACTTGAGATTGTTCCCATTTTCTGTTGAGTTTTTTTGTTTAAAAAAAAAAAAAAAAGGAAAAAAAATAAATTGCTGACCTCATTACTTTTAAGTATTAATTAGACTTTGGTACAGCTGAAATGCCTAAAGCTTATAATGTTAGGGAAACCCTATAGAATTGTCAAATTGCCCAGCTCTAAAGTGAAGTGTTATTTTTGAGTTACGTTGGTTATTGCTTTGTCTGTGTTTTCACTGTCTGTCATGCTAATCTTTCTTGCTCTTCCCTTTCCAATTATGTCATTCTTCACCCTCTCTTTCACAACATCTCTTGCTCTTTCGCCATCTTTTCAACATAAACACAAATGTGTCTTTTCTTATCTCCTTTCTTCAGCCAGTTTTAGAGTTTGAAAATGTAAATGATTAACTAGATGTGGATTTTATTGCACAGATAATCTCAAAACAATCTGTGTGTGTGTGTGTGTGTGTGTGAGTGTGTATATATATATATATATATATATATATATATATATATATATATATAAAATTGTGTTTGTAGAACGTTTAATGACTCAAAAGTATAGGTAAAAAAAGAACAGACAGCTCTGTTGAAAGGAGACTAAGGAAATACTTTGAAGGGGCCATGGCCATGACCCTTCCATCATATGTTATTCCCAGTGTCGATCACAAAGTACTCATCACCGGCCTTCATGTTGTTCTCCTGGCATCTCTCTTATCCCTTCTTAGTGTCTGGTAAGGTTGACCGTAATCACCCAAAAGCAGATCTTCTCCTCTGAAAATAAGGTTACTTATTTCTCCTCCTGTGGAATGTGTAATGCCCCTGCACGGATATATATTCTCTCACATTATTTTGCTTGTCACTACTACTTTGTCTCCTCTTCTCAAGACTTGAATAAAATGCATAACAATGTGTCAGAATGTTGAGGTCCAGTTTTTTGGATACACTGCTTAGCTCTGGCTTGAGCATGACTGAATGTGCGTGCATCTATCTTGGCATCAGTGAGTGTTCTTGTAACCAAAACAAGATATGATGAAGCTGATCACTTTAATGATGTTAACATTCATCCAGACCCGGCAACTAAATGTTCCATTTTGCTAAAGCCAAACATTACAACTTTAGTCTGCAGCAGTTCCTTCCAAGCAAACCATGCATAGTGACTGACCTCCCTGCTCCTCCCCTTCAAAACGACACCCCCACCTCAGGCATCAACATACACTAATGTCAAGCTGACAGGAAAGTAACATGCTTCAAACTACAGAATTTCAAGTTTTGGTTGAGAGCAACAGAAAATAGCTATTAATAATAGTTACATGGGTTAACAGGGTTTCTGCTGGCTACAAATATCACATACTGTGTCGGAACATAGACCAGAGTTATAATATTCTTAATCGGAAAGGCTGGATCTGATAGGACCCATTGATTCTAATGTTTGAATTGATTATAGTAAAGAAACGGAATAGTTACATAAAAAGAAAGATCTTTTAATTTTGTTATTTGGAATTTTCTCATTGTATGTCACTAAACATCACACACTGAACCCTTAAAATGACTTACAATTCTATGATTTAACAGGTCTAAGAAACTGATTTGACTCTAAAGTTATTGTTATTTTTGTAAAATGGAATTCATTTTAGTCTGTTTTATATACATAATGTAATTGAAATACAAAACTAAGCCATCATGAAAAAATGTGTAACGTGGAATTTACTGGAATATGTGACAACATATGTGTGGATGTATTACTATCCATTCTATTAAGATTACTCATTGATGAAATCTGACTTGAGAGACACATTAAATGCTGCACAAAAACATGCAGACAATAATTATTTTAAACCCTGCTGTATTAAATCCCTTATAATAGAATTCTCTTAAATTTGGATCGATATTTTAGAGGCCAAAAGAAAATGCCTGTGATCACCTAATGCTCTGCATTGACACTTAGAGCTTCATTGAAGTCTAATCCAAGTGTATCCCATTTGACACTAAAATGTTAAAGTAATATTACAATCATGGGTAAAAAAAGATCTTAAATCTCATAAATGTATCATGTGGAATCCAGCAGAAACCCTGTTTGAGTTGTTTGTTAACTGCTGAGTAGATGAGATGTTAAATCGTGGCAGAAATTTCTTTATATCAATTTCATCATTAATTAGGGATACTTCCTTTAAACTAGAAAACCTGTGTTCAGTCTTTCGTCATGATCAAATACTTTAGCAATAATTACTCCTCTTCTTCTTAGAGGACAAATGACTTTACTTTGCAAACAAAAATGTAGACTAATACCAAAATGTTGATGCCAACTGTGGGAGTGTTTTATCCCGGTGCTGTTTCCTTTTGTAGCTCCTATGCATGTTTTTTTTTTTAATTTGTGTCACTGTTCCTTGCTCTAGGCTTTGGCCAGTATGAGTTTGAACACCCAACCCATTCTGAACCTGGAGAAGTTTCAGGAAGGTCAGGAGCTGCCCCTGCTTCCACCTGGACGTGATAAAGCTTCACCATCCTCTACAGAGTTCAACCCCCTCATTTATGGCAATGATGTGGATTCTGTGGATGTCGCCACCAGGCAAGGCTTGAATGACTGTTTTCATTATTCCACCATCATGCCACACCCAGTGGTCTGTGGACCACTCACTGAGTTGAAGCTTTTCATTTTGGCTTTTGACATTTTGCCTTTTTGGAACCAAAGGTGATAATAGATGGAAGATAATAGGTGGTACTGGGAGGGTAGGAGAGGTAAATCCAAGGGGCAAGGACATTGGACCCAAAATGAAGTCATTGCAGAAATGTCTTAAATGGTTATATCACTAATGACAACTGTTGGGGGTGGGAGCTCACTCCCACAATCTAAAATAGAGCTGGTGCAGACCCTGTAGAAAATGAGGAAGGAATTATTTTGCTTTTTGCAATAAAGATGAGATCAGAAGGTCAGACTTGGGGTGAAGAAGTCACCCACACCTGTTAGTAAAGTTATAATTAATATCTAATAATATATTCACTAGCAGCATACTTTAAAAGACGGTACCATAAAAATCAACAAGACTACCTAGAAAAACTAACTTAGCAGGTATTCTTTTCATTATCTGTGTGACATGTACAGAACAGAGCAAAGACACATAAAAGCCTTAAGTTGTTTTTTTTTGTTGTTGTTTTTTTCATTTCTAACTAAAATAATTCTCTTTCACAGGGTCGCCATGGTCCGCTTTTTCAACTCCGCAAATGTTCTCCAGGGATTCCAGATGCACACTCGCACATTGCGCCTCTTCCCTCGGCCTGTGGTGGCTTTTCAGTCATCTTCTTTTCTTGCGTCTCGACCACGTCGCAGTGGCTTTGCAGATAAAATTTCTCGCACCCAGGCAGTTGAGTTTTATGGAGAGTGGGCTCTTAATCCGACAAACCTTGCCTTTCAGCGGATACATAACAGTAAGGCTGACCAGCATTATGTCATTTTTACAAAATTTATTGAATAAAAACTGTTAATAGTAAACTATGTACTCTGTTTTTAGATGTGTTTGACCCCTCCTTAATTGGAGACAAGCCCAAATGGTATGCACACCAGTTACAGCCAGTGCTCTACAGGGTTTATGATGGAAGTTCCCAGCTGGTTGAGGCTATGGCTGGTCCCTTGGAGGATGAGGGAAATGAATCTGATCCCACAGACAGGTGAGAATAACAAGGCAGGCTATTCCTCTCTCTTTGTTTTTAATCTTTATTCCATCATGTACTGTTAGTACTTACAAGACAAATACACGTGTACTTGTTTCTAGTGGCAGTGACAGTGAAGCATATGATGACTCCAGCTCCTCCTATTCCTCACTCGGTGATCTTGTGAGTGAGATGATCCAAGGGGATATCCAAGGAGACACCCCAAGTAAGTTTATTAGATGAAGCTCAGATTCTATGAGTTGAGTTGGTATACGATTATAATGTCATATTCTGATATAGGTCAGTTCACTGGGTGACTTTAAATTCAATGAACAAATAATTTATACAAACTCAACACATGGAAAAATGCATATCTTATTAGTCATTTTTGACTTAACCCTTCAATGCATGACATTACTGCAGTGGACAGTTATCGGTTAAAGCTACATTAATCGCAGTAATGATTCTAACTTTTAATATTTGTGCCATTGTGTTTTGCAATATTCATTAGGCTCACTTCATTGTAAATGGTGCTGTGACGCGACTTTCCCCACTATGGGATGAATAAAGTCTTATATTGTCTTCTTAATATATTGTTTAATGAATCCAAAACATGTAGAAATTGTTTAATAATCTACAGTTAAGGAAACAGTTTGTTCACAGGTTAATCTATGTGGTCCATATCCATATAGTCACTCATTCATAACATCCACCACATTGCACGCTTACATTTTACACTGAAATTATACGTTTTCTTAAATTGGTGATTATTTTCTTTGTGTGAAGATGTTTATCGATGTATTCATGGCTAAAGAATTAAAAAAAAGCTGGGTATTTGCATAAAGAAATAAGGCACTGAAAAAATACTACTACAATTCATCCATGAAATTGTTGACATTCTTGTCTTTGCAGAATCTACAGAATTGTTTACTCGAGTAATCTGTTTCTACTGTGGTCTTAAAAATGTCATAAAATTCTGAATATGTTAGTTGGTCAGTGTGTTTCACATCCTCACATGGTCTGTTCTTTGTGGTCGTATTGCACAGTCCTGGTTTCCTTGATAGTTTCATTATATGTCTCAAACCTTGTATTTTGACTGATCATAAAATCCTGTTTATCTCGGTTGTCTAGATTTGGACCCACCTACACATGCTGCACTGGGGGACGCAAGTGAGGTTGAATTCCAAGACTTTTCCGGCTTTAGGGAAGGTCAGGGGCCCCCCACTGGTGATGGGCCTTCTGAACCCTCTGATGGGCAGCCGCTTCGCTCCAGCTCCAGCACAACAGCAAGCTCCAGTCCTAGCACAATCATCCAAGGAGTCAACCATGTATGTTAATTTTTATTTTAGCAACTGTATGAATAAGTCATGTGATTCACAAAAGACGGAGTATTTAAATCCGAGCCCCACCAATTAAAGGTTCTCGCCGATTAATCTATATCAGCCAATCAGTGCCTGATTTATTGGCTTGTTCTGCTGCTGAGTTTCTGTCACTGTCTGCTCCTGTGCCTGTGTGTGTGCTCTAAACCACCCATACACTCTGACATGGACTGCTTGTCCACTGCTCTGAATCATGCTCCCATCCAAAAATCATGGACCCCCCCCCAACCCACCTGTGCACACTCAGAGGAATGGACCGCTTTTCCCCTCAAGTCGAAAGTCCCCTCTTATGAACCCCCACACATGCAACATCTACCCCACAATTCATTCATGTAGGGGAAACTGGCAACAGTGGAAACACAAGGTCGGATGTAACACTTGGAGTTGCTCTAATCAGGAACAACTTTGAACCAACGATTCACTCTACTCACGACCACTTTAGTCCTTACTTCCATGGGAAGTTGTAGCCACACATCCACATTTATGAGGGAAAACATAATTTAGTGGTAATATTTTTTCTCAAATAACTTTTGTGATTCATTGTTTGCACTTGAACTCATTAAAGACAGGTCTCATTATTTAACAAACTATTTTTATTTCAGTACTTATAAAATATACTTACATCTTTTTCATTAGTCAGCTCTCCCCAGTATGAAAACTACCACACTATCGATCACATATTGGTCAGAATATTATACAGGGTTTGAAAATTGTTGATTATATTAGTGATATAAAGATTTATACAACTGTTAATCCACATGTCCACAATTATTTACGATTATTATGTCCTGTGTAAATGCATTTTTTGATTTCATATATTGGTTATTGGCCAATATCAGATATCGGCCAATATATATCGGATATTAGCTTTTTTAGTAACCCTCAAATATATTGGTATCAACCCCAAAAATTCTATATCAATTGGACAGATTTTGTTTGTTACAGATTCTTTTAAAAGTAGAAATTTAAAATGACAAGTTGTCATCCTGACATGACATGTTTGTTCTGTGTTTTTAGGAGCAGATGGAACCAGCTGAAATTGAGGCGTCAGCGAGTGCTGCGTTGCAAAACCCTGTTCCAGGACTGGGCACTCAGCCATTCCTCAGACCTCCCCCTGATGCTGGCCTGGTGGACCCAGCCAACAAAAAACAGGAGTATGACAACCCGTACTTTGAGCCTCAGTATGGCTTCCCCACTGAAGATGACCCTGATACTGAAGAGCAAGTGGAGTCGTATACCCCTCGATTCAACCAGAACCTTAACGGCAACAAGTGTGTTATACTTATTCTTTTTTTTTTTTTTCTTGTCTGCATTTGTTCTCATTGTTTAACTCCACAGAGGGGGAGTCAACATTGTTTGAGATCAATGCATATTTTAGTCTTGCACCCAAATATTTTAATATTTAGTGCCTGTGTGTGACCATCATCGGTCCTCCCTGAAAGCTGAGCAGACATCCTTTATTAGAACTCTCTATTATAAGCCAGGGAGGGCAGTGCTACACCTCAGTGATGTGTGGGGGAAACAAAGACTGGACAGGACGGACAGGACGAACGTGGATAGAAATTAACAGGTGGTGCTATTGCAATTAAAGATTGTAAGGTGGTCTGTTATTCCCAACTGCTAACTGTCCATCATTAAAAATTGAAAAAAAGAGAAGAAAACCAAACTAGCACTTATACTGTTATACTTATTCAATGCTTGAATAAATCCATTGTCATTATTCAAACAGGCTCTGGTAATCAAACCCGAGTATGTTGAAGTTATTTCTCCATTACATGGTGTGATGTGTGGTTTAAATGCATTATTTGGTCATTTTTATGTTGAATCTGTGTCTTTGAGACTGTCCTTTGCTAGATTTTGTATAATTTATTAATTTATCTATTTTTAGGGCACAGCGTCCTCTACGCCCCAGCAGCCTACGCCTCCCTGGAGAATCTGATGGGGAGGGTGACTCCCGCAACAGCTCACCAAACTCCACTATTTCCAACAGCAGCAATGATGGATTTGGGGGACTCATGTCCTTTGCAAGTAAGAATATGTGAAATTCTGGTTTGAACATTAATTTCATTCATGATAAGTAAGAGGTTTTGGATAATGAGTATTGGATAATTGCCTTTCCACACACAATACTTTTTTCCTCTTGTGATCACTGTCACACAGTTTAAAATGTATATGTCTTTTTCTGAACTTTCACAAGATAGTGAAAAGAAGGATATTGTGTGGAGTAACATTACCAGGAAACTGTTTGAATCAATAGTGTCAAAGGTTAAAGATAGTTCCTCAACCTTTCACTTTGTCTGAAACAAAGACCGCAGGCTTCTAGTTTCTCTGGTCATCTGCCACAAGCTCATTGGTTTTGTTGAAATTATGGTTTAGGTGTTTATTGAATTATGTAGTCCTTTTTACCTTTTTGTATATAGGCTGAATCCCAATTTACCCCTTGGCCCTATCCCTTACCCCTACCCCTCTGTTTTTTCGAATTCATGTGAAGCGATAATATTGTTCCAATTATCAAGTAGATAGAGAGGAAGGGCTAAGGCGAAGAGCTGTATACAAACCAGGACCACACTATAAATGGAGAGGTAGAAGAAAGTTCCCATAATTCAGTTTGAATCATTGGCCAGATGGAGGAAAACAGCCAAAAAGTGCAGCAGTGACAAAAGAAACGCACAAATGTACATATTTTCTTCGTAATACAACTTAATCGTTTGATTGATCGTTAATGCCGTTTTAACGTATAATAGATTACATAATCACAAAAAGATGACGAAAGCAGAGATGCTTACAGCCACTGGTGTGTGCATGGTGAATACTTCAGGGAAAAAATTAACAGCTGTTTGCAGCATCTATTATGTTTTTTTCATTACATTGAACCGGCTTGACTCGGCTCAGTGTGTTGATAAACTCACTTGTTTTATGTTGTTTTGTCAGAATTTTTACATTGGCCACCAAAGACTGAATCTCTTGGACTGATCATGGTGTAGTTTTGGACTGTCATCATATGGATTAATCCACTGCTATATATGCCCAATCCCCTTTGTGTGAATCCAACATACTTGCTTAACGGATTGACATTTCGTCTAAATCAACCGGTGTCATGAGTACCCCAAAACGATATCTTTGGAAAACGGGTCCCAGAGTGGGAAGATCTGGCAACAGTGCTGTTTCCGCACCCATCTTGATGATAACCACATGACCGGAATAAACAGCAGCTTTGCGCCTGTAGCATTCATTCTCGTCACAAGACAGCGACAAGACAACAACAATGGCGAACAACAGAGTAGCAGCGGTGAATGCATTGCTAAATGTAATGGAGTTATTGTATCCGGTGGGACTGGCTTACAGCGCTCATAGGGTCGTGGCATGTGAATTGCATCGTTTTCAACAAGCGTTTCGCCCCCATGCTGACGCAGATTTTTTACTGAAGCATTTTATTTTTACGCAATATCTTTTTGACACGGCTTCAAAACAAAACCCGCATCAAACTCGTCTGGATGTAGCCTTACTGTCAACTTCCGCAAGTGCATTTTTTTAGTGCTGATGACTTTCAAAACATTTTCAAGGGGTAAAGTTAGGGCCTAGGGGTAAGAGGTGAACTGGGATTGGGTAAGAGTTTTCAAGTAAAGACACCACTGAAAAGCTGAACAAATTGTAAAGTTAAGGAAGTAGGAACTACCATTTCACAAAAGATGTTTATCATGCTGTACATTTACTTATCTTTTGTTGTAGAGGAAGCTTTCACTCCCATCTCATTTTACAGGTATAAACCCTGCTGACAAGGAACTGTTCATTTAAACAAAAGAAGTAAAACAATGGAAGAAGATTAAATGAAACATTTATGACATAATGGCTCAGAGGTTAACACAGTGTAAAAATGTTGAAAGTCTGCTATGAACTAATACCTCCACCCTCTCAATTCCTAAAATGCTGAGGCAGTACAAAAGCGTTATGTATTTCCCTTTTTAGCTTAAGGGCTGGCTAAGCTGAACAGATGGACACCATTACTACGCTCTTGTTTGCCCTTTCACAACTGTTCATGTTAGAAAAATGAATACTTCATTTTGCAGCAAATAATGAGGACTTTTAAATATGTAAATTAAATAATTATTTTAACCTAATTTTCTGGGTTAGAAATAGTAAAACCCCCCTGGTAAAGGATGTACAGAAAATTATTATCCATTTTTAATCACTTTATAAAACCTACCTTTCCAATTTTATAGAGATGTAAAGTCTTTATTCTTGGTTCTCTAGAGTGGATACGCTAGAGAACCAAGAATAAAGACTTTATTTTTGTTTTTTTTTTGTTTATGGACCTTACAACTTATCAAAACTATAATATAGATCCAATAGAAGAAAATCAAAGGCATTATTTGAATTGCACTGATGGGCAAAGAATACAAAAATAAATGTTTGCTGAATGTTAAAAATAAAATGTGCTGGACACTAGATGTAGTGTACTTTCAAAACATATTGATCTTTAAATGGTGATTTAAATTTTTATTTTTTTTTTACCTAGATTCTAAATGTTAACCTTTCCCTGAGTGTTAAAGTGCCTGAGAATACTTATCATCCATCTTATCCCATCACCCAGTTACTACTCTTTGTCAACTATTGTTTAAACTTGTGTTCTGCATCATGGTCAGAAGAGGTATGAAAGTGTAACCCAAAGCAGGGGACTTTCTTTAGGGTATCTGAATTATTACATCACATGTAGAATGTTCAGAATTTGACCCCAGGTTGAACAACAGTTTTACTGGGATGAGTCTGCTTGTTCCTCCCACCTTCTGGTTTCCCCCACTATCAGTAACTTGTATACTGGGTTAGTTTTCTTGTTAGGGTCCTTAGCGTTTCGTCAGATTGGTTGAATGCAGAAGTAGAAGTATAGGGACAAAAAAAGTTAATTTGATTATTGCATGTGGAGAACAGATGGGTCTGGAAATATAAACAATGTTTTCACTGATAAGTAAAAATGGTCAAATATATTAGAAAAATTTGTTTTAGTTTTGTGTTATGAATTGAATTCCCTTTTCTGAAAAAAAAAAAATCATTATCATTACAGGTAATCTGTACAAGAACCATGGCACCAGTTTCAGTCTTTCAAATCTGGCTCTTCCCAACAAGGCAGCAAGAGAGAAATCAACTCCTTTCCCCAGTCTGAAAGGTATTGATAACACAGCCAACACTGCAAACCTGTTGAAGTTACTCATGAAATGGTGTTTCTGTCTTATTCCCTGTCCCAATTGTTCCACAGTGTATTTGGTTATTAAACAGGTGTCATTACATCACATACAGCTTTCTTAGTCTCACCCACTCATTCAATTTTTATTTTACCATTGCCTTCAACTTTGGTTGCAGTTATAGCCCTATTTATAAGCTGTTACTGATTAATTTATAGCATTACAGCCAAATGTTGCTCTGTCAGCCAGCATAACTTATTATAACTAGAACTAACCAGTCTTTTATGTTGTATTTTTAATGATAGCCATCTTATTGTAATGTTTTTTTCCTGTCATTTTCTGCCTTTCTTGTTTTTATTTTTTCTAAATTATTTCATTGCACTAGAATATTTTAATTTTGATATTGAGGAGGAAGTGGAACAAGCAGGTTTGTGGAGCTGTTTTCTATGGCCTTGACTGTTACTCTTCTGCATTGCCTAAAAATATATGGCACTATTTTAAAAAGATATTATGGAGTATGTTAAAGTTTTTCTCTCAAGAGTCTTAAAGGAAAAATTCACTCAAAACAGGCTCTAATTGTTCTTTGTTTTGAGTAAGTTCCCTCCTGTGTGCAGATTTTCTTCATAAATTTGCACATTTGTAGCTGAGGTTAGAGGATTAGGTTATTTAATGTGTTATTAATAAGACGTTTATGAAAGGCAGCAGTGGTGTACAGTATTTATATGTAAACAGCTAGCATTTAGATATGAGTGGGCACCATGCAAAAGTGGTTAATTTACAACGCATATCTCTAGAGTCCCTGGAAAATAGAATAATTATCTTTTTTTTTATTAAGTTTTTTTTAAAGGTTAAGACTTGTGTGAATTCTGTTTAGGCTGAATTTTCACTTTAACTGAGAGAGAGAAAAAACAAGTGAAGCATGGGATATCTCCATGTGGAATAGCTGCCATAGAACTTATTCTGTTGCTTTGATTATTGTGTTTTGTCTTTGTTGTTCAGATTCCCCTGACAGCCCGGGTATGTTATGACTGCTGTGATAGTTTCTTTGAGTCCTGCTGCCCTCCAGCTATGCATTTCTTAATCCTTAAATGACCTTTTTACCCATCTTAAACCCTGTTTTTCATCCTAGGACTAAGATAGACGATACCTGTAAATCCATGCTTTTCCCTCCTTTCTTCACCATTCCCCTCTGTGTGGCTGGTGGGAGTCTCTGAGATGCACACATTTCTATTCATATGATTTTTTTAATGTCACATAGACTGTTTTGGTGTTGCACCTGCACATCCTTACTACACCAAGGATGCTCAATTCCTCTAAAACTGCATTAACCTACTTACATATGAGTGTGAATGATGTTCACAGTGTTCTGATTTCCTACATTCCCTCCTACTCTTGTGTGTTTCACATTGCTTTCTTGATGGTTTAATTGTTTGGTGTTCCCTTACCTTTCAGAGGTCACAGACTATTTTAATCAAAGATCAATATTACATTAGCTCTGTTTCCAACAATCTATTATATGCACATTTTCACATATTGCATTACAAAATCTTAATGGGAAATGTGGAAAACAAGTTCCTCAGTGTTTAATGCTAATTTGAGGTGGGGTTTACATAAAAGAGTGAATATACTTCAAGATCTCCCAAAACTGCTAGAAGTGTGCTACTGGCTTTGCTTCCATTCCAAAAAGCAGAATAACCTCAAAATCCAATCATGGAGGAATGGCCCATAATGACACATAACACACTGTTTACCATCTGTGGTGTGTTATCAGTTTATTTGTTAGCTTGTAAATCCTCTCAGTATTAAAATTCAAGAAAGCACTTCATTGTATGAAAATAAATACACATCCCAATTGTAGGATAAATCTGGGGCTGCAGCTAATCATTATTTTCATTAATTATTTTCTTGATTTATCAAGTTGTCAGTTGGGATAGCGTTAGATACCTGTCTTAGCCCAAGTTACCAAATATATTGTTAAGTTCACAACCCAAAGATATTCAGTTCAATTTTATACGGATTTATTTATGTAGCACCAATCATAATACACAATTATCACAGGAAACTTCGCAAGTTCAGATCAAGGCCATAAAAAGTCTGTTATATAAATTCTTACAACGGAAATCAAATAGCTCCTTGTGAAGAAAGCCCAAGGTGACAGTGGGGAGGAAAAACATTTTCTACAAAAGGAAAAACTGTTATGATTGGGGACAGGATACAGGGAAGAGACAAAGAGTCAAGAAAGACCAACAAAATCAGGAAAATAAACAAAGAAATATTAAAAATTAATAGGCTACAATCTTAGAATTTAGGCACTTATGTCTTAAATGATATAAGTTGATCATCTAAATTGTCCTTGACATGTTGAATGAATTAACTGTTGCATTTTTAGAAGAGTCATCAATCTGTCTTTGGTTTTCCAAGAAAGTTCTGTCAAATATTTGCAAAACTGCTTTTGTTATAGTTTGTCAATATACTGAGGGTACATATTGAAAATAGGCGGTGGGTGATATACAAAATATACTCTATGTATACCCTTGGCTCACATGGAATATATAAAATAATTATATCATGTACATCGATCATTAATAGGCACACCAATGTAAGCAGTAGGACTTTCACTTCTGCTGTTCCCTCATCATGCCATCTCACAGCATTTGCTCCCTCACCCATCCAGAAAACTGTCTCTTGTACATGCATGTTTGTATATCAGGAAAGGACACAGAGAGAAAGAAGCATAGAAAGTAGAGATAGATGATATTGTCCCAAAGAAAACCAGCACTGGCTTTATTCTCTGGCAGTGGTTCAGGCTTCTCAAGAATGACAAGCAAAAAGTAGTTTGAAGTTTGAAATGGAAAGAGATTACAGCTGCAGCAACAAAATACATGGCCAAAGATGTGGCCCCCTTTAGCATTGTAGAGAAGCCAAGAATCAAGAATTTCGTAAATATCTTTAACCCAAACTAATTTGAAATAATTAAATAATTTCGGGGTGATTTTTCATTTTTAGCATGCACATACTGGCGAAAAATATAAAGGGTAACAATGTCTTGCATTAAGGAGTTGAATTTAACACACAGGGATGTGTAGGAAATTTTAAAAATATGGAGAGATATATGTTGTATTGTAATATAGCCTAAAAATATCACTCTAATAGTTAAAAGCCATATTGCTGAGGCATCGTACTATAACTCTGACATCAGCTTTGATTGTTTGGGAATTAATTAAATGATCCAAACACTGTTTCCAAATAAGACTTTGGGCTCTAGTTTTCGGGCGCAGCGCAAGGTGTGCAAACTGGCAGAGCCTGCGCAATGCTAGTTTCCGGCCGGCACAGAGCAGTTTGGTAGTATGGCAGACCCGGCTGCGCCCAAATGGGTGTGGTGGCGCACTTGTGAGAGGTGACCACTGATCTAGCTTGGCGCAGTGACGGATTCGCTGACTTTAGACAGTGTGGCAAGCTCGCCAGCTGAAGGCATGTCTAATAACAGGTTTCCAGAGTGTCAGACATCTGCCGCTACCCTTGGGGTGCTGATGGGAACAGGACGAAATATTCTATTATATCAGGGCTGCTCCCCACTTGTGCCTCGTCTGCGAAACTAGAGTCCTTGATGTCACAAATGAGCTAATAGTGTAATTGAGGAGTTTCCCTGGTGTCCTCCTGGATATTTCCATTAACAATTCAAGAACAATGATATGGTTGGTATTCACAACAGTGGACTGATGAGACCACATTATCCTTGAGTCTACTCCATGGAAAAAAACCCAAAACATTTTAGAAGCAAAACAGCTGCCTCTATTTAGTGTTTATCTTATATGTTTTCCTCTCGTACACTGCCTTATTCAGTCATTCATAACATTGCCTTTAGCACTTCCTTCTTCTTCAGACTCATTTATTCACTCTTTTTTGTAATATTTCCTAAATTCACACATTTCTTTGATAGTGATGTGGAAACAGGATCAGGATTGTGTGTTTGTGCTGAAAACAAGCTTTGTGTTTTGTTTTTTTTTTGTTTTTTTACATCCTTTTCACTTTCTAAATGGCAAAGGTTGCTGTACATATTTTCTGTGTTTTGGGTAAATTGGTCAGTTCACTAGACTGTAAAATGTTAAACATATGGCATTAGTCACTTTGTCCAACTCTTAGGGACGATGCCATCTTCAGTACATATGTTGTGTTACTCTTTTCTGTCTTTCCTTTTTGTTCACTTTAGTTTTGTCTTTTTGCACCATGTTGAGTGTGCATGTGTGTTGACATGGGTTGATGTTCAGACTGGTTATGTCTGGGCCGGTGTCCCTCTCTCTGTTCACCTTGTTGCGGCACTAATTCTGGGTTTTGTGTGCAGTATTTGGGTTAAATTCTCTAATGGAGATAATTACAGAGGCCGGCCCGGGGAGCGGAGAAGGTGGGTTCTGCCCTTTTAATTGAGTGAACTGCATGCTTCTCCAAGCCAGTCAACTACATCTCCCAGCATCCTTTCTTGTCCTCATTTCAGTCACAGTGTGTGTCATCAAAGATATCCAGTAGAGCACTGAGTCTACTGTCTGACCATGTCACCATTCATAGTGACTGTTGATCCACAATCCACAAACTAACTATCTCACACCACAGCGCCTGTTATTTTTATTTATTGAAGTACTACACCTAGTCCAAGGGTCTTGCAGCCATAACCACAGCAAAAAAAAGGGTAATAATAAAAAATAATGAAGATAAATAATCCAGAAAACCAGAAGAAAGCAGCACAAGGCAGAGGAGCTGTTGAATAGTCTTCAGCATCTATTGTTTCTTTGTTTTCTTGTCCTTCGTACTCCCACAGTGAATAAATAGGGTTGGGCTCAGTCATGCTGTAATTATAACATAAGCAATGGATTGGGATGTTAGTAAAAATTAAATCATAACTCTAGTTGGTGAACATCTCTTTAGATTCATGGAGAAACATGGCTTTATTGTGAGTTTAAAACTACATATGATATGATTATATTTTCATAAAGCTACATGAGTGATGATGGACTTTTTAAATAAGTTCAGTATGTTCCTAAATGTGTTATACAAATTAGAAGTAGTTCCTGAAATCATAATGAACTGTTAAGCACTGACTTTTATTAAACCTTCCATCATTTTTACCTCTTCCAAGGAGGTATTAAATTGAAATATATTTTCCATTTAATGCAATGTAAAATTTCAAAGTGATCCAGAATCCAGGATCTCTTCCGGATCACCACCAAAATGTTATCATTACTTCCTTGTGACACACCCAATACATCCTGAAAATGTTATCAAAATCCATTCAAAACTTTATGGGTAATCCTGCTGACAGACAGACAGGCAAACAGACTCGCTTTTAATACCTTTATACCTTTAATACCTTGATGGACCTTTCTTCATTTGAAGGGGGAAGGTCTGCCTTGGTGGAGGTTTGCGCTCTGAGTACTTTTCTTGTTGTCTTTGGGGAGAAGGGTTTGTTTTTGTACAGACCAGAAATGTATGTATTTTTTTTGCTTTGGAGCCATAATTAAGATGATGCTACTCCCAGTATATCAGGCTGCAATTTCACCACTTTATCACATCAGACCTTTATGCTACAGCCACACCAAACGCGAATTATTGCATGTACGCTTGTAACGCACTGCCTAACACCTGAGTTTGGACACTAGACAATTCGCTGCCACTCCGAACACGCAACACCCAAGTCTGGACACTGGATAAACACAGATAAACAAAATCTTTCCCGCCATTTCAGTCTGTCTTCAACTATGGCTCAGATCACTTGGATTACTGTTCTGTACCTGCTCTCGAGGTCCCATACACCCGAGGACCAGACGCAGTCACTTTTGGGTTCACCTGATCCTGCAGAGGTGTCTACAGCACAGAGAATTCCATCACCTCCTCCAGGAACTCCGTCTGGAAAAAGTCTGCTTTCATCTGTATTTCAGGCTCAGTTTTTCTTTCTGCTGCCTTCCGGGTTGATCCGAGTGTCATACATCATACCATCACAATGTTGGCAGCATCTCAATGATGATTAGCTTTCATGGCATGGCTTCACGTGAATTCCCCAGAAAAGTTCAATATTTTCAACTTCAGAGTTTACGCGGATTTGCAGCAAGTCGTGCAGCTCCAATGCTCGGACACTCCAACACACTGCAGAAACTCCTCCAACATGCCACAGGAACACTTCCAACGCGTGTTGAATCTGCATCCAAACGCATCTCTCCATTGACTTTGTATGTAATCTCGATGCGCGAATATGAAAAATCGCGTTCTGTGTGGCCGTACCATTATAGTTTCCAACATACTCTTCACCAGATATAGTTCAGCAGATTTAACTCACAAAACATGAGAGTTGTTGGTTTAATCCAAAGAGATTTGTCTGTGATTGTATGTGACATCATTGGGTCTTTCCATGATGGCGCGCCTGTATCACTTTCCTTATGGTGAACAACTCTGAAGTGTCTTCCACCACTAACAGTACATTTGTTTACATACCAAGCCTAAATGAAACCATCACTCAGGTTTTTTTCAGAATTCCACATAACTACATTATGGCTGCAGTGGCAACAAACAGAAATGGCTTCAATTTTGTTTAGGTTTTCGTTTTTAAACAAATGGATTGTTTGTAGTGGAGTACACTTCGAAGTAAGGAGGTGATTCAGGTGCCTAATCACGTAAACCGTAATGGATTTGTGACGAAATTGTACAGATTTGATGACATGCAGCTTTAAAATCTAGCTGGGTGATTAGTAGCATGTTTTTTTTCCTATTTTGCTTTGAACTACTTATTTTTGCTTTACGCAGGCTTTAATTGAAGACAGATTCAGAGTGAGCATAATCTCAAATAAACTCCAGGTTCTTCCATTTTTAGTGACATTCAGATCTTTCTGGTCCAGTGAATGGTCAGATAAACTGACACTCAATGTACTTGTGCATATTGACTTTATAATTACACATCAGTGGATGTCAGCTGATGAAGTTTTGGCTTTTTGGTTGGTTTTCTGAGGTGGTGCTGTCCTGAACTTACTGTCCCATGTTTTTCTAAGCAGTACTACGAGCTACATTTCCTGTATATTCCCCAAATTAATTGTATGAATACAATATACAGCTCAATGTCACTTTTGTTTTCCACTCATGTATTTATAGAGTTGGTAGGGTGTGTATTTTTCTTTTTTCATGTGGTGGTAGTTCTGTAATTTTCTTCCATCCACACTTTTGGCATTCGAGGAAACTCTGTCATGAATTTACATCTCCTCACCTTTACATTAAAAGCAAACTGGTAATGATACAGCAGAATTTCAGGTGCTTCTTCATAAGTAATCTTGATTTGGTCCAGAGATTGGTTTCAAAAATGTCAATGTCATCAAAAGCTCATAATCTCATCCTTCATGCAGTTTAAACAAGTTCAATGCTTTTTTCAATGTTCTTGGAGACATGTTTTTGGGTTTACTCAGATAAACCAATCATTCAACACTGAAGGATGATTTAAAGACAGACTCTCCAACATCCCTAAAGCTGATGTGATCACGTTAAACAATGGTTTAGACCAGATTTTCAGACCATTCTGCTAATGGCTGAAATGCCACTGGGGCCTTTAGTTTTGTAAAATTTTTTACTTTGCCTCATGTGGTCCTTCATGAGTCACAAAGTTTCACCTGTTGTAAAGAGTCTTTAAATAAGAACATGGTTTTATTGAGTGTGAGACACACGAGTTGGACTCTCAAAGCTTTCCTCTTTTGAATGCAATATTTCAATTTTTCTGATTTGTATTAATGAGACAAAAAGGACTTAGTTGCATAAATATTATGAAATTTGCTGATCTTTAGTTACAATACTAGTTGCATAACTCCCCTACATTAACTGATTTGAATCATATGATCAAACATTGTATGGATACATGAATAGAGGGTTCCATTACAGTCATCAAACACAACTGTATGTAATAACATTTAGCAAGTTGCTGAAATATATTCAACATATATCATATCCTTGTCTGCAGTGTATATGGGGTTTTCAGTACTTTGGCCGTGTTTTGTTAGAAAATCCTTAATAAGCAGTGGTAACCTGTGTTTTAGTCTGCAACATCATGACTGTCAATACTTGACAGACAATATGATATTTTAAACACTGCTTACTACCTTTCTCGGTTTCTTTCTTTATTATTTAGAGAATTCAACCAGTTTTTCCTCATGGCTGTCAGTAAGGATGGGATTTCAGTCCTCAAAATTCATACACCTACCATATTTTGTGATGAAAACAATGCCTTTCCTCCTGTTTGTTTGTAACTTTTTTTTTTCTTTTTTTTTTTTTCTTCTTTTGTCTCGTCTACCTCATGTGTCTGTCTATCACCTGCCAAGGGACTACAAATGTAAATTAGCAGTTTCTAACTCTGACACATTTACAAAGGTATTCACGTACTGATGTTCATTAATGTGTACTGTCCCTTTCAAATAAATAAATAAAAAATAAGAACAAATTGGAGAAAACTTTATTTCAGGAGTATTTTATTAATGAATTTCCAAAAATGCCATGTTCAAAATTATTCCTAACCTAGGTTTACTAAGTCCATTGTCTTTTCAATATAGTCAATATAGTAGCCTCTGTTCTAGTGGTTCCTTTTAAGTGTCTCTCTTCTGTCTCCTATGGGACTTTGGTCAACTCTTCCTGGACCAAAACCTCCAGCTGGCTCTAGTTGGATGGTCTCCTACTCATCACTCTGGTCTTCAGCTACTCCACAGATTTTCCATAAGATTTTGCTCAGGACTTGGACTGGGTCATGTCCATAATCTACTACTGCACTGCCTTCATGGTATAGTTGGAGTCACTGGGATGTCCAATCAGGACCAATCTGGAGTTTCTCTGCACTTTCACACGGTCATCCAAGATGCTGATATAAATACATGAAATTAGTCCTTTGATCTGATGAGACAAAGATGGAGTTGTTTGGCCTTCTGGATGTTGACTGTGTCTGGAGGAAGCAAGGAGAAGCATCCAAACTGAAGAACACTGTCCCAACCATCAAGCATGGTTGTGCTAGTATAATGCTATGAGGTAATTTTTCTACAAATGACACTAAGAATCTTATCATGATGCAGGACATCATGGAAAAGGAGGATTATTTCAACATCCTGGATGACAACGTGAAGGCATCTGCTGAGAAACTCCAGATTGGTCCTGGTTTAACATCCCAGAACGACACTAACCCCAAGCATACTACCAAGGTAGTGCAGTAGTAGTTTAAGGACATGACCCAGTCAAAGTCCTGACCTAAATAATATAGAAATTCTGTGAAGGAAACTATCCAACCAGAGCCAACTGGAGGCTTTGGTCCAGGAAGAGTGGACCAAAATTCCACAGGAGAGAGACTGGATATTTATAGGAACCATTATCAAGAACAAAGGCTACTCTATTGACTATTAAGAAATGACAATGGACTTGGTAAACCTAGGGTATGAATCATTTTGAACATAGCATTTTTTTTTTTTTTTTTTGGAAATTTACTAATAAAATGCTGCTGAAATAAGGGTTTTGTGTATCACAAATAAGTCACATGAAAACGGGAGGAAACTCATTCTTATCACAAAAAAAAATCACAAAATATGACAGGGGTACGAATCATTTTGACGATGACTATATATTGGCTGTTTTAAATGTAAATCAACTATAACTTTTGTAATATTTGGATTTGTGTATACATGTTTGTAAAGCAAAAGGACAATATAAAACAGTAGTAAGTTGAGATGTAAATATTTTACATCATTTATCCATGTGGTATTAATAGAATTCAACTTTATTCATACAATAGCAGTCACAACAAACACATATCTGGAAGCACTTGCCAAGGTCAAGAACTTGTAATGTATGAATGCAGAAATGACAAAAAAAAAACATCAAATTCCTTGAGATCAACCTCTTACATCAGTTTGGAGAAATCTAAGTGGCGTGTAAAACAGCTAATGTGTGGTATTTTGTTTTGCTTTGTAACTATGTTGTGTAAAACTAAGACAAATTATGTGGTCTGACCTTAATGCTCAGCCTTCTATAAGTGTTGTATTTTTGAAAGGATTACCTCAACCCCTACAGTATAAATGTAGATCCTCAAAGCCCACATAATTAAAATGATAAAGTGCAGCTTCTTTTTCTCATCATCCACTCATCTCTTGTCTTTCATGCATGATCTTATTGAGATAGTTGCTGTAGAGTATCTGCAGTCTGAACTCGTGTCTACATGCTGCTAATGTGTGATGCCACCACCAACAGCACAATCCTGACTTCTCAGTGTGTATGTGTTTGTGTGCACCATGACCTTTTTTGATCCATCGTCCACTGTAGCAGCCCCAGTATTTTGTCTGTACAGCAGTAGATAACCCACAGTACAGTCCAGGTGTCTCTCTTCACAAAGCCATGTAAACTTCCTTATTTTCTTTGCAATGTGAGCTTTTCAGTCTAACTAGTGTTCACAGTAGGCCTTTCCCGCCCTGGTTTGCAGTGCCTGGTGACTTTTTTTGTGTGTGTGTTTCCACTCCACTCTAGTGTCAGTCATAGAAACTGTCGTTATTGTTTTATTTTGTTGTGTTTTACTCTGTTGTCAAGACGCCTTATCATTGTAGCTCGTCCTTTAGGTGCACGTGCACCCCGGGCTCTGGTTGACCAGAAGTCGTCTGTAATCAAGCACAGTCCAACAGTGAAGAGAGAATCACCATCTCCTCAGGGCCGTGTCAACAATACAAGGTAATAACCACCGTCAAATGTAGAACTGAACTAAACCGTTGTTTAGTCAATGTCTGACCAGAGGGGTATTCTAATCATGTTGTCAACTTGTCTGTCTGTATGGCTGTTCATCCATTTAACGATGTAATGGCATTACTTGAAGAATGCATTGAGATATTGGCACCAAGTTTATTCTATGGATTAGTGGTGCAACAGTACAGGTATCCCACGGTTTGGCCTGGACCTTAGTTCTTGCGCAATGGATTTTGTGCATAGGGAAAAGGTTGGATTTTTTTTCCCAGTAAGAACAAATTATAACTACTGAAAAAAACAATTATTTCTGTCCTGAACAATAGAACCCTTTCTTATTCCTTTACCTGTATACGGTCGTATATAAGACACACACACGTGCACACATAAGGACCAAAGGGGCCTTTTTAAAATAAATGAATTCCTGCTCTGCACAGGGATGTAAACAAACCAGCAGTATAAAAACACCATGATTATCTGCCGTACACATTTCCTTGTAGTAGTGCATCATCTTATTGCATGTGTGCTAGAGTCCTGTACCTGGAACTCAAGTGCACTTCAAAGTTGGTAAGAGTGAGACAATGTGTTTAATCGCAGTGCGGGTCGGGTTGCGGATCTAATGTAAGTGGGTTTGGAAAAATCGTGGACCCATATCGGACTCTGTGTTTTGAGTCTAAAACCGTTTCTCTGTCGCTGTGTCTCACTGAAGGGAGCAGCTTCCCAGTGTTATGTTCACATGCGGAAAGAGTGAGAGGGTGGGGTGTTATTTTGCCACCAACACAATATCAATTGCAGAATCAAAATCCCGCGTTTCGGAAGAGTGTATTGTCCTATAGAGGGCAAGCTGAGTGGTTCACCATTTTCCCCGAGTACTGCTCCATTCCTACTGTGGATGTATCTTGGCATGGAGCAGAAGCCAATTGGAAATGGGTGACCTTGACCTAGATTTTCAAAGTTAAATGGAGACATTTTTCAGGGTGATGTTTACTTGAAACCGCTTTTTGCAGTTCTAATATCTGAATACTTAAAAATATGAATATGTATGTAATATGTTTTACACAAATCTAAATCAAAATTATCCAGTACTAACTTTACATATAATCTTACACTATATTTGGTCGAAGGGGATTTAAAGTGCACAGCACATTATGTTTTGTAATGAATATCTTTATGTGTCTCAAACCTCTTGACTCTGATGTATTGGTCCAGTGAGAACCAACAGTTCCTGAAGGAGGTGGTGCAGAGTGTTCTGGATGGGCAGGGAGTTGGATGGCTCAACATGAAGAAAGTGCGCCGCCTGCTGGAGAACGAGCAGCTCCGAGTATTTGTGCTCAGTAAACTGAACCGAGCTGTTCAGTCGGAAGAGGATGCCAGACAGGAGATCATACGAGATGTGGTGAGATGATATTTTTTACTCTCCATAAACTACACATGACTCCTATTAAGTCTTTATTGGAAGCAGGATGCTAATTAGTTTCTTTTATCTGCAGTCCTTTTTTCCATTTACTGGATTTAGGTTCTTGCTAGAGAATGTGACATACAGGTGAATATTTTTCAGTAAATTTTTTCTGGAATGACTATCACCAAGAACAACAGCAGCTTTTAGTAATATCTTCTGTTTTTGTGGAGGACCTCAAACTTTGCATAAGTCTAAACTCCTTAATCTAAAATGTAATCCTTAAAATATCACAGCATCGATTTATAAGCTCTATGTTGGGTTAAACTTCAGGCAAAATTCTAGTGTTTTGGTTAAAGGTTTTCTCCAGAGCCAAAGCCACCTTGAACCAGTATCATCAAAAACAACTTGCTTCCAGAAGTAATAAGATCTTGAATCGTTATCAAATTGTTTAATTGGCTTTGTTTTCATCTAATATGGTGAAGTTGAACAAAACAGTTCATTTTGTGCTGAACTAAACCATATTGAATCAATGAATGTGAAGCCTGAAAAGAATGATAAATATATGAATATTAGGTCATTCAGAATCACATGGGAAGGTCAGAAAAAACATAAATCAACTGTAAGAAGCCACCAGTAAAAATACCTTCCATTATCCAAATTTGTTTCATGTTTTCATGGATTGATTGATTGATTGAGGACTTTATTCCAGACTCCAGTGTTCCATAAAAATACAATACAGTTAAAGACACAACTTATTAAAGAGCATATTAAAAATAAACAGCGCAATACAGTTACAGACACAACTACTAAAAGCATATTAAACAAAAGGTTGGAAGCATCACCGTAATGTTCATCTTGAAAACACCCAAAACCCTGCAGCAGTTTGTGCTTTAAGTGACATGTTAATAATAAAATTCACAGCTTAATGTTGGCACATTATGACTGCTTTGAGGAAGGGGTTCATAGTCCTCTGTTAAAATGATTAATTTTCATTGTATTTGTGTTGCTTTTTCTCAGGAGGTGAGCAGAAAGGTGTACAAAGGTATGCTGGACATCTTGAAGTGTACAGTTTCAAGTCTGGAGCACTCATATACTAATGCTGGCCTGGGGGGAATGGCCAGTGTCTTCAGCCTGTTGGAAATGGCTCGCACACACTATCAAACCAAAGGTACAATCCTAGATTTACCACAGGAATGCATCTTTTAAATATAGACTGAAACCTATAGAGAGGTGTTTTTGCATTTATTTATTTATTTATTGTTTTCATGTTTGATTGTGTCGGGGGGGGGGGGTTGTCTTTATTTTGCTTAGAGGTGTAACGTAACAGTAACGGGCCTGTGCTTCTAACACTTGTCCATGTCTTGTATTAACCTTTAAGCTGCATGCTGCACTTTGACCCACTGGAACAAACTATTTTATAGATGCAAAGCTTATATCTAATCACTGTTTTTCCCTCTGTGTCTAACAATCTTGCTCCTCCTACTGTACATATGTTCTCTGTTTTGGAATGCTGATGAACTCTGTCTCTGGCCCCTTAATTCTGGTAACTTGGTAGACCCAGAAAAGCGCAAGCGAAGCCCCACAGACAGTTCTGGCAGCCCAGGGAGTAAAGAGAGTCCTTCTGGACGTATGGAGACTTCTAGACCTCAGGGCCTTCTGAATATTCCCCAACTGCAGCTGCCGCACCACACTACGGGCAAAGGAGCCCGCCATTATGATACCCGGAGTCTGAATGAGGAGAACTTTATTGCCTCGATTGGTGTGTACACCACTCAAGCCGCGGTTGCATGTGCACTGTGAGAGACCCTCTCCCCACCCCCTTCCTTAAAGCTCATCAGAACCGGTCCCTCTAACCCCTTAACCCCCTACCCCCTGCCTATCGTCTGAAACAAAGACTCCATTAAATGTCCCAGATGAATTCTTACGGGTGTTGTGATATTCCAGACACATGGCCAGACATGACTTTGGGGGGAAAAAAAATCTGTAAATGAAATGCTTGGAAATAGAATTCCGTCACTATGCCACATAGACTTGGATACTGTTTCTACTTGGGCTGCGTGATGTGATTAAAATATTTATATACTGGTTTTGGTCTTTTCACGGTCAGATTGCAAATGCATTTAATTAATTATCACACAGTTGCATTTGTATATTCAACAACCAAAACTCTATGCGAGATGGTCACATGGAAAAGACAATCCTTCACATCGTAGACTTGACTAAAGAAACATGAATAATTAATAATAAGAAATAATTTTATACAGCAAAGGTTTGGAACACAAAAGAGCAAAAGAGGTGGTTGCAAGAAAATAATACTCAAAAAGCAACCAGTGCAAGTATACAATATTTAGATAGAAGTCCAAGGCCGATACACAAATAAAATATTTAATATTGTACAGTGACTGCATCACCACAGTCTTTTGTTAGGGCATAGAACAAAAGATGTGCTGAAGTTATAAACCTCTGTCCATCATGGGATGGTAATCTATCTTAAATTAATCTAATTTATCAGCTTTGTACTTCTAAGGTTTAAAAAATAATGAGACAAGAAGAAAAAATATATTTTTTTAATCTATTAACAGAATTTAAGGCCTAAAAGAAAAAATACAATGTGTATTGTATATAACAGAATTGTTTGACTCATTACCGAACATAGGCCAAACATAAACACCACTGTGTAAAATATCAAATGTCAACAGTTAACACTTTTAATTTAACATGTATCGGCAAAATAAGCCTCATAATGTAAATATGGAATCTGCATAAACACGTCTCTGACCTGTAGTCTGTAGAAAAAGCATCAGTCATTATAACATATTGGCCAAGGTTGATTTGTGACCTGAAATTAATAGCAACCTGTTATTTTTTTTAAGTATTTTTGTTTTTCTCTAGTCATGTAATAGATTTTGTCACATCACACAGCCCCAGTTCCTACATTTGGTGACAAAAATTATTTTAAATTGAATTCATCCAGGACTGTTTAGTTGAACTGACGTTTTCGTACTACTAAATGAGTGTGTGGAATATCAGCCTGTTCCAGCCTGGACTGCGTGTGTTTGCGCCCCCTCCCCCCTCCCACATTTGTGCCCCTGTTTGCCTCCTCTGTGGAGTTCTGTCTTTAGCCTCTTAGCACCTTGACTGCATGTGTTTGTTTTTGTTTTCCAACACTTAAATCTGCAGTAGTGGGCGTGGGAAACCAGAGGTAATGTGCATCGATGCTAAAGTCGGTACTCGTCTGTGCCTTTACCTGCAGGTTTCTGCGAGGCGTGCTGTAGTAAAATGGCAGCTCCCTTTACTCTCAGCATGGAGGGTGGAAGCTCCACTCCCCAGTAAACAGTCCCAGTCAATGACACTCAAATTTCCCTGTTGAAAGTGGTTTGGTTTCTGTTGTTTGCCGAAGAACCAACGTAGAAATTTTGCAAAAAAAAATCTAAACAAAAACCATCCCTTTACCACTTACGTTTTCTGAGAAATCTACTGGGTCTGTATACGGGGGACACTTTCAGTCAACTGCCCTGACCCCCCTCCTACCCGCACTCCTTCTCTTCCTGTTAGAAGTTGCACCTTCAATTCTACAGAATGCTATGAGACGTGCATCCTGGCTTCTGCAACTGCTCCATTTCACCTGCTGGCTAGTCGGCCTCTCAACCCCATCCCATGCTCTTTTCCAAATCAGCCCCCTCTCTTCCACCTCTGCTCTGGAGAGCCAGACAAGTACTTTTGCTGAAAGCGGCCTGTCATGGTCTTTGTTATTGTGTGTCTCTCCAGGACTTAGGGCCACAAGCTCTGGGTGTGTTTGTAATGTTACCTTAGTAGCTGTTATACACAACAAATTGAACTTGACAAGACACAACATCACTTTTTTAAATCCAGAATAAAACACAGCTGCATGCAAATATTACATAACATTCCCATTGAGTAATGACAAATTCACAGTGCTTTATTTGTTTTGTTTTTGTTTTTAAGGCTCATCCACCATACATTGCCTTTTCAACCAACTCTCTGACTCTCTCTCTGTCTTTCTCTCCTTGCTTGCAATGCATCTTGGGTAGAATTGTGGAGCAAGCACCAGGATAAGCAAAAAGCTATGGAAAAACCACAGAGTAAGAGACTTTTCACACACCAAAAAATAAAGAAAAGAATAAAAGACTGGGGTGTTCAGCTGTTGACTTTTTTCCACCCCTTTCCTCCACTTTTCAAACTCACCACTGTCTTTAGATGTAAACAGTATAAACAAACACCATTTAAGATGGATAGAAGAATGAATATTCTGAGGAAATGGTGGTTAAGAGTGTTGATATGAGATTTATAGTACTGACTAGTACAAACTAGAAGGAAAGTAGGAGTTTACTCAGCATTTCTACCACTGAAACTTGATGATGGCAGGAAATGAGCATTCTGTAAATGGTGTTAAACCATAAAATAGATCTTGTTATATGTAGCTCTAACAAAATGGCAATCACTTTTTATTTATGTGTATGTTCTGAATGACTTAAGCTCTGATACTGACAAAGCTTCAAGTCAACATGTGTGGAATTTACTGTGATTCTTCTAATTTTACTCACAGCTCTGTTACCGTATGCAGCTCTCTGTAATGGTTAAATAAACTTACAGTCAGGACCATAGATTATATAGAACTAAAGGATGGATGAATTGTGATGTAGCACTGAAATCACTATATATTGAAAAAGGGGTGGGGCTGTGGTACTTAAAGGGTGAGCTAATGCGAAGTGCTTGGTCACTGACATGGTAAATGCCATCTACCATGGTTTTAACATAATATATTAATCACAGCTACAGTCAGTTATTCTCTCAGGAAAATGGCACGTTTTATTTATAATCCACACAAATCTAAACATGATATAAACAAAAAAAATGTGGATGAATAAAAGGCTGAAAGTATTTAACGTTGAATATAATAGCACAACGGCTGTTAGGTGTGGATTTTCTTAGAAAAATCTAGGGCCTTTTATGGTTTAAAATAATGTTAGGTTTCTGTCTTATTCACTGGCTCGGGCAACATGTAAGTTTGTTTTCCCTCAGTTTTTTTTTTTTTTTTTTTTTTTGCCTTTCCCCTTGAGACAATGCATCAATTTAAACTGAGATGAAGACCTGCTGCCCTGTCCCACTCTTGACTGAATCTTTTCCGGTTTCAAGTGGTTGGCTGTAAATTGTGTGTTTACAGCCGGTATTGTACTGCTGCAGGAATATGAAATGCTCTGATGTTCTCTACAAAGGGAAAAAAAGGAGGAAAATAAAGCGTCACTATCCATAAGTGTTAAATGAACTGAAGTAAAAACACTGCACTTGAAACAGAAAATGTATCCTTAACCGTCCATCAGTTTGTCTGCATGCCTAACTGCCTGTGTCTGTTTGTTGTTTTTTGGTGTAACTTGAGCCACATTTGCAGCACTGATTGAGATTTAATGTCACGCTCTTGCTCAGTTTCCTTTCATTTGTACTTTTTTCCCCCCAATCTTATCGCACTCTCTGCTTGCCCCTTTTTCACTTCTGTCTACTTCATGTATTTTTATTATATCTATTCATGCAATAGTATACACTGTGTAGAATATAATGAAATAAGTTCTATTACCTCTGAAGTGTTTTAAATACTGTTCATATGCTTAAATATTTTATGCAGAAGTAGTTTCAGACTGTGATACTTTTGACACTTAAGTTCTTCTGATCAGATGATGTAGCTGTATATGTTTTGCTCCTTTGCCAGTGTAATCCAGTATTCACGTACAGGCCTGGGGTCTGTAGACTGTAGTGTCAGTGTGGCTGTGCAGTGATGACTGAGGTTACAAATAAAGGTAAGGTGTTCGTGAAAAGTCTCTGAACACAAGTTGATAATCACATCCATCCTTCAGGGTCTGAAGGAGCGAAGCAGCAGCGCCCCCTGGTGGCTGATGTGGAGGAGAAGAAGTCCCAGATCAGTTCTGATAGTGGACTCAGTGTCATGTCTGGATCTCAGGTTAGCGTTAACATAAAGAGAAAAGACTTGATGAATAAGTTCGTAGCTAAAACAAAACATACACATAATAACTTTTTGCATAAATTTTGCAGTAATGTTATCCACAGTTTTTAGTCTTTTACCACCACAGTAGTTTGTTCTTGTAACTTTTACAGTGTGTCCATAAAGTCTCTTTATAATTTGACACATTGGTAACACTTTATAATACCTACACACAATTCACTATGTATTAACCATTTATTACCTATTTGTTAATGTTTGTTCATTATGTATTAACCATTTGTTACTTATTAATGGTTTATTCATACACAATTTATCATAAACAACGCATTTGTTCTTTTCTATGAACAAATAAGATGTATTTATTTTTACTCAATTCAAGCAAAAAAAAATCAGATTTTCTTAAATAAGATTTTCAACATATATTGTCTTAGAAATAAGTCATTTTACATCACTAAAAAAGTTACTCTTGAGGTGATTCTGTCTTATTTTAAGTTTGATGAGATACTTTGACTAGATTTGAGAAAAATACACATGGTAAGGTTTATAATTGTGCGGTGCGTAGAAAGAAATCCAGGGAAGTGATATATAGGTAACGAGGTGTCCAAGGAATTTGGTCATCCCTTTGTGGTGACATGTATTCAGTCACAAGGTCAATGTAAACATTTACAGTAACAGTTCTCTCATTGAAGAAAAATGGACCAATGATTCGGTTGTACAGGACCCCACCATGTGACTAAAAGCTTTGATAGAGCAAATCTGATTAATATACATCATCACTTCCTGTTGTAATCTATTTTTTCAAGTGTAGAGACTTTGTGGACACCCTGTACTTTTAACAATAATAGGTGTTTTCCCACTGTAGTAAACTTTTGTACTTCCTATAACCTTTTTAGCCCCTGGAACCTTTTTCTTCCTTTCCCACAGCATAAGGAACTACATAGTTCCTAGAACCTTTTTAGTTCCTCCTAGCAGGCAGGGTCTTTTTTAGTTCTTTAGGAACTATATGACGTAGGTGATTGGTAGAGAACAGACCATTTCCTCATCTTGGCAGTACCGCTATTTTTAAAGCCATCTGTGTAGCATCAGCTGTGTATTGGGGGAAAAAATACAGAGAAAGTAATAAATACATGGACTGATGACACAGTTTTGTTTTTGGTTTAATAAGGATGTTGGTTAAAGCTATGACATTAACATATCAACGACGCGGTTTTGTTTTGGGGGTTAATTCTGTGAAATTAACATACGTCATAGTATCACCTGCCACTGGGTTCTTCGTCTCCTATCTCTCTCTGTAAACTCCTCCATTCTTGACATTAGATGCTGTATTTGACCATAATTAACATTGCTTTGATACAGAACATAAATGCTGTGTCCTCCTCATTCTCTATTCTAGTTTATAATAGTGCTGTCTTCTACTTCCTTGTGTGATTGTTGAATTTAGTGCTTAAAGAATTCATCACTATGGTGGACGTTAGTGTCACATTTGCCCCACCCATGGTTCCTACTGTCCTGTATGAATGTAACCCCAAAGGTCCCCTAAGAACTACATAGTTCATAGAACTAAGTTCTTAGAACTACTCTGTGGGAAAGCACCTGTTGATCTTAGAGTGGTATGAGTATAAATGCATGTTCAGGGTTTTTTTTTTTTTTTTTTTTAACGTTAACCATTAAATGATCTTTTTTCTGGATTTGTAGAAGAGTGACACAGAGTCTGTAACAAGTTCCGAGCCACCGATCCTGACTAGAAGCACCAGCCAGGACTCAGAAGCGAGCACCGTGGTAGGGCACAGCCAACTCAGACCTCATATGTTGGTTCTTATGTTTACAGCTACATTCAGTCATTTATTGTCCAACTTCCATCCCAACATTTCTAAAAGTATTTAGGAAACACGCCATACAGGTTCATATATGCAGGATGTTGGCATACTGTTGCTCATTTTGAAAAATGTTAACGTAGTTGTTTTTTTTTTTGTTTGTTTTTTAAGATAAGTAACAGCTCCGGAGAGACTCTGGGAGCTGATAGTGACCTGAGCAGCACAGCAGGAGATGGCGGACGACAGGCTCTTCATTTAGCCCAATCCAGAGGGACACTCTCTGACAGTGAGATCGAAACCAACCCAGCCACCAGCTCAGTGTTTGTAAGTCCACTATTCATCAGTATTAAGTCACATTATAGGTACAAGATAGGAGGATAGGGTTTTTAAGTTTAAGCTCATGAATTATAGAATTTTGTACAGAGATCTGTCTAATCAGTCAGTTTAACAATGAAACTGTGCAAGGACGCAAGGTTCAACATATCTGGTCTGTCAAAGTCCAAAGTAACTAAAATAATGTTATACAAAACAGAACAGATCAGAGGCTTAATATCCTGGCAACACTTTTATTTTTCAAACTATATATATATATATATATATATATATATATATATATATATATATATATATATATATAGATGTCAAATTTAGTGAAGCAAGAAGACCTCTTCTTTATAAACATTGTATTTATATTTCACAGTTAGAATGATTACTTTGTTAATCAGTCTTTGCTAGAACTGTTTCAGTTGGTGCAGCCTTTGTCCTGCTTTGTGTTGCTTTTAGTAAATTATGCCTTCTCAATATCTATCAACTTTAAATAGAGGTGCATTAGTTGTATGTCATCTGTGGTAATGATCTTAAACCCCCTGAAAAAGGCCAGGATCATTATTCACAGATTTACCACTTTTCATGTCGTCATGTGTTCAGTTACACTGATGGTTTTACTCACAGGGAAAGACCCACACCCTGAAACCAGGAGCAAAGGATCATGGACCTGCACTGACCAAGGGTCTACCTGTCCAGCCCATGGAGGACATTAGCTCCAGGATTTACCTCTGTGAAGGCCTGCTGGGTATGACCACCCTCCACTTTGACCCCTCTTTTAAAACTCATTTCACACTATTTCACTATTGCTGTCACTAATCTCTCCTTTTATTAACTCTCTCACAAACCTAATGTGTATTATATTCATAGCTGCAGCAATTAGCGGTTTTCAATTAAAATATTAGTCACTAATCATTTCATTAATTGGTAAACTAGTATAGTGCGCCCCCCCCCCCCCCCCCC
The DNA here is from genome assembly GCA_020466265.1 of Siphamia tubifer. NCBI lineage: Eukaryota > Metazoa > Chordata > Actinopteri > Kurtiformes > Apogonidae > Siphamia > Siphamia tubifer. Next base: position 35,397,086 of record CM035785.1, read on the forward strand.
CTGCAATAGGAAAAATGTCCAAGTAGAGGAATATGTATGGATCCAGATTCATAATGCCCTGGAGTAGGAAGTTGTATATTTTTTAAGGGTTAGGGTTAGAACCTTCTAATTACATATTTGTAAATGTGAACATTTTCAGATTTCTTTACCCCTCCATGACTGCACCTTCTTCATATCATCCTTTTTTTTTTCGACATAGTAAAGACTTGACCATGAAATAAATCAACTGATTCCTATTTCTTTGCAGTCCTTATTATATTTCCACACTTTTTTTGAAGTGCACAGCTATGACAGCAAAGTTTATTAGAGTGTAGGTGACCACCCCCCTCCCCAATGTGCTCCTTAAAGCAAATGGAAAGACATGTTTTTGTTAATGGAAGGCTTTAATATCATATGGAAAAGCAGAAGTCAGACATGTGAGATGTTGTGTAATATTAAATATTTTTAAAATGAAACATTATTTTTGCTTGGTTCCCCTTAAGATAGTGATGAACAAACATTACTGACCTATGTACAGAGTTAATAGAAAAAATAAAAAGAACTTGTCTGTTTAAGACTGTCATCATGTTTATTTGAAGATTTTAACTCGACCAAGAACAAACGTTGTTCCTTAAGTCAACATGCAATTTAACAGAAATCTGATAAGGTGTCCCTACCACAAACTGCTTTTAGGTCATTTGTTTTCCCACAGAGCTAAACATGGTTTTGACTAATTTAATCTGTTTATGATTAAATGCGGTTTGTGTGTCTTGGAACGGTCCTTGTGTTTCTTTGCTGTTTTTGTGCCGCTGTGCTCCTGTTTTCGTCATTAATCCCACTCCCTGCTTCGGCCTAACCCCTCCCTGCTCTCATGCTTCTCTTCTCTCCTGCTGCTCCTCCTGGGAAATTCTTCCAGGCCGTGATAAGAGCTCCGTGTGGGATCAACTCGAGGATGCTGCCATGGAAACCTTTTCTCTAAGTAGGGGCTTTATCTCTTTGCCTTTGCCCTTTTTTGTTTCCCGTGTGTGGGATGGCTCTACTGTTGACCTGCTCTGAGTCTCATCTTTGATGTGGTGAAATGTGAGCTCTTATCTGTGGGTCAATGACACTTTTTGTTTCCTTAGATCTTTTTATTAACATTTATTTTCTTCCGTTACCAACCTTTCCACTCACCTCTCCGTCTCCCTTATTAACCTTGAAGCCTGACAGAAGTGGATGGGTTGTCAAATGTGATTTTAAGTACATTCCTCTTAAACTCCAGCTGGAACAGGAGATGGAGAAAAGGCAACTAAAATGAGTGTAGTAGATGCTGTTCTTGGGAAATTAAATATTGAAAATCCTCCCAAATCTTTCACATTTTATATAGGTAGTAGTAATGGTTTTTTTTAATAATTATGTATCTGTATTTCAGATTTATGAATGAAAATGTTATATGTGCACCTTTTGGGTTACATTTACCTCATGACTTAAGTGGTAGATGGCAATCTAAAAAATGTTTTTCTTAAATATGAATTAATTTAGGCTTTGGTACAGGTTTGACTGGTGTTCATTGTGAATGTAAGAGATATGTTTTCTTTATTTATTCAACGGCCCTCTAGAACGTTGCGGCAGCTCCCGTTCACTTTGAATTGACATTCCCAGACTTTAGCGGGCGGATTTTTTTCGATAACCGCCTGCTGAGCCATTAATGCCTGCTGCCAATGGCAACAAGTTTTGTTACTTCAGATTCACTGTACCATATCACTCTGCAGGTAGTTCGGACACTTTGAAAGTAAATATTCGCTACGTTGTAATGGCTATTTTATCCAATCTGTTAGAGTAGTAGCAATAATAAGCTGTAATAACCCGTAGAATAAGCGGGATAATGGATTGCCCATGTGTTACTACCCCCCCCCCCAAAAAAAAATAAAAATACACACACATATATATATATATATGTATATAATTTTTTTTTTTCCTGATAGTAACGCACGGGTAATACATTATCCCTAGCAAATCTATGTGCAGAATTAGTCCAAGATGTAATTGGTATTGATTCTCCTCATGGAGATAGGAATGAGTAGAGCCTCCAACAGTCATTCATGGGTAAAGTGGTTCAGGCATGAGCTTTAACAACTCGAACATCAGTAGCACAAACATTATTCATTTTAGATTGAAACATGGTTAAGACTGGTTCAACACAAGAACTACGAGGCCTGATGGGTCTGAAATTTGACCAAAGACAACAAGAACTAGATCACTCTGAGAGGGCACACCTCCACGAAGCAGCATAAGTCTGCCAACGTTTGGATCTGGATGTTCGTAACTTATTTGTAAACTAGTGTTCCGTGTTCAATGATTTATTTTATGGGTCATTAGCAATCCCTTAGAGGGTTTTAAATAAGTCAAAGAAATCCTCAGTCCTGTTGTTGAGAGATGGCCATTTCAATATTCGGGCACATATGACATCACTCTGACGTTATGCAACGTCGCACAACAACCATATTTCATATGTTAGATCTAATGTTAAGTATGAAGTACAAGATGTTGTCGGATTTAACAAAATATGTCAATAACCCTGCTTTAATTTAAAGGTCATAAATTTTGCAAATATACCATTCACTTGACATCGAGCCTATCAGTGTTATTTCATCTGATGCCCGAAGGTAAAAAGAAATGAATGCAAAAAAAAAAAACGCCTGATACTATCTTGTCTGGATTCTGAGATATCACCAATTATATGTTTTAACTGTTGACCTTCACTCTGACCTTAACCTTTGACTTTTATAGCTGAAAATCTAATGGTTTCTTCATCTTCATCAAAATCTTGCTGACAAACATAAACCATAACATAAACTTCGCTTGGGTCTAAATTCTTTAATTCAACTCCACAGGTTCATCTTGAACCATATTTCTGAGTAATGACACCAGAAAAGTTGTTTTGGGCACTGGTCCTTTAAATGCACATGGACCACTTCATACCCTGCCCCCTCCAGGTTGTTGACAGTGTTTTGTGTCGCATTCAGCCACTTGTGTTTGTTAAAGTAATTGGCTCGAAACTGAACATATTTTCAGTTTTTACTACAACTGCTACCGCAATTATGGTGTAGTCGGAGAAATGTTTGTTGGAAGGCTTGACTATATACTGTATGTGCAAATGTCATGATGTAAGTAGTTATAAAATGTAACGAATTAAGCAGGAATTGAAACTGGTTGGAAAAATCCCCTTGATTTTTGTCAAAATGTATATGAAAATAGGTTTACAGCAGCTGGATTGTTCAAATTAAATTTTTTGGAAATGTTAACCAAAGACTTTAAAAGTGGATTTAGCAAAATATGACCCCTATAAAGTTAGAAATTCAGCGTCAAACCTGTAGATAAAGCCAATGAATTACAATGAAAAAAGGTTCAAGGGTATTATAAAATGATCCTTTGGAAAATATGCACCCAAGGAAGGTAGTTTTTACAGAACCAAAATATCTCTAGATGCAATAGAACTACATTAATATTAGGTTTAAAATATGGTTGGAGAAAAGAAACACTCTAGTAGGCACTTAATATTCAAAATGAAGTATTATTATTATTATTATCAACATGAACATATGATAGAGAGGGGATTAGATTTCAGGCCAGAAATGAGCCACTGATGAGGCTCAGAATATATAAAAGATCTAAGTTTGTTAGAGTTGACTGAAGAATTATCTAAGTATAAACTATGTGCCACAAAATCATCCTAGAAATTAGGATTAATTAATTTATTATTTATTCTTGACATTATCTAACAATGATACTGTCAAGCATAGTTTAAAAAAATACAAAATATGTTATGGCAGATTTGGCCAGTAATGGCTAAAACATGTTTTGGATAGTATTTAAGCAGAGGACACAAGATTATTTACTGACCTGTGGCTTGTTACTTTTAATAAAGTACAGCTGTTATAACTATTGTCATTGTCATGTATATTTAAGGGACATTATGGTCTTTCAAAATGTTAGACCTTATTCTAGCATTTAGAAATCTGTCCATTTGGTTATATTTAAGAATGTGTGGCTTTCTTTCTACAAAGCATGTTCTTACACTTATATATTATTCTTGAAAATAAAAGCTCTTACTGAAGTTTTTCTTTGTGACAATATGCGTGTCAACAGAAGTTATTTTCAATGTACAATGTGCATGTGATGTACAGGACTTAAAGTACAGTGTGTGTGTGTGTGTGTCATATATTGTGGTTACATGTATTAGACCCGTGTTGAGCTGTATGTGTGCTGTGTTCAGGTAAGGAGCGCTCCACACTGTGGGACCAGGTGCAGTTTTGGGAGGATGCCTTCTTGGATGCTGTCATGTTGGAACGTGAGGGTATGGGGATGGACCAGGGACCACAGGAAATGATTGAAAGGTTCACATGTTCAACAGATAAGATATAACCACACATTAGCCTCCGCATCATCCGTTATGATCTCTAATCTCTTTTTTTGTTTTATGTTTACAACACAGATACTTGTCACTGGGAGAACATGATCGTAAGCGTCTGGAGGACGATGAGGACAAACTTCTGGCCACTCTGCTGCACAACATGATTGCATACATGCTAATGTTGAAAGTATGTTCTCCAGGCTGTTTGCTGATCTGTGCCAATGTGGCTCCATTTCTTTCCTAATGTAATGCTTCAGTGAACATCTGTTTCCTTTGAATATTCTTAGGTGAACAAAAACGACATCAGGAAGAAAGTGAGGCGCTTGGTGGGCAAGTCCCATATTGGCCTCACGTACAGCCAAGAGATCAATGAGCTACTGGACAAATTGGCTCAGATGGTTTGTATTTATCCATCTGCAACATGATTAATCCAGTCAGTCCATCCGCTAAACTTAATTTGTAAATGTTTGGCATTGGGTTTGTTTCAGAACGGCCGTGAGCTGTCCATCAGGCCCAGCGGAAGCCGTCACATCAAGAAGCAGACATTTGTTGTACATGCTGGCACTGATACCACAGGAGACATCTTTTTCATGGAGGTAGGCACTTTGTCAATATTACCTTTCAGGGTTCTAGAGTATGACCAATTTGTTTGCACATGCGACCTAATTTCTCAAAAGTGCGATTTAAAAAAAATTTGAGGTTGTAACGGTACAAGTTGTGGACAAATAATTGTCCACAACTGTACAATTTGATCAACAAGAGACAGGACTCAGTATTTGCACGTCAGTTCATGCAGATGGACGTGGTTTGGGTTGTGCACGAGAGCCGAGATCCGTGCACGTTCTAATTTGTCGTCAATACATACACTTGTAACGGCTAATCACTGATTATCCGTTTGATGGTGTACTTAAACCGAAAACACATCGGGACTTTCTGTGCAGAGTAGCGGTGACCAACTGCGAGTACTTAAGCACTTCTAATTTTGAATGTTTTTTAAAATATATCTTGAGATGTTTTCAGTGTAAATTTCAGCTCAGTGAAGCACTTTTATGGCATAGCACTTTTCAGTTGGTTCTAATCCTTGTTGTGGAGCTGTGCTCCAAATAAAGAACTTTATGTTATCCAAGTTGTTGATTAAGAATTTAACAAATCAATATTGTCTGTATGGACAATGGCTTAAAAAAGAAAAAAGTGAACATTTAAAACTGTGGTGTTAAATGCAATGCGGGTGAAAATTTTGGGTGCACCTAACTTTTATGCTTTTGCACCTAAGAAAAAAAAGGTTAGCCTAGAGCCCTGCAGTTAGGATATTATTGTAATTGTTGTTCTCTGTGGTGTTTTACCTCCTGTTTCCCAAGGTTTGTGATGACTGCATAGTCCTACGCAGCAATATTGGCACTGTTTATGAGCGCTGGTGGTACGAAAAGCTCATCAACATGACCTACTGCCCCAAGACCAAGGTACTGTGTCTCTGGAGACGCAATGGTCAGGAGACACAGCTCAACAAGTTCTACACTAAAAAGGTCAGAACCTTTCAATTTAAGAGCATCATCTTACTGTAACAGTGTTAGTTTAGGAGAAACTTCAGTCATGAAACTCCCTTTGTTTACATGTTTCTAGTGTCGTGAGCTCTACTACTGTGTTAAAGACAGTATGGAGAGAGCAGCAGCCAGACAGCAAAGCATAAAACCAGGTATGTTAGTCATCTCGACAGGTGTACTGCTTTCTCATGATATGATATTGGTGTGTAGGAAAATATGGCCTTGGTCTCCATTTGAAGACAAATCTTGAGTACAACTACCACAATCCACTGCATGATTTCTTAAGGCTCAGGAGAAACAAACATACTTCTATATTCTGTTTATTGATTTACACTCAGTTTGTCTGTATTTCCATATCGACCATGTCCAAACTAATGCTTTCTTTCCTCAGGTCCAGAGCTGGGTGGAGAATTCCCTGTTCAGGACATGAAAACTGGTGAAGGAGGTCTGCTGCAGGTCACTCTGGAGGGAATTAATCTGAAATTCATGCACAGCCAGGTAAGAGGATAAAGACGAGAGCAGAACACTGATGGTCATCTCACACCAGGGCATGAAAACACTCACCCCTGATGGTTCAAAGTTCATCCATCCTCCTGTCCACCCTTCTGCCCATCTCTCTTATTTGACCTCCATCATTTCCTTTCATCATGTAACTGTCTTCCTCTATCAGAATCCAAACCAAACTCAATGAAATGAAAAAAAAAAACAAACTTACCAGTAGAAGTGAAAATGTTGACTAATCACTTTGATTGGCAAATATGAGCTCATACTTGATGTTATTGTTCCCTTAGAGGAAGAATTCCAGTTTGTGCTTTTGCTTTTTTGGATTTGCTTTTTCAGTTGGTTTGTGTGTGTCAGTCTGTGTGCATGTTTTCCAACGAAATCCGAACACATCTTTCCACACGAGTTTGTTTTGACATCTGTGGTGCTCAAACCTCACGTTTCTCTACTGTGTGGGAGGAGCTGAAGCGTTGCTATGTGTGCTGTGCATCAGTGGTAAGATGGATGACCTCAAGCAGAGACTTTTCATTAATAATTGGCTATTTAATAGCAACTTTCACCCTGAAGTTTGGACCCTTGAACATGTGTCATGTGTTGTCTTCACATCTGTGCAGTTAGTGGTCACTGGCCTTCATATGTTTCCTGAATGATGCACTGAAGTTAGACAGAGTGATATCCTACAGAAACTGCAGAACTGCAGAAATTCACAGACAGTGATGCTTAAAGGGATACTTCAGTATTTTTCACATGAATTTATATGTCATCAGCATCTTTACTTTGGTGCACCCACAGTGACTTAACCCTGACAGTGTCCCGTGAGTCGAGTTATGGTCCGGTTGTGGTCAAAGCGAAAGTAGTCCCGGCAGGTTTCCTGGGGTCAACGAAATAAAACGTGTTTCTTCTCAAAACGGCATGTGTTGGAATGAGTGATTTATTTGCATAACAAAACTGTCATTTTACAAAAACTCACACCTCATAATTCCTTGGAGAACCTTAGCAACTTCCATCAATTACTCGGCAGGGTTTGTGGCTGCTACGTGCAGGCACACAGCTGTTAGCAGTGACAACGCGCATTGATCGCTATTGAGAGAAAGTAGCTCCAAGCAATTACAAGGTGTGAGCTTTTGTTCTGTGATGGTTTTGTTATGAAAATAAGTCACTCATTCAAACACATATTGTCCGACGTACTTTCTTAATGGATTGGCCTTTCGTCTAAATGGGGCCGGTGTCATGGGTACCCCAAAACGATATCTTTGGAAAACCTGTCCCAGAATGGGAAGATCTGGTGACGGTGCCGTTTCTGCACCCATCTGGACAAGTCTAGGCAAGTAAAATGTGTGTGTTCACAACCACGTCATGACCACATGACTGGATTAAACAGCAGCCTTCCACCCATAGCATTCATTCTTGTCACAAGACAGCGACAAGACACCAACAATGGCGAACAACAGAGTAGCAGTGGTGAATGCATTGCTAAATTTAATGCCGTTATTGTTGTTGTTTATGTCTGTGTGGAACCGGTAGAAAAAGGGATGTGTGCGCATGCGTACTACTTCTTCTATAGTTCTCTTGTAAACGATAGGACTGGCTTAGGGGTGTGGCATGTGAATTGTATTGGTTTCAACAAGCATTTTGTCCCCATGCTGATGCAGATTTTTTACTGAAACATTTCCATTTTTACGTAATGTCTGTTTAACACTGTTTCAAAACAAAACCCGTATCAAACTCGTCTGGATATAGCCTTATTTTGTTGACCCCAGGAAATCTGCCGGGACTACTTTTGCTTTGACCAAAACCGAACCAGAACTCTACTCACAGGACACTGTCCGGGGTAGATCACTGTGGGTGCACCAGAGTAAAGATGGTGATTCTATACAAATTCACGTGAAATTAAGTTTTTTTTTGTTTTGTTTTGTTTTTTGTTTTTTAAAGAGAAACATTATGCATGGAAAATCTGCAGTCATTGACCTGATTTACCAGCGTAACATATCAGTAGATCAGTCATTACAAATGGAGGAATTATTTATTAATATGCACTTAATTTGAACTTTCGTTCACATACATCAGGTGTTTAGGATCACTCCTGTATCTGATTACAAAGCACCAATTGACATATTCAGCCTCACTGTGATGAAGCTGTTGGGATCTTCAGTTTTAAGCACAGGGCCAGTTCCATTCAAAACGCCTCCATTTTCTCTAAAATAAACACATGCAATTCATGTAATAGCTTGCCTTCTTTTGAGAATTATTGCTAAAATAGTTGAAATTACAGGTTTTTGGATGGGTTGATTGTGGAGTTTCCCACAGAAACAATAAAGGTGAACTGACCTGAACTAAAAGTGTTAACCTCGACATCAAAGTGAGAATAATAAACATATACATATAAATAATACACATATCATAGATAATGAGTCACTAAATAAAACATTGTTTTTTACCAATCACTAATTTTCAACCTTTGTCCAACAATGGCTTTAAAACAATCAAAATTTTTAAATATTAATCTTGAACTCAAGTTGGAAATTAATACAACAAAATATTGTGCCGCTTATTATTAGCAGATTAGTTTTTTGTTTGAATTAAGCAAAAAATAAATGCAAATGGAACAAGTGAAAATTATCTTGGTAAGATTTCTTAAAATAAGATTTTCAAGATCTACAGTCTCCAAAATATGTTCTTATATTTCATTCAATTCTAAATTACTGTTTAGGTAACTGTATTATTTTAAGTTTGATTATATATTCTGGCAAGAAATGATGAAAAATACACTTGGTAAGATTAAAATGTTTGGATTGTGGAGAAAACTTGAACTTGGATTTGTAAAAAGGCTTGGAGCCTGTAGTGGCCATCAGTGGTATTACAATTTAATACCATCCCAGCCCCTTATAGCTTCAGTCTGTGGTCATTGCATCCAGGGCTTTAATTTAGAGACTATAGAGGTGTTTTCAAATTAAGACTGGTAAGTGCACAGGACTGAATAAACAAAGGAAACTACCATGTCACTGTATACAGACTATAATAAAGGATATGAAAATGCAACTGAACGTAGATTATGTTAAACCTGAAACATGGACATTTCAGTCTCAGTCAAACTTTACTGTCTAATGTTAAACCAGTGTGTGTGCATTAGTCCACATTTAGTCGATTTTTATTAACTATACTAATTGAGCATACGCAACAACGGGCCTAAGACTTAATCTGAATCATCACATTTAAAAGGTTTTATCCACACCTTCAGTTGTTCATTGGTGCATATTTAGCTGCCAATCCCTCAGCAGCAGCAGCAGCAGCAGCTCTGTTCAGTATTGAATCTGACTGAATGTCTTAGTAAAGCGTAAAAACACAGTTTGTTTACGTGAGCACCACATGTTAGCTGCCGGTCGTCAGCGTTGGTGTGAACTCCCTGTCCGTCCGTAAACGCCCTCATTTATCTGTTCTGTGTGAGAGGAAGTGGTGTTGTGCCAGCCCTTGTTGCTGGAGGAGGAGGCATGGAGGGCTCTGGGGGGGTCGATCCAGCTCTCAGGTCCATTAGTCCAACCTGTAGTCCTTATTTATTTATTTATTTATTTTTGTGCCATCATTCTTACACTTATTCTGGTATTTTTTATTTATTAATTAGAATTTTTTTTTGTTTGTTTGTTTGCGGGGACTGATTCTCTGGTGGCGGGTTTTCTCATTGGCTCTGGCGTATACGTAAACCTGAACCTGTCCGAGGCTCCCGTGGACAATAGCGCCCTCTCCGAGTGTCGTCAAGTGCTTGTGCTTGTGTCCGATAATAATCCAAACCATTTCTCTCCCATGCTCTCTCCCCCTGCAAGGAGCGGAAGGTACACAACCTCTGCTGTGTTTGCTTTTTAGCAGTCACATCTTCTTGGGTTTTTTCTTTTTCTGTTTTCTTTCCTCTTATTTTTTTTTCTTTTCTTTTCTGTTTTCTTGTCGTAGCTGTATGGCAAAACTAATTTTGTGTCCTTGTCTACATTTAAAAAAAAAAAAAAGAAAAAAGGAAATTCCATGTCTGCATCATATGGGCCATCACCAAACAGAAAATAAAAACTAAAATAAAAAATACAATTTTATATATATATATATATATATATATATATATATATATATATACAAAAAAAACCCACAAGTAGTACTCACCTCCTTTTTGCTATTTACATCTAAATCTAAATCTGTAGCTGTGTTCAATCATTTGGAAACCCTGCCCTCTTTTTTTGTTTGTTTGTTTTTGGGTTTTTTTGGAGCTTTGAGCAGAGCCTAACGCATTTCTCCTCATTTTAACCGTCGCCCATGTATGCGTTCGATCATGGAAACTTCTCATAGTGTGCTTTTCTTTTCTTTGGTTAGCTGTTAAAAGCTTGCATTTCATGTGTAGTGGATTTCTTTTTGACCTTTCATACTGAATAAAAACAAGTTGGTTAATTTGTTTATAAAAAAAAAAAAAAAACAACAAAAAAAAAACAGATGAAGTGTTTTCTTTCATCCAGTGTTGTTGAGTTAATAATGTTCTGTCTTTGTTTTGTTTGTTTTTTTGTTTGTTTTTAGGTTTTCATAGAGCTGAGTCACATTAAAAAGTGCAATACAGTCAAGGGAGTCTTTGTCCTGGAGGAATTTGGTAATTACACCATCTATTGATTTTAGGCCTGTACTCGGCACGGCAGTAACTCAGCTTCATGGCCGCAATGTATTGACAAGAGCAGCTAAAGGGAAATTAAATTAGATTCAGGTCGTCATGAGGGATGTAAAGAGGTGTCAGAGGATGTGGTGGAGGTGATGATTAAATAGAGACAACAAAGCAGTGTCATAGAGTAGATATGGTATTTAAGAACAGGTACGGGGAATACACTTTATTTCCCATTAACAACCAAAAATCAGTCGCTCAAAACTGTGTCTGCTTAAGGAAACTTTATTTGTCTGTCAAAAATAATAAATTGCCAAGGAACTCATCTTCTATAAATTTTAAAATGCCTTTGTTTTATGGGCAGATCATAACTAAAAATACTTAAAAACTAAAATAGGGAGCATCCTTAGTTTGTCACACTGCAGACACTGCTCACTTCCTGATGAAGGCTTGTAGTGGAAACGCATATAAGTATTTTTAGTTATGATCTGCCCATAAAATAAAGGCATTTTAAAATTTCTAGGAGATGAGTGGTTTTGGCAATTGTACTATTTTTGAAATGGATTAAGACTGTCACCAAAGAGCTCCAAACACTATGATAGATAGATAGATAGATAGATAGATAGATAGATAGATAGATAGATAGATAGATAGATAGATAGATAGATAGATAGATAGATAGATAGATAGATAGATAGATAGATAGATAGATAGATAGATAGATAGATAGCATTGAAAACACCCCATCCCATTCAAAAACATTCTATAACATAAAAAACAGATAAATAAGTAGTTTTTTTAATTTCATATTATTATTAACAGGTATTGCAGAGGGCATTAAGTATTTGTTTTATACTTGTCTTTCCTGGACATTTGGGATTTCATTATCTCAAAGGTTAAAAAAAAAAAATTAAATGAAAACGGTCATATTACTTCACCCGTAAATGTCTTCTACATTTTAATTCTTTTCGTTAGTTGAGTTTGTATGATTTAATCGCTTTTCTGAATCTCTACAAAACCAACACTCAAACCTGAGCTATTAGACAGTTTATTATTTTTAACCTGATTCATAAATACTGTTTTTCCTAAAACTACATGATACACACATTCACAAGAAATATATTCAAAGAAGTAAATGGGTTGTATTTTGGAAGGAACAATTTCTAAATACCCTAAGAGATGTAAAGTAGCACAACTGACTTAAACCCATAAAGACCCAGTGTTACTTGTGTGTCGGTTCCAAAATGAGTTAGTTTGTATTTACATTTTTTAAAGTGATTCCTTAGCATTTATTACAATTTGATCTACTTTATTTCTTTGTTTTTTTTTTTCAGTGTTAATCACATATTGCCTTATATTTAATTTATTGGCCATGTAGATGTTCATTAAAGTTGATGGTTATTTAATCCGAGAAAAGGGATGAAACGGTGATTTGTTCAGCAACAGTATCAGTAACTAAGCAGAAATAAACTAAGCATGCTGTTTCCATGTTCACTATAGAACCTCAGTCATCTTTTTATGGTCATCAGATATGACCCATTAGACGTTCTAACTGCATTTTACACTCATTAAGTATTGACAGGAATAGTGGATCAATAGGTATTAAACATTGCATATCAATAGCTGATTTTGGTCAACAGTGAATGTTTGATAGCCTAGCTTAGCTCGACCCTCCTGGGGGTGTTGAAATCTAATCTAAATCTGATTGGTTGTAGTACCGTCCTATTATACAGAGGATTTGAAAGACATCCTTTTAGCCCCGCCTCCCCTGACTATGAAACACCACTAGACCTATACATGGAATGAAAAGGGATAGCACGGATAGGCTAGCTGTTTGGGTCTTTATGGGTTGAAAACTACACTGAGACCAAATATAACACATGTATAAATCAACTATATAGTACTGAAATACCTTTTAATTTTCTTAATAATCTTTTTCCAGAGAATTCATGCATCAGATTTTGCAGTGTAATGTAATTAGAATCAATTAATAAAAGTGAAGGTGAAACAAATTGAACCCGTCAATGGTTTTGTTGTTTATGCCTCATTCTTAAATTACTTTTACTTCTACATGTACTGTTTAAACAATATATCTTAAAGAAAAATAACAGATAATCACTCTCAAACAGTAAATACTGTATTTTCTGGACTATAAGCCACTACTTTTATGTTTTGAACCATGAGGCTTATACAAAGGTGGGGCTAATCTGTGGATTTTTTCTTCCACCACTAGGGGCGCTCTAACCGCAATTAGAATCAAAACTACTAAGAACAATCAATGCAAAGAAGAATACATTACTTTTTCGGGCAACAAATTACCAACTGTTAATTATTTTCAAATTCTCACTCCTTCATCATGGAACCTACACAAAGAAGTTGATATGATGCAAGTGTTAAGTTGAAAGCTATCGATCTTACTATCCAGGAAGGAAACCACGGTGCTGCATGTATGTTTAACATCAATGAATGTATGGTGAGACATTAGAGTTGCAGCAGAAAGAGCTCATGCAATGCCAAAAGTTTGAGAAAAAAAAAAAAAAAAAAAAAAAAGCTATTAGAGGACATAAAAGCAGGTGGTCTGAACTTCCTGGACATACATGTGCTGTGTTAAAAAACACTGTTAGGAAAAAAAATGTTCAGGTACATACATGTAACTACATTTACAGTTCAAAATCGTACATGCAGTAAATATCAGATTTTTCAACATAGATATCTGCGACTTATATATTATTTATTTATTTATTTTTTAAATACAGTGGATGCGGCTTATAGTCCAGAAAATACAGTATTTGATTTAACTGTACATCTGAGATCTATCATTATATCAGCAGTTATGTTATAGGATACACAATATTTCAATATACTAAAGAAAACTAAGATCACACTGTTGTGTAGAATCAGTCTATTTAACCACATTGTCTTTGATAAACCCAACAGTATCACACTGAGTCGACTTGTATTTTCTTAAATCTACCAGAAAGTGAAAGTCAGTTTAGTCATGACCGTACAGACAGAGTATTAAAAACACAACTCTACTACATCCACAGGTGTAGTCGTAGGTGAATAAAGTGTAGGTGCTGTGTGTGTGTTGGGGTGGTGTCCAGGAGTGTCTCAGTTGAGGCGTAGGTGCAGGTGTGAGCAGTAGGGGGCGCTGTGCCGGGTTACTGCCGTGTCTCTGTGCTGCTTTTGTAATGTTGCCCTCATCTTTGCCACTATGAAAACCTTCATTCTCCAGCAGGTAAAGTCTTGTCACCTTTCTCCTTCTTACTCTAATTCTGTACACAGTATTTCTTCTCTCCATCCTTTCATCCATCTTTTTTATTTGTACTTTTCTGTACCTGACTTTTTCTTTGGATGTATTTTTTTTTTGTTTTTGTTTTGACTTTTATTTCCTTCTCGACCCGCTTCTCATTTTGGAGCTCCTCATCCGTCATCTGACAGTCTGCCTCGGTTTCACAATGAGCCGACATCTTGCTGGGACTGTTTGAGAAGGAGGGGGGGGGGGGGGTCCTGCCATCCCTACCCCCTTTTCCTCCATCCGTCCAGACCCTCTCCCTTCATCTCCCTCTGCTATGGGTTCACAGTTACTAATGAAAAGTCCATCTGTCCTGTGGACAGCGATGCCGTCCTGGGTCAGAGGACCGTAGTCTCGTAGCTGCTTTTGTCCCATCTTTAACTTTGGGGTCAGCGGGTGTCTTTTTTTTTTTTTTTTATTTTTATTCTATATTTAGAATTTAACCCTTTCCAATCAGTCCATTGTCGACTGTTGTTTTTCTTTGTCCATTTGCGTGGGTCGTGAACGTCCTCCAGATGAACCTTTAACGTCCCTGTGAAATGATGAAGCTATGTTTACACTAACCCCAGTATTTTAGAAAACACACACATTTGCCTTTGTTTGTGTCTTTCATTTATACACAGAGTTTTTTTCCTCTGAAAACACATCTTCATAAAAACTCTGGCAAAAGTGACGCTTTTTTCAAAAAGTCTGTTTTTGTGTTTGTGTTTAAAGAGATCAAAACAAACTTTGAGGCTAATTTTGAACCACAGAGAACAGCATCTTACATCTGGTAACCATGGATACACTCTGAACAGCAGCCTTTCTTTCATTAACAGTTCTATTCGCAAGTTTGCTTTTCAAAATAAAGCTGATCCAAGTCATAGACCAGCAGAGATGCATCAGGGGTCAGAGGTCAGCAACTGAGCATGTTCTTGTGAGCGATCAAAGAGCGTGCTGTGCCCGTAACGACACATTCCACACAAACCATGTGCTTTACTTTCTTCCGTGGAATGGAACAGGAAGTAGGAGTGTCGGTGATGAGGCGTCTGATTGGCTTGTGTGGAGATGTCATTGGTGTAGCACTGCCACCCACAGGCTTGGTGTGGGTTAACAGCTCTTGACAGTGTATTTATGCAGATCAATATAAACATAAATAAAAGAAAACACTGCTGCGTGCACAAATTTAATTTATATTTTTTTTAATGGAGCTTAATTATTATGCGTTTCAAAAACACCTGGGTTTGTGTAAACATAGCCTTAAGCTAAAACCCTCATTTGAATAAAGTTCTTTCCAATTTGTTCCACTGGACTCTTTCTGACCCACAACCCCCCCGTTTTTCCCCCTGTTTTCTTCTTTGTTTACTTTCCTTGACTTTTCCAACCTCTGAAACATGATGAACTCACTGAAGTTCCTGCTGCCTTTCAATTCTTTGTTTTGTCTTTTGCATCGACGTAGTTCCTGAAACTAAAGAAGTGGTGATCCACAAGTACAAGACCCCCATGGTGAGTCCCACTCCTTCTACCTGATGTGAATTATACGGCACATGCAGCTGTGGACGTTTCACAAGAGATAATTTGCAATTCAAGAATCAAGAATCTTTATTGTCATTATACAGGCATAACGAAATTCTGAGTAGCAGCTCTAGGTTTCAAATAGAAGAATAAAAAAGATTTTAAAAATAGAGGATATAATAAAAGAAATATATATATATATAGAATATAAGAGAGGACATAAAGCACACATGAAATAAATAATGTTAAAATTAAGGTAGCAATGAGTAGTGCAAATTGGAGCAACTAAGGTGACAGCGCAGTTTGTGCAATCTGGCTTCTGTTTGGGGGGGTGTTGGAGGAGATGGCGTAATGGATTTCACAGCCCTTGGGAAGAAGCTGTGTTTCAGTCTGTTTGTATGGGCTTTGATGGTCCTGAACCTCTTCCCAGAGGGAAGGGGCACAAACATAAATGTTAAATAAATCATAACTAAATAAATACTTGAATGCTTTCAACATTTTAATGAATCCATTACCTGTGAAAAACTGTAATGGACAAGTTAATTTAACTTTATATCTCAAAATGTGGTTCATTAACTGCATCAAGATGAACCAATTTAAAACTTTTAATTATCTACATATCAAAAAATAATTCCCACTTTTAATAACTATTATTAGTTCAAAATAAGCCTTATTAACATAACAGTTACCAGATTAACACAGTAGTTAAAAAAAAAACAAAATAGTCTTTATATAATAATTCATGGGTTATTGTGAGAAAATTAATTATCTCATGTTAATGTAAAACAAAATACTCATCCTATTTACATAGTTCTGTTCATTATTAAAGGAAAGTCATCATACATGTTGTTCTGAGATAATGACCTTAAAGCACAAACAGCCACTTCAGACATAACACAGTAATTAACTGTGCATATATTAACGTAAATAAACAACACCAGGTCTTACCATATATTGACAGAACCATAACCCATCACCACCACAAAAGAAATTAATCAACCAATTACTGCAGAAATGATTTGTTACACTAATATAATCAAACGGTTACTTATTATCTTGACATAATTATTGTCCAATTATTCAAAAACACTTGGTTTTCTTTAATGTCTTAGCATGGAATAATTAGACCAGAAATAAGGTTTGCTATTGACATTTTTCGTTTTATTACTATTACTGAAATTCCTATCGGTATTTTATACATCTTTGTTAATGCTATGGAATTTAAAAATAAAATATATATATATATGTGTGTGTGTGTGTGTGATATATAAGTAATTATTACCAGAGAACAGCTACGTATAATAACTGGAGGTCTACAGGAGGTCTAGTTTTGTCTGAGTTTATAATGGTTTAAGACTGGGTTGAATTTCAGTTTCATGAACATACATGAACATGAAAAGTGTCGTAGTTAATGTGTTGAACCAGTTTTAGTCTAAAATCTGAATTGTATAAATATTAATTCCACATCGTTTGGTACCAATCTGAAAGTTCTGTGACCCTCCGTTCTTGAGTTATAACTGATAATGTGATCTTGACCTTTGACCTTTACTCAAATGGATCATTGCATGTGATGTGCATTAGCTATATGTATATGCTCATGTAATTTCATGGTCATATCTCAAGTATTCGTTGAGTTTATAGCATGATATGTCTCTACACACACATACATACAAAGGTGATTACAATAATCTCCGTCCAACCAGTGCTGCGTTAGATTAATTAATTTTATGGATAATAATAATAAGTAGACATCTCATCAGAAGGACAGCAGATTGTTTGGCCCACATTGGTATTGGTGTCAGTTATTAGTAAGTTGTTCAGACATTTTTCAGGTGGATTTTTTGCTTCTCTCCCACTCTAGGTGATGACATCACCCACTGATAAAAAGTCAGATTTTGGTGAATTTCTTGAGTTCTGTATCAAGAACCATAAATCCTATCATCAAAATCAAAATCTGTTCTATTAAAAATGAACGGGTTTATCTGGACTTTTCAGTGTGAAATATATACGAGACCACAAATGTAATCTTTGGGCCAATCCAAACCTTTTTTCCTGTTTACTGCAGAATGTTTTGATGCATTATTTGGGAGTAAACATGGTCCACTTTGTTTTGGATAGATATTTTTGACTGTTTCTTTTTTTTGCATTTTATTTATTTTTATTAATGTGTAAAACCTTAAGGAACCAAAGTGCTTCTTTCCTTGTGTTTTTAACTTGTGACAGACTGTGAATGATGACAGTGGTGTGTTTAGTGTCAGTTGTGTGTTAGTTGTGCAGACTGACATCAGCCTGTTGACCTCAGTCTGACCTGAACCACCACCATCATCATCATCATCATCATCATCATCATCATCATCATCATCATCATCATCATCATCGTGTTCTTCTCTGCAGGCTCATCAGATCTGTTACTCCGTCCTCTGCCTTTTCTCCTACGTGGCGGCCGTGAAGGGGAAAGAGGCTGAAGGAAAACCCAAGATGCTGTCACCGAGACCCCTCCCCAGTTAGTCTCCACTCACCCCCCCCCCCCCTTCTGTGCCTCTATTTGAAACAGCATCTCAGCTCAAAAGAAAAACCCACAGACTTTTGACAATCCCTAAGTTAATTCTAAGCACACGACTCCCCCCCCCCCCTCCTGTGTAAACACACCTAACACCCTTTGTAGACCCCCCCCCCCCCCCTCCCCAATTGTGTAGATGTATTTGCTCCTGGTCTGTGATGTCCTGTAAATACTCTTAACACCCTTCATCGCTGTCGTCCTGATGATGAACATCCACCCACCAGATAAATGTTTGCCTGCTACTTTACCCCAGGGACAAGCGGTTCCCCTTGACCCCCACCCCACCCACCAGAGAGACCCGGATCCTTATGCCCCCTCCCCTCCCTTATTTTTATGAGAGTGACCTGAGGCGTACTTGTGCATGCAGGTCCCGTGCACAGCCTTGACTCTTAAGCGTTTTCTGTCTACGTTCGACTGTAGTTCAACCTGTGCCGTGGTTTTACTGTAAAGGTCCAGTTGAGTCTGAATCCACCGGTTCCACATCCACAGAACCCTGAAACATGCTACTGTACACTGCACCAGAGCATCGCATGTAAGCGCTTCTCCAGGGTGTTTAGAACCTAAACTAATGTGAGTGTTCATGACGTGTTTATCTCGGCCGTCGAGGTCTGATTCCTGTCGTAGTTCTACTGTAAAACTTCTGTCTGTGCTGTTATCAACTGCATGTTACTATGAGTGACAAATAAATATTATATATATATATATATTTCTATATATAGTATTTATTTAATATAAACCTATATTAACTGAACATTTCTGAAAAAAAGATGTTAAATTGTTGATTTGCTAGATGTGCAATACATAGGTAGTTTAGCCATCGATGGAGCCAGGTTTCAGTTCACTGGCTTCAACAGAGTGAAGAATGTACCAAACGTGGGGTTTTGTTTTTTATATATATATATATATATATATATATATATATATATATATATATATATATATATATATATATATAAAATGTCTGAAGTGATTTCTGTGTGACATGACTGTTTAAAGTATAAAACCTCATGAGACAGAAAACAGCTGCTCTGATTGGACAAAGAAAAGCCTAGTTTTCACACTGGCCACACCCACCAAGTAGTGATGTCACAGCAGAGGTTTCCAGGGTCGTTGTATTAGTCGGTCCCTCCAGGATTTCGTGAGCCTTATTTGACATGGTTTCGTCCTAAAATATGTGGCTGAATTTGTGTTGAAGCTGCAAATCGCAAAATCGTGGAGGGTCTGATTAGAGAAGGATAGTGACAGAGAGAATCACATCAGCCTCGGAAACAGTGGCTTTGTCAATGTGATTTTTGTTTTTTTTTAATAATAGAAGAAGCATTTTATGTAGATATAAAAATTTTTTTCCTAAAATCAGTGCGATTATGGTGTTACATCAGGAAAACACCACCTTTACCTGTTTTTTTTTTTTTAAACGTTTTTTATTTAGAATAGCCGCTTTATTCTGTAATGTGAGTGTGATTGATCGTTGGAATATGGCTGAATATTTCTGTTGAGGGTTGTCGTTCTCCCTCCATTTAAAGAACTACACACTGTTTTAGCAACGACACATTTAAAAGCACAGATCAAGTTCTTTTCCAGGGGTTTAGTTATTTTAATATATGCCACGGTACTTCATATTCCACAAATTCACATTCTGTTCCTCACACAGTTTTGCTAAAGTATCGATAAATCAGTATCTGGGGAAAAAAAAAAAAAAAAATCCATCGTCATGTTCATTAACCTGTTGTGAACAAATGACAGCATCAACATGGGTGACATGCTCCTCTGTCTCCTACTCCGTCCTACATACAGTGTCCTGAGTGGAACCCCCACCCCCACCCCTCTCCTCAGCAGCTGTTCTCTGTCCTGTGAATGAGTGCGAGTTTCCCCGTCAGACGTGTTGAAATCGTGGTCGTCCTCTGCCCCTAACCCTGATGGGAAATGGAGTCTTAATGTCGTTTGTGTTCCGTGCTAGTACAGAGCGTGAGTGTGCGTTTGTGTGGACATTTTCTCCAGATCAGCAATATATGGGTACAGTTGTTCTCACTGGAAGATGTTTTATTTGAATTCTGCTTGTACTTAAAAGTCGTTTAACTGTGGAGTGAAGTCAGATCGACACCGCAATGCTGTGGACAGGACTGGTTCCACAGATCAGAGTGGGAACTGGATCAGCGTTTTGCTTCAGTTATAAGGACATTTAAAATAAAATAAAAAAAAAACAAAACTGGATTATTCCACCCATCTGTCACTGTATGAGCCAACTGCTGTAACCGGAGGGAATAAATGAGGAGTATTCCAGTGATTGAAAATGTATTTATAGAATATGTACAGCTTTGGCAATATAATAAAGTTGTCCCAAAATGAAAAACAGAGCTGTGGGTTATTTGTGAAAGAAAAACAAAACTCGGCTGCACTTTTAACTGGTTTATTTCACCAAAATGTTTCATACAAAAAAGATCAACTCACATGTTCTGACTGTTTTTTGGTTTGTGAAAAACTTAAGTTGTTCTGGCACCAACATCCACCGAAGTAAATGAAGATATAAATACAACCTTATAAACCAAAGATCAGGTCAGATTTATGAAAACTGTTCACACCAACAAATAACATCCAAGAATTTATTCTTAAAGGGATACTTCACTATTTTTCACATTGATTTGTATGGGATCAGCATCTTTACTCTAGTTGCACCCACACTGATTTACCTCTGACAGTGTCCTGCGAGTCGAGTTCTGGTCTGGTTTTGGTCAAAGTGAAAGTAGTCCCTGCAGGTTTCCTGGGGTCAACAAAATAAAACCTGTTTCTTCTCAAAACAATATATGTTTAAGTGATTTATTTGCATAACAAAACCATCACGGAACAAAAACTCACACATCGTAATTGCTTGGAACTACTTTCTCTCAATAACAATCAATGTGCGTAGTCACTGCTAACAGCTGTGCGCCTTAGCAAACTACTTTCATCAGTTGTTTGGCAGTGTTTGCAGGTGCACAGCTGTTAGCAGTGACAACGCGCATTGATCGAGAGAAAGTAGCTCCAAGCAATTACGAGCTGTGAGTTTTTGTTATGCAAATAAATCACTCATTCAAACACATACTGTTTTAAGAAGAAACACATTTTATTTTTGTGACCCCAGGAAACCTGCTGGGACTACTTTTGCTTTGACCAAAACCCAGGGTTCCCGTGGATCTAGGGTTGCCAACTGTCCCGATTTGTCCGGGACATCCCGAATTTGAGGTGTATTTTATTTGCCCTGTTGGCTTGGTGTTAAATTTGATTACAAATGGCATTTTAAAAAAAAAAGTCTTTAAAAGTCTTGAATTTACCTTGCAGTGATCTGTCGGAACCATGAAAACTGGACCAGAACTCTAGTCACAGGACACTGTCAGGGGTAAGTCACTGTGGGTGCACCACAGTAAAGACGGTGACTCTATACAAATTCATGTGAAAAATAGTGAACTATCCCTTTACATTTAAGAAGTGGATTCTGGTAAAGACACAAGTTGGTGTTTAAGCGAAGGGAGGTAGTCATGAAACATTATTAGACCAGTTTTGTATTTTTCAATATCTTGTTCATTTTAATGCTTGGTAAATATGATAAATGACAAAAACGACTCGTAGTAGTTTAATTTCAGAGCTGATGTCTAGCTATTTTCATGTGTTGTTCATAACTACAGTTCTTACATCAATAGCTATGGCATTGTACTGGAAAAAACTGGGTTTATTTCATTTTAGTTTTTTCTGGTTTAGTCAGTACTTGATTGTCTAGGCATTGTTGGTCAAATAATGTTTTTACATGACTAGTTAGTGAAAACTAAATCTAAAGTGCAAAACTTAGCTGACAAAATAAAAATACACAACCAACAAAGCAACGTAAAGTAAAATGACACAGAAAAATTAGCTACGTTTGGTTTAACTAATGCGGTTGAGTTCAGAAGAAACTGCTTTACATGTAACTGATGTCGTTTCTCAGTCCCTCCAGGATTTGGCGGACGTGTTTTTAGATTGTTTCGTCCTAAAATGTCTGATGTTGCATGAGCTTTTCCGAAAAATTGCGATGAAAGTTGTGGTAATTTTTTTTTTAGGCTTTTGTTGTGGAAGGAAGTGAAAGTTGTGTTAAATAGTTGGGATTTTCCTTTTTGTAATCAAAATGAAATCATATTTCAAATATTTAGTTACGAGAAAATTAATTCAAAGTCATTGTGATCTGGTCCTCAAAAAACTACCTTTGACCGAGATGGAAAATAAACGATTACAAGGATTACAAAAATGCAACAATTTTTTTTTTTCCAAATGCACCTGTTGGTTCAAAGGTTAAAGTTCATATGACCTCACAACACTACATGAAGTTATAAAACATAATATAAATGTCTCAGCCAGTCAAAAAAATAACATTATTACTAGTACTGTGTACTGTGTGGTAGAGGCAGTTTCTGACAAAAATAGAACAAAGACACTGAGATATTAAGACAATTGTTAAAATATGGCAAATAAAATATTACCTGAACGACAAAAATGCAGTAAAAAAGTACTCTTCCAAATGCACCTGTTGGTACTAGTGATTTATTTTAGTCGTCAAATGTGAACTGCTGGCCGTGCACATGTTTCTTCGTACTGTAAGGTAAACAGGAAAAGATGGAAGGAGGAGCTTCAGACGTCATAAATGATTGGTCATATTTTGCGGGAAAGTCGCATTGATTGGTTAAAATTGCAACACTGCGCTGAATTCATGGCGATTTGCTGAATTAGCATCGCGAAATCCTGGAGGGTCTGCCTATCACCTTTTCTGTCCAGATTACCATGGTAACTAGGCTCTTGGTTCTGTGATTATTAACTTCGGACTGATCAAACACTAGAGCTCAGTCTGAAGCCATTTTACACCAGGCCCTGGTTTCCATGTTTAAAACCTGTTGAATTGTAACCGATTTGAGCTTTTGAGGAGGTCTCTATGGAAACGCATTTGACCAATGACATCCTCTGTTCCAGCTACTGTTAATTGTCACTGATCCGAGGTTCCTAGTATCCGGGTTCTCCTACAGTTTGAGCAACATCTGGAGCTTTTGTTGATTTCAATAAAACTACTGTAAATAATGACAGTATTTCACGAAAATTAACTTTTACACACACGAATTTGGGAGGTTATGGTCTGTTTTACCAGAAGCTTTTCGGTTTCTCCTACTCTGGCTCACTTCCTTCTGCGCCGAAGTCTAAAGGTAGAACCGGGGTCTAAAAGGAACAGTGAACAGCCTTTAAATGTAGTAAATACAAAAGGCTGATCCTGAATCTGTCTTATTGAAGAACTAGTCGCATGGAAAAATGCATCTACGTATATGATCACTTCCTGTCTTTAAGCCACTGTTTTAACATGTGTTGAACATTCATTGTTGGAGGATTTCAAATCAGATCAATCCATCTTACTGTTCAGTCAGACACTCTAGAGGAAACCAACTGCATCCCGACTGCCAGTAAAACAACATTTAGAGTTGACCTACTGGCAGGTGGAATGTGACGGTATGTTTCATGAAACAAGCCCACATTCTAAAGCCCCACATTACATGAGGTCCACAAACGCATTACGATCAACATAAGGCGGAGTTCACAAATCTGAACCTGATCTGAAAACTTCACCTGATCCACAGCGGCTCCATTCTACTTTTTCTTTTTAAAGAAATAACTTTTTTTTTTTTTAAATCACAACAGCGACATGTGGAGGTACTCATATTTTCATTTTGCGCTGGTGTAAAATGGCACATAAGGGTTTGACTCCATTTCTAAGACATTTCAGAATACAATACAGTGTTACCTCAACTTATGAAAGACCCAGCGAATGAATAATCCAAGTTACGAAAAAACCTTTACGTCACCTCTTCGTCTCTGAATATGTAAGAAAATTCAATTTACGAAATGAAAACGAAACCCCCGAGACGTAAATACACATCGGCTATGAGGGAGCTACCCATGATGCTTTTGGTGACCTTTGACCCTCATTTATCACAGAGTTCTAACAGGCTAAAGGACAGAGTTACTGTTTGGTGAGTTTTTTCCCAGTGTGCTCATTGAAACTTTATTACAGTACGTATTCATTATTCATCATGAGCTCAAAGAAAGTGGTTCCTGGTGTGAATGAAAAGACACCAATAGAAGTGAAACAGGAGATGATTTAAAAAAAAAAAAAAAAAAAAAAGGAGGAGGAGGCAGTTATTATTCCATCAGCACCAATTAAAGACATGCTGGACACATTTAATCAACTTTCCAAATTCCTGGAAAAAAAAATCACCCAGAAAAAATGTTCACGCGTCGTGCTATCGCCCAATATGACGACGTATGCCTGGCACATTTTAGGAAGATTATGAAAAGTGGTCAAAGGCAATTGTCTTTGGATCAATATTTCACAAAAACGTCCGTCAACAAACATTGTTGAAAGTGAAAGTGACGATTAAAACAACCACAATGGTATGGAAATGATTTACATGTCTGGTTCATTTTAATGGTTTAATGTTAAGTCAGTGAAGACACATTTACTAACTGAGACCAATAAATTACATCTAAAATCTACATTTTCTTTTACTTTTAACACATATTTCATACAAAATGTGGATACATTTATCATTTTTAAAGGGTTTAGGGGGTAATATTGGGGGCCTTGGAATGAATCAGGTCTTTTACATGTAAAATACGACTATTTACAAAACTACTTCTGGAACTAATTAATTTCATAAGTTGAGATACCACTGTATATCTTAAGTCATTTTACCATAAGATACTTAATAGTTTTGTCAGTGCTGAAAACAGAACCCCCCCTCCCCATCATACTGGGGCAGAAACAGACCAGTCCATGATGATTGAATTTGGTTGAACTGTTTCATTGTCATTCATATTAATCTGTAGAAGGATGAGTTAAAGACATGTTAAGGCGAGGGCAGTGACTAATGTAGGCACAGGGAGGGTTGAGGTAGAACTACAGCAACATATGCCAAATGTTTCAGCTGGAAATGATCACTTTACAAAACCTAACATCACACATGAGAATATGAACCAAAGGTGAACCCATAAAACTTCACCATTCAGTTCACTCTTACACAAAACCTTTCCTACATACAATTATTTTTCTCACCAGTCACTATGACTTACCAGTTCCAAAACACCCCTGGATTTGAAGGCTTTGAGCTTTTCCTTTAAAGCACGTATCTGGATTGCACTGTATGTTTAAAATTTCTGTGTTAGAACTTGAAAGCTGATAAGAAAGGCGTCGTTGGCTTGAGCGCGTCATAATCACACATTTAAGAAATGATCATGGATCAACTATGTCCATAGTTTTGTCACTGTCGTCCAAACTTTGTAAAAGTACTGCTTAGTTTAGCTCAGGTGTTTGTTTTTTTTAGCACCGTTTGCCATCGTTAAGAGTGCGTGTGTTGACCTTTGGCCCTTCGTTGGTCTCACTTGTCGTGCTGGACTGATGTGCGCAGGATCCTGAGGCGACTCATGACCTCGTCCCAGTCCAGGTAGGCGCCTTCCAGGTGACGTCGTTCCTCTGGGTGGCTGAGGAAGCTTCCCCGGCCGTGCAGCAGACGCCAGTTATCGAAGGTCACGATGTCACCTGGAGTACAGCGACAGAGGTCAGAAAAACACCCTGGAAATCCTGGTGGTTTGAACTGAAGCAGGTGATGTTTAGTGACTAACATCCTCTTCTGTTCACTCTAAATATAACATCTGCCACATTTACACACACACACACACACACACACACACACACACACTAGTTTAACTGTCTCATGAGGACCACGTTTTTAATCAAGTGGCCATTCAGTAGTGAGTGTAAATGCAGCTTTTGTTCTTTTTTTGATAAAATAAAATAATAGTTATAATAATCAAAAAACTAAATTAAACAAGGCAGTCAGACAGACCTCCACCAAGGCTTGATATGACGTCAAAATGTAACATGATGGAGCCATAGGTGTTGACCCATCTGTCTGAAGGTGAGACGATGTGAATGAAAAAAACAAAAACACCAGATTCTATCTTGTCTGAATCCTGAGATATTACCACTGGTGTGTTTCAGCTGTTGACCTTTAGTGTGACCTTGACCTTTGACCTTCATTGCTCAAAATCTTCTTCTTTGACCCATTGTCTATCATTCCTGAAAGTTTCATCAAACTCCTGCTGACAGACAGACAAACAAACAAACTGAATTGAATACCTCCTTGGTGGAGGTAATAACAAAAAATGTTTTAAAAACTAAATAAATGAATAATAAACTAATTTAGCGCTTTTTGGACACTCAAAGACGATTTACACAAAAACCAGCAATGTATAAAAAATATTAACCTAAGTGAAAGCCAGTTTGAAAAGATGATTATTAAGAAGGGATTTGAATGTGGAAAGTAAGTCTGGGTTCCTGATGGAATACATAAAAATAAAAATGAAAAACATTTACAATGTACTTGTACATTTACAAATATAATTATTTAAACATAAACACAACTTCAAACCTTTGAAAAATACATGTTTGGCTTCGCACCCTTTTCCCTCATGCTTTATGGAGACTACCAGGAAAAAAAACTAAATGTATTTATAGGGCCTCATCATTTCTATTTTACTAGTGGGGACCTTTATTTATATTTACCCCTCATGGGGACCTGAATTTTGGTCCCCATAGTGTGACTGTTTAAACATATCAATGTCCCCAGAAAAACAGGCAAACACACACACACACACACACACACACACACACACACACAGAGTTGACCTAATCATGTCCTTTGCCTGTTTCTGAACAAACATTAAAGTGTGCACTTTCTAAAGCCTCTTAAGCCAAATTAATGTTAAATCAATACTGTATTGATCCGTTCATGAACTCAATGGCAGTGACTTCCACATCTATTATTCCTGCCAGGTTGTTCTTTCAGTTTTTCAAATGTCGTTTTGTCTACATTTCCTTTTGTTTTTGTTTTTTTTTGTTAAAACTTTACAACACGTATATGTTAACGATAATGCATCATAGTTAATTAGAATATGGAGAAGTGTTTCTTATAGGAGAAGGCCAAACCTCAGACACATTATCTACACAGTAACTCACTTTTGAAGGCTTTATTTTGGATACTTGTGAATCTTTTATGATTTTTCCTAGTTAAATAAGTATTATTGTGTTCATGGCAAAAAAAAAAAAAAAAATAGTTTTATGTTTTACTTTATTATAATTGTGAAGTTGTACTTTTTTACTTTTACTTCAGTAAAGGAGTTGGATCAGTACTTCTACTTTTACCAGAGTTTTTCTTCCACACAAGTAGCTGTACTTCTACTTAAGTACAGAATGTGAGTACTTTGACCACCTCTGGATATACCTGCGTCACATCCTGTTAACATTGAAAATCCTGTGTCTAATCATATTTTATGGCTTTTGTAAAATTCTACCCTTTCATATAATTCTATATTCTATTTTCATATTTTCATTTTAGCAATGTTATATTAAGTCTATACTTATTTTCTGAAGAACTGACGTTGGTAGAGCAGGTTGTCCAGTAATTGAAGAGTTGGTGGTTCGAATCTCACTCTGTCCTAGTCGGTCCGTTGTGTCCTTGGGCAAGTCACTTCACCCTCCAGTACCACTCACACAGCTGTATGAATGTTTGGTGGTGGTCAGAGGGGTGCAAAATGGCTGCCACGCTTCTGTCAGTCTGCCCCAGGGAAACTGTGGCTACATATGTAGTTTACCACCACCAGAGCGAGCATGTGAGAGTGAATGAATAATGGGTCACTAATGTGAAGCGCTTTGAGTGGCCAAAAAAGCACTATTGAAATCCACTCCATTATTATTATTGTTGCTGTGACTGGAGCAGCACTCTTACATTCACCGTATACACAATAATAATAAAGGATATTCTATCATTTTTGTCCCATACTCTGCAGAGCTTTGGCTCAGTGGTGAGTTCACACACATCAGCTTAGTTTGTTTCAGTCGGCACTGACGGACATTGACGTCAATGACATCATCATGGACGACGGCGTTCATGTTGGGTTTGCCGTCCCCCTGAGTGTCCTGGCATGTGTTGAAGGCCAGTGTGTGCACAACATTTTAATGAGGACATAGTTTTTGTTCCAACAATGACACGTTCATTGTTTTAGGCTATTAAGTCCAATTTATTCAAGTTGTTATTGTCAATAAACACCAAAGCTCTTCCCGTTTCGGGCATTGACATGACATTTATAAATACTGCACTGATGATTTAAACACGATTTCTGCCTCCATGTGTTTGCTCTTATAATAATAGTGGGTGATACGAAGACATGCACAGGAAAATTGTTTACCTTCATTATTATCTGTCACTATTTGTTCATACGTTCACTCTGTACATCTTAAGCTTTCCGTCGTGTTCGGGTCAAATGTGACCCAGTTACAACTTAAAACACTCAGAAATATTGTGTTTTTCATCTGATTGCCTCAAGGCCTTATGTTATCCTCCACACTATATACCTGAACATATAAAAGTAATGATCACTTCTTTCATTGAATTTTGAGTGTTTTAATCAACCTTGTTACACCTGTGCTGTTCCTGCTCAAAAGTGACCGTCATAGGAAATGAAGGGTTAAACTACTAATCAATAAACGGGGATGGGAGAAGACTGAGGGGTTTTAAGTTGTGTGTGTGTGTGTGTGTGTGTGTGTGTGCGTCTGTGTCTGCCCACAGGCGCACGCACCTGGATATGTAAGAGGATATGTAGCCTAATAATTACACTACCTTGGTACATTTGCTAAAAATAATTAGAACAGGTGAGGCTACGTTCTAACAGATGCTAGTACTGACCAGTTAGCAAAACACAGTCCACTTTGACAAGTATTGTAGTAAATACAACAGTGCTAGGCTAATGCTAATGCTAATCGACCGGAATGTCAATTCCCACTTTCTTTTTGTTTTTTTTTGCACAGTTCTTCAGTTTATAATGTGAATGCGATGCCATCAGACTCATGTGTGAACAGTTTACAGTTTAGATGTGATGTAATGACAAGTGTCTATAATAAACTAAATACGGATCTCACCAAATCGTGCCTCCCGCAGAACACAATCATAACATTGGTCACATTTCAAAGATTTCAAAGTTGGATGAAATACGACTGTTCAGATTGAAGTTAGATTGCGAGTCATCAAATATGCATAAGATTTAGGAGCAGATATGAAAGTGATCTGGGTCCAATTTGAAAAGAAATTTATTTCAATTAAAAAAACCTGATATAAGTCAATTTGAAACAGTTTTACTAAACATATGTGTGTGAGTGTTAGTGTTGATGGTGACTGTTCTATAACACTTCATGTCAGAGGTCGGTGTAGATGTGAAAAACTAACCCGGTTCCATCCGATACGACACCACGTTCTCCGGCTGGTCCAAGAGGTCCACAAAGGCTCTCAGAGCTCTGTAGAAGGGCTGGACCTGGTGTACGGGCAGGTCCAGAACTGAGTCCCTGGTGGCATTGTTGTAGTTGATCCTCAGAGGCTGACCTTCAGCGTCGACACTAATCAAACATAACAGAGTTTTACTTGAGACAATCAAGTCAACAACTCAACTCATACAGACGTGTTACTGTGTTTGTGTCTCCACTAAAATGGATGGTTTGTTAAACCTATTTTTACATGTAATTTAATTTTTCAGTGATAATGAAGATCACTTAATAATACCATTTGAAAAAAATAACTCAATTGAAATAAAATGAATATACAGTAAATATTTACAAATAAAGAATTTCCAAGAGAAAGTTAAGAAACAAATGACAGTTTACCAACACCCCCCCCCCCAACACACACACACACACACACACACAGGAGATTCATTTTCACTTTTAACTTTCATCGTTTACATCTTGGTGAGACTCTGAATACGAGATTTACAAGGACTTGCCTCACTCATGGGAAACCAATGCGGCTGCCATACAACCCTGGCACATTGAAAAATTATCCAATACAAATAAAAACAACCAGTGTGTTGGAAATGGATTCCAAGCTGTTCTGACTAAAGCATGAGGTGACCTGCAGTGGTTACAGATTCTTCCAGCTCCTTAACATCATGTCTGTGTACACATATAATACTGACAGTGTTGTTTGTGAATTACTTTGAGTTATGTCACTCTCTTCTGTCACACCCACAGAAGGCCTTCACGTTTATCAACATTTAAAACATAAATAAATGGTCAGAAATACATTGAAAATACACGGTTACTTTGACAGAATCTAACATTAAGCCTCAAGTAAAGAGTGTGTGTCAAGGTCAAGCAGTGATACTATTGTTAAAACTCATTTTATACAGATAGGGAATACACATCTAAAATTGCTATAATTTAATTAGTTAATGGGACATCTGAAAAGCTTAAATTCAACATAGGTCCCAGATCTCTGTAATATAGATAAATGCACTTTTGTTCATTGTCTGTGGTTATGTCCAATAATTAAGGTATTTTACAGGAGATATTATCGGTGAAATTAAAGCTGGAACAGAGTTTTTTTCTATTAGGATTATGAAGGAATTCACAAAAATCATTATGAGTAAATTCATATAAACCTAGAAATATGATAAGCAAAGTGAGTGATCGCTTTGTCATGGGAAGAAATGGCCAAACCTAACCCAAGACTTTATGTGTATCACAGAAAAAGATCACATACACAAGACATTTTTGAAAAATATGTGGCTCCATTTCAAAACCTATATTAACAAAGATTTGTCTGATTTGTTGTGGGTATTTGGGACTTCATAACTACTCCCTGTTTAGGCCCACAATCATACGACATATTGTGACAGTGTTACTCCCCAGCTGGAAGGACTCTCATGGATTTGAGCATTCATTTTAAATGTACCTTTTTGATTGTGTGTTTATATGGTTCTATATAGTTACTTTTAAAAAGTAATTAACTATAGTTAGTAGTTACTCATTCGTGAATGTAATTAATTATTATTCCATCACTTTTTTTTGAAAACCCTAAAAGAAAACTGATGTTTCACAATTGGAGGTGCATATAGTAGAACAGCATAGACAGGTACAGTGTACTTAATCTGACTTCATATTTAATGGTGTGAAAAAAAATCAAAGACATTATCCCTAAAATTATAAAGCAGTTTCATCTGATGTAGTTTCGACTGCCTGTCCTTCTTATCCTGTGATCTAACTTTTGCATCTGGAAGCAACTTCTCTCATATTAGTTCTGTCAGATGGAACTGATGTTTCCACTAAATTAGTTCCAATACCATGTCTTTGGCGAGGCTGGGGTCTACCAGCGCCCAGCTTTCCCAACCAATAAGTGGATCTGCATTTATATGAAGAGATATGCTCCTCCAGTTAATCCTGCACCTCCACTTTTTTCAGTTGCTCCTCCCTGATACAGCAGTAAATGTCTTCAGTTCAGTCAGTCAGACTTATAACTCCTCCCTTATGTTAGCTGTGCATAAAGCTTCGTTCAGGTGAATGGGGTGTGCTGCAGATAGCTCATACTCGTAAATGTCATTGGTCGTTCAGGTGAAAGCAGCGTGGGCACCTCAGCCTGATGGACACACAGGTGAAGCATGAAGGCAATGTGGACAATTTGAATATAACAACGGCTCGCAAATGAATAGCTTTCTCATCATTCACTTAAGAGAGCTGATCAAAAGGCTCGAGTCGTCTGCGAACATCACATCTCTCATGGGTGGATGAGTGAGCCAGGATGGAAAACAGCTGTTTGATGTCAGTGTAGAGTAACGCACCACATTTCGCAGCGTTGTAACGTCACCGTTATTTTGTAACACTGTTATTCCCGACACTGTGTATAACGTGTAAAAATCCAAATAAATACTATTGAAAATAAATAAAACCCCAAAGAACAAATTTTATTTAGGATACCATCTACAGTTTGATATCATTTAGCATCTGTATCACTTCTCTAAATATGATCTACTGCACGTAACAGAATGATTTACCAGGTTTTCCCTGGATCATCTCTGGACCTGCCTCCATCATCATTATTTATTTAACCATATAGCTGTGATAGAGTTTATTATATACTTACATAGATGGTAAGGGTTTCTATTATTAGCACCAACAGCTGTAGTAGTAGTATATCTACTATTCATACTTCTGTTTTGAATAGTACTATTAATGACTATGGGTATTTGTACTAGTAATTAGTAGTTCTATTAGAAACAGCAGTTCTAGTTCTGTTTGCTCTGCGTCTCTCCCAATTTCCCATAAATCTCTCTCTTTCTCTTCCTTTAATCCTGTCTTCTTTAACCCCCACTGGTCATATCAGTGGTCTATCCTCCAGAGTCTGGGTCTGCTCCAGGTTTCTTCCTGTTAAAAGGACATTTTTCCTTCCACTGTCACCCAGTATTAAAGGACACATTCATTGACTGTATAAGGAGCCATAGACGACAGGATCTGCAGTGACTCACTTGTGTCCACAGGTCAGCACCTGTGACCCCAGACCTCCTCCCTCACCCTCACCTGTCTGATGGATGGACTTGCCCCCCCCCCCTTCTATCTACAAATGGACGTTTGTCTATAGCCTGTCCGTCCATGGGAGTGGATCTCTCCTTCAGTGTGATTCTCCTCAACAGTTTTTTTTTTTTGCCAAGACTGCATCTGTTTCTGTGGCTCTCTACTGTAAAGCCCTGTGTGGCAACATTGTTGTGATTTGAGGCTCTATAAATAAAATAAAATTAAATTGAATTGACACAATTATTATTATCTGTGTCATGTATACTGTAATCTGACATCAACTTCTGAGGGCATCATATGATGACCAGCAGATGGCACTGTCTTATTTCTTATCATTCCTCACACTTCCCTGCTGAGTTATACCACTGCACCAGGTACTGAGCACTGCTGCTGTATTTAGAGGTTGGAAGTGTGTGAGTGTGTGTGTGTGTGCGCGTGTGTGTGTGTGTGTGTGTGTGTGTGTGTGTGTGTGTGTGAATTATAAAAAAAAAACAAAAAAAACATGATGCCACTTACTCTATAATGCGCTGCTTGGCCTGCAGCATGAAGTCGCAGTAGTCTGTCCCTGTGTCGGTGAAGTCGATGCCGAGCGTGGTCAGTGTATGGAAGGCCTCGGGGTCTTCGCTCTTCAGCTTCATGGCCATGTGAAAACCGTCCACCAGCGTACTCTCCCCTCCCACTGCCGCCTGGTTGATGCAGTGCAGAAACTGCACCTACAGCAGACCAACACAAACGCAACACAGTTGATTTTACAACACAAATATGAGCCCCCCCCCCAAATGGGCTTTCAAAGGCTGAACATGAATTCGAAGACAGTCCTTGTTTAGTGTAGTACTCTAAAACAGTGTGAAGTTTACTCACTCCAGGTGTGAAGTGTAGTGCAGGGTAGTCTGTGTGGAAACTGCACTTTTCTGAGGTGTAGGCCACGTTGTTGGCCATGGGTTTGTCCTGTACCTGCCACGTATGCCTGGCAACAAAGACCACATTCATTAACCCATGCAGACAGAGGGCAGTAACTGTGGTTGTAACATAAACACAATTCTATTCTATATTCAGGGGGTTGGAAGCTTGCAGACAACCTTCATGTTTTACTTATGTTTTAGCGAGTACCTTGGTACCTTGGGGTTGATGGGTTAATAAACTTTAAAATATCAGCCGTATTTGGTTGCATGGAAAAGGATGAAATGAGCTGAACTTTGCCGTGCTCCCTGAGGGAAAACGGGCGGCTTCACAGGAACACTTCGACTTCTGATGTAGACACTTCATTGAAATGCAGCAAGAGTCGAACACTAATGAGCTAAAGTTATCTCCCATGTTCCGTTTGCATGGCTCGTTTGGATGCGCGACTCGTAAAAGAGCGGTGGAGTTTTTCTGATGGCAGGTCTTCAGCTTTAGTCTGCAGTGTCTTTACTTGCAGCAGTATGAGCTCATCTCTTGGCAGTGGAAGAGTTTCACGCTCCAAACCTCTGTTCTGACTGAGTGCACCTGGTAATTCCTCTGGCTTAAAAAAGATGGAATGCTTTTAGTTTGTTTTCCCCGTGTCTGTCCTTCAGTAATCGGCGTTGCAATAAGTCAAAGTGATGAACTCCGATGTCGTGACAGAACCAACTAATGTGCCCCAAACTTCTGGGTGGAATCAAAATGAATCACATTTACAGCTAATTGACAAGAGCCACATTTTCACATTCTAATTCCTCCCTCAAAAGCATGACTGCTTACTCAGGATTCATTGGAAACTTGATGTTAATAAAAGGTCTTTTGTATTTATTTTCTGCTAATAACGTACTCTGATCCGTGGAAAAGTCAACATTACAGGGTTTAGTGGGGACTTGGATTACTAAACTCTGGTTTGGCTGACGATGACTGGACTCAAACGTGTGAACGTCATGGAGCTTTACCCGTAGAACGTCAGCCTCAGATATCCAATCCGCTCTGCGAGTTTGGCCACTTGTCCTGGTTGTGCCAGCGCCCCCTTTAGGTAGACGACACCAACACGCCGTAGGGCCAGAAGCCAAGCCAGAGCCGCCTTATCGTCATGGAGTATTTCCTGGAAATCTGCTGTGGGAATTCGCAGTTTGGAGTCCCAGTAATAACGCTCTGACAGGAAGAAGAGACAGGGAGAAAAAGACAAAAAAAAAACAAAACAAGCTCAATACATGTGAAAGGAACAAGATGTAATTATCTACATGATCATGATCATCTCATACACAGTAAGACAGAATCAATGTAATATGAGTTAGCACAAACTATCTGAATGGCACTAGAAATGTGGTTTGTTCTATTAATCTGCTAAAATGTGAATAATTTATGTCAACATCCATTTATATCAACTTTTGAAATAGACAATTAAAAGTTTTCCTTTTTCAATTAATACTTGTTTTATTTACTATTTGGATAGTGACGATTAATGGTCAAACAGTCCAATTAAATAAAAGCACATCCTCATTCTAATCAGAAAAAATAATGAGAACTGATAAAAAAAAAAAAATATTTTAAAAAAGATTTTGCTTAATATAATACAAAGGCTAACATTAGGCTCCTGACCAGGTGTTTATTCAGTAGGAAAGAAGACTGCATTTCATGTATTTTTTCCATATAGCCCAAGGCAATTGTGGGATCAATAAAGTACAATAAGAAAATATTTACACTGCCGAAAAAACAAACACACACAACCACTTGTTTACATGTCTCATGAGGACCAAGTTTGTAATCAAGTAGACATTGGGTAGTGAGTGTAAACATAAAGTACCAAGTTAGTTCCTCTAATCCAAGGACTACCTGTGTTTGGGATATTTCATACATTTGTTAAAAAAATAACTAAATAAAAAAAATAGGTCCAATGTCCCTGTGGTCATTGGTGCCTCACAGCTGTAATGTCTTACTATCAACAAAAGGGAGTCATTTAATAGATCATAAAATCAATCGCACTGTGTGTTTTTATCAGCAAATGCCAAAAACCGTGTGAATGGTATAGGAAGCCCCCAAAGCTCTTCTGGGGTAACATCTGACTGAACAAAAGTAGGTAACTGGGTAATGACATATTACTGTGGTTAAAGCTGTTAAATGTAACGCAGGAGGTTGTTGGTTCAAACTTATATTGGATCAATTACTTTCTTTGATCTGGATTGAAACTGAACTCTAAGAATCAATCAGAAATGCAATCTGTTGAGAACTGTGGGAGGAGAGGAGATTTTAGTGACCGACTGGAAAAATAAACAACGTTGTAAACAAATTGTTTACAAAGGGAAATTTTGAGAAACAAAGTGACAATGTTTAAATCTATGGAGTGAATCAATTGGAATTGAAATCTGTTAAGAAATGTGGGAGGAGAAGCAATTTTAGTGAATTGTGGACGATGACGGACCCAATAGCTCATGCCCGGATGAACTAATAATAATAATAATAATTATACACACACACACACACACACACACAGACGTCTAAAATCTAAATAATTCATAAAATACATAGATATAAGCAAAGCAAAATTATGATAATGGGATCTATTCTGGACCACCTTACACGTTTCCTGAAAATTTAATAGAAATTAATCCAGTAGTTTTTGCGTACAGCTGATTACAAACAAACAAAAAGACCAACAAACATTCCGACTCAAAAAAACAATAACCCTCCTCCCCTTTGGGGGGCGCGGGTTAATGAATAGTAGCATATGACAACACTTTGTAGACAACATGTCTATCCAGGGTCATGTCCATAGAAGTGTCTGCTGTGGCTCAGGTGGTAGAACAGATTGTCCATTAACCAAAGGGTTGGTCGTCTGAATCCTGCCCTCGTCTTAGTCATGTATTGTGACATGTTGTGTCCTTGGGCAAGACACCTCACCTAACTTGCATCCAATGTCACAAACACTAGTGTATGAATGTGTGTGAATGTTTGGTGGTAGTTGGAGGAGCCATTTTGTGTGAAGTCTTATCGTGTAATCATGCTTAAGTTAGCCTGTGGCTGCAAATGTAGTTTACCATCACCAGAGAGTGAGTGAATGAATAATAGATCAATAATGTCAAGTGCTTTGGGTGCTATAGAAAGTCATTAAATTATTATTAAGCATTTCAAAGTGTGATGCAGAGTTAAAGAATTAGTCAATCAGAAGGTGTTAAATGTTCACATTCATGCTAGCGCTTCCCTGTGCGATTTTTTTTTTTCCTCCTATGGAAGATTTTCAGGCCCTGTAATCTGTTACGAAAACTTAACATTCACACCACTTTGGTTTTGTCCACACATGGTTTTTGTTGGCTGAAATAATAAAAGTAATAATATTATATAAAAACAAAAGGTTTCCAACTCAGACCCCTTATAAAATCATTATGTGGCTACAAGAACTATGTATTTTGTTTGTTTGGTTAGGAAAAAGGAAATGACTCATACAATCATCTTAAGCTCAAAAGAACCCATTTGATTTGAAAACACCATGATAGGGTGAACTTCAAGATTAATACCTCACTGTGAAAAATCAGCATGCCTCTGACAGACAGAAGTGGAAAAAAAAAAATAAAAAAATCCACCCACTGCTCTCCACCCAGCTGGCTCGACTCCTTTTTCCATGGAGCCTCTCCGGTGACTTCCACAGAAACAGCTGCTAAGTGCATTAGCAGGAGCACGAGCAGGAGGAGCAGGAGGAGGATGAGGAAGAGGAAGAGGAGGAGGAGGAGGAGGAGGAGGAGGAGGAGGAGGAGGAGGAGGAGGAGGAGGAGGAGGAGGAGGAGGAGGAGAAGCAGGATGAGAATGAGGAGGAAGAGGAGGAGCGTTTTAGCTGAGGAAACTGAGTACCTGTCTGATATTTGTTCAGAGTTGCTCAATGTACTCACATTCTGTACTGAAGTATAAGTACTGCTACACGTGTGAAAAAAATACTCTGGTAAAAGTACTGATTTAACTCTTTCACTGAAGTAAAAGTAAAAAAAAAAAAAAGTACAATTTCTTAATTGTAATGAAGTACACAACTAAAAAGTAAAACAGATTTTTTTTTTTTTGCCATGAATGCGATAATACTTATTTAACCAGGAAAAATCAAAAAGGTTTAAAAAGTATCTAAAATAAAGCCTTCAAAAGTGAGTTAATGTATAAATAATATGTTTGATCAGGTCACAGTACTCGCGTTTGTGGGTATGGACAGGACATTTAGGAAAAATTAAAAAAAAAATAAGAAAAATCACAATTTAGATAAAAGGTCATGAGATTTAAAAAAAAAAAAGAAAAAAAGAGCTATAAATATGACATAAAAATGCATAATTTTAAGAGAAAAAGTCAAAATTGTGAAAATGTTAAAATTGTGAATTAAAAGTCAAAATTATGACATAAAATGTCTAAATTATAAGTTAAACAGTCAAAATTGTGAGATAAAAAGTAAAAAATCTAAATTGTGCGATAATAGTCATATAACTGTAACATTTCAAGTCACAGATTTTATCCACAGATTTTCTCTCTTAAGTGACGTATTTGTCGTACCGTCACATCTGTTTAGTTTGAAAAAGTAATGCATCTATTCTGAGAATGTAAAGGGTATAAAGTACAGATAATCAAAAATGTAGGGAGTAAAAGTAAAAAAGTTGCCAGAAAAATAAATACTCAAGCAAAGTACAGATGTACTAAAAAGTCTACTTCAGTACAGTAGCAAAGTACTTTTATGTAGTAACTTCCCAACTCTGTATTTATTGCTCCTCCTCACGTCTCTCTTCGGTACCCACTGACTTCAAAACAACGTTCTGTACGGCTGCATCACAAACAGATTACAAGGATAAAGCTGGCAGGAGATGGGACACCACAGTGAGCGTGATAAACATGTTCAATTTGTCATTGGCATCATTTAAGACTGCTATGTCTTCATTGTGTTTGGGAGACAGAGTTAGAGCTAGAGGAGATACAGCATCAGTCAGAAACAGTGACCAGGGTGACTTGCAGAACCCCCCCCCCCTCCTCCTCCTCAGTGCTATTGTCATAAACAATCAAATTCTGGCTGCACAGTTCTAAGGGTCAGGAACCCCCCCGCCTGCTAAAAGTTGTTGAGAAGGCAGGGGGAAACAAAGGCTGGGAATAAGGAAGTGGGGCAGAGGTCATGCCCAAATGTTACAGTTGTTCTTGTGAAACTGGACCTGGATGTGTTGAACATGCTCTGTTGTATTTCAGCTCTGTGGTTTAGGGTGTCACCGTGACAAAGAGGCTGCAGCCCAGGTCACACTGTGCATATTCAAGCAGCTGGTGGAGCTCTGGCTGCACCTCAGCATGAATCTAATTCTACACACTTATCACGCTCTGCTGTCGAGTGTGGCTGGGGGTCAAAAAAAAAAAAAAAAAAAAAAAATGAAGACAATGCATGAATAGGTATTTTATAATCATGCAATTAGCTCCTCACATGCTTGTATTCAGCACTAAAAGCTCACCACAATAGTCAGATGTGGAGGATCACAAAGAGCTCACGCATTGGTCACAGATTAAAGAACAAATAAGGGCTCAGGATGTAAATACACATCTGGACACATATGACAGACTAAACAACTCCCACATAAGTCACAAGGCTAGTGATAAAATATTCTGTCTTACTGTGGAAGAATTTTAATGCTGAAGTGTCATAACCACATACATGTGAAATTAATGAAGCTACTGCAACGTCACTGACTGCTTTGTGGACTACTGTTGTGACACCATGCTAAATGTTAACAGAGTATCTGACAGTAATGTCAACGTAATCTAACATAGAGACACAATCATTAGCAGGTGACCTAACAGGCCATATATAAACCAAATAACAGAACCTTTTGCTAACATTTTTACCTAATTATCAGTAGAAGTTCCTACCAGCAAAAATATATATTCACAAATACAGAAGCTACTTGCTCTAAAATCTTACTAATAGAGCCATAATTTACAATGGGACCATCACACACCTTTTTAAAATGGTCTAAATAAGAGCAAAAGAGAAAAGAATGACTCCAAGAACTAGTTGTTGACTAAATATTGTTGGAGAAAAATTGACTCGTTTTGACTAGAAATCAGCTGGAACCAACATCTCTTTAGTAGTATACATTAACATCAGTGTCAGCAAGTGTGAATTTTTCTACCTTTAATAAAACATAGCATAACAAAAACACCGAAGCCAACCACATACTGTATATACAATAATATACACAACTGGGACTTAAATGCATTTAGGTTATGAGACAAATATGATTTTAGATAACCATTAAATTGAAAAACTCCAGTGTCTGATGGTTAAGGTAATTCAAGTAGTTATAACTGAAGAAACACAATATGTATACATTGTTTTAATGATTATATAATCAGAGTAAGAATTGCATTTTCATTCAGAAGGTGGTGTCTTTAGCTACAGTGGCAGCAGTTATCTGACATGTTTCTACAAAACAAACCTGTTTTTTCTCCAGGTTATATTATTCATCCCAATGCCAGATCAGTAAATTGTGTAAATACAGACACCACTTTTAGTTTACGGTAATTATGATGCGTGATTGCTCCAGACAGCATGCGTGTTGATGTATTTTTGAAGACGTGGTTTTGAGTGGTGGGCTGATGAAGAGGCATAGGTGTGTATACTTTCAAAATATAGCTTGCAGGAACTGTTTTCCAAGATCTCCTACCCTACCTTTAATTGAAAAAAAAACACCAGATGTATACAGAACACACTGGTTTTAATGAAGGCTGTCACTTTCCGCCGTATGGGAGGGTGAAGCCAGCAATGGTGCAACTTGCACCTTCACCTCAGGATGTCAACAGATAACTCCACAATAAGCATGGAATAAAAACCTGATCTGAATAATGGGAACTGTAAACCATGTTGCTCACAGATGAAACCACTGTCAGAACTCTGTTGAAATTACAGGTTTTAAAAAAGCAAATATGTAAATTATTAGTCTTCAATTGTCTGCTGGTTTTCTTTTCCCATGGTTACTCATTTTATGACTGACTTTTGCCAGTGTTCTAGCATTAAAATAAATGTATGCTTGTAAAACTGAGGAACCAGCAGTAAAGCAGACGTTTGATATAAGTGTCAGATCAAACCAGTATGTCCAGACTGTGCTGAGCCCACGGTGTTCTGGTCATGTTGCTGTGTAATACTCCATATTCTCTTACACCACTCAGAGGATATTCACTGAAGTGTTTTTTTGTATTTTTTTTTTTTCTGGATGAGCTGTTCCTCCACATCCACCTCATTCACTCTTGCATAGTTTCCAGTTGTGGTTAGATACAGTGTTGGAATGAGCATGTGCTTTTTAATGTTTCTACTCAGGATGATGGTGGAGTGTCTGCCTGAGACAACCTTGAGTTTCTGCTGCGCGATCATGTGGATAAAGTCACTGAGGTTTATATGTAGGCAGGGCTGTGCTGGTGTGTGCTTAAAGAAACCTATAACAGTCTGACAAGATAGTATATGTGCATAATCCCCTCCTGTTCCCCCTCGGTCGTGGTCTGCTACAGTGGCTTTTCCAGATGAGGAAACCTGAAGCGGCTCCTGTGGCTGAAGGCAGTTCCTCCGGTTGGTTCTGCCTAAGCTCTCAGGGCTGCGTTACTGTCCTCCGCAGCTGGGAGGGCCTTCAAAGCTCTGCTTAATCACTGCCGTTATCCACAAAGCTTTGTTTTGACTTGGTTTAGTTTTATCACAGAGGAAAGATCTGCTCACTTCAGTGGCCGTCTGTGGAATGTACACTGGAGGCTTTCAGACACATGGGCATCAATGGCATTTGACAATCAAGTCGCCGTTTAGTGGACATTTCAGGGATTTTTCCCCAAAAAAAGGGCAAAAAAACATCAAGTATTTATCCCTAGTTATTCTTACTTTGGCTACAAATAAATCTCCAAACATCTCTTACTGGAATGCTTCTTTGCTTTTACTGGTTTCATCAATAATAAAGCATCGTCTGTTGGATAGTTTCACAGTAAATAATAAATCATTAACACTGCTGTCCCTGCTAATGCATGTGTAAGTGAGCACAAATTAACAATTTTGACTCTAAGCAGGTTTTCTTCCTGTAGCTTGGCTTCAGCTGTGAAGACAATGATTAATGACTGGTTCTCCAGAGAAGCCTTTGCAGTTTACAGCCAACATGCCTTACATTCAATGATGCTGACTTACTAAATGATTAACGCATAGAACCTACTTAATTTTACACAGATTTTGCTGAACTTTAGTTTATAGTCACAGTGAGAATTGAGAATGATTGGTTATTGAACCATAATATTGTTGTTCTCAAACAGACAGATGGAGTTATATTAATTTTAAATGAAAGTCAGAGAACACAGGATGTGTTAGAAAACTGATGATGAAAAGTAGTATTTTCTTTAAACACTATAATTTTGAGGATTTGGGTCATATAAATCATGGCTTTAATGATAGTGGCGTGATCCTCTGTCACAGGCGGAATGCAGTAAAACCAACTCTACCCGTTTGGCTACACCTACAGAGGGTTAGATTCACCCAACAGGTTTAAAAGCTAACATTTGGAAGGAGGGTTGTCCTGCTCTTATGTGGACACCAGAGTGCAGATACAAACTTCCAAGTAAATATTTTGCCCAGAAAGCAGTTCTCAAACTGTACAATGAGACTAAAACCAAAGTAGTGGAATCACTGAGGAAAGCATGCAGGATAACTGACATGTCATGTATGCTTTGATTGTAGACAGTGAAATATTTAGTTTGTTGTTTGGATATCATTTATTAAAGCTGAATAAACTCGCGCTTGTGTTGGTTCTGATTGAATTAGCCATTTTCGACAGTTTTCTACAGACATGTCCGTGGGGAGGGTCTGAAAATGCAAGTGGGCCTGGGAGCTTTTATAGGGGCTGAAAAAAACTTAACATGAATCTGTAAAAACCCCTTTTGATTGAAATAAAACGTATTTATTCCTAAAGACAGTATTTATTCTCTTGAAAAAAAGGTAGACTTGATTCCACCAAAGTTTGGGGGGTTTTTTGTATCGTTAAGTATAAGTGTTTGAAAAATATTGATTTTGATAGAACAAATGTTTGTAAAGCTTTTGCTGTATATGCCAATTTTTCCTGTTGGTTCCCTGGTGGAAAATATGTTGGATTGTTTAGTGGTTTGACATAAATAAAAGATAATGGAAGTGAATTTGTTTAATTACTTGCATTTATAGATACTGACAAATATGCCTTATTTTAAAAGTATGAAGTTGTCACAGAGGGAAAAAAAAGTCCTGTAGCACACTGAATCATAATTGAATA
This sequence comes from Siphamia tubifer, assembly GCA_020466265.1. Lineage (NCBI taxonomy): Eukaryota > Metazoa > Chordata > Actinopteri > Kurtiformes > Apogonidae > Siphamia > Siphamia tubifer. The sequence continues at coordinate 35,440,118 of CM035785.1, forward strand.
GGTAGGTTTCAGTCACATGAATATGATGACATTGCAATTTCAGCTGGAGGACAGGAAGTAACCATGGAGACTGTTACTATGGAGGAAACCATTGAAGAGATTGTGCTTATTGTACGGATTTAGATCCAGTGTGGAAACAGAGATACATACAGTTAGATAAAAAAACGTATTGGACATGAGCCGTATCTTAATGAAAATTAATGAGTTTTCGACAGAACCCAAAGATTTTCCAACAATCTCTGCTGTGTATATTACTAACTACATGGTCCTGCAAACATCCTACTACACCAGCAGCAGATGAAAGCATAGAAACGTTTGGAGCCATAGAACTTTTTTGTAAGTGGGTGGGTCCACAACCTCTGTACCAAGAGGCTCAGCGGTACTTATTGTTTGTTCTTTGCCAGGGCGAGTGTTTTATTTGTAAAGATGCGACATCAACATGTATTGTATGTTTGTTGACATTAGTCGCTGCTAGCCACTAGCAGTAACTACTAATGTCAGCAAACGTGCAACGCATCTTGATGTGTCTAGGTAAACCATATTACAACAATGTAAATGAACATTTAACCACAACCTAATGATATATATAGCACATCCACATAAAAAGTTAGCTTTGGAACATTCATCTGACGAAGTGGACGCTGCAAACACGGGCATTAGCATTAGCAGATTCTGCTCCTCCCAACCGCAAACAGATTTAAAATCCACTTTTTACTGTGTTTTTCAGTGAGCTTTTTCAATTTCTCACCTTTGTGAATGGTAATCTTTGGTACTCTTAAAAAATAAATAAATAAATCACTTTTCCTTCTCTCGGTTAGGACGACTTCCACAGCTATAAACTGCACAAAACATACATTTTTGTCGAGCTACTTCACTTCCTTCCCTCCATGTGAAAATCACGTGCTGACTATATAGCAATGCGACATCATGTGAAAATCAACCTATTGAACTGTGAGGTGCCTTAGATGGCAAACCCCTAATGGACAAAACACACAAACATGCAGAAGACTTTATCTGACTAGGTTACATGAATTAAAAAAAACAAATACTGCCATCTAACCAGTCTGAATGTTACAAGGAAAAGTGGCCCTTTTGTTGAAAATGATGTTCGATTTCCACTGAGGCAGGTTTAGGGCTGGTTCAGAGACAGTGACAAATCTCAAACCAAATCTTTGTGTTTCGACCGACTTCGAGGAACATCAACTTCACCAACACTTTGCTAGTCCACAGACAAGAACTGATTAGACCAGGATGCACCATGTCTGGAACATCTCTCAAAACAGCAGTTGTTTCAGTTTGCGTCAACTTGATGCACCAAGTATTTTAAATTTAAACAACAAAACTCTGATCTGAAAAAAAAAAATCTGAGAAACTACACTCCATGACCCACCAATAGGGATGTTGTAAATAATATCTGCAACAGCTAAACTAAATGTGCTTCTTTGGCTCATCTATAAATGTATGCAGGATTATGCAGTGTTGAAACACTGACTCTGGTTACTTGAACCAAATCCAAACCTGCAACAAACCCAGGTTCATGTTGACTGTGGGAAGGTGCGTGACTTGTTAGAAGGTTCAGTGTCCTCCAAGTCTGAACTCAAGTCTGAAATGTACAAATCCAAAAGTCCTAGATATAGTATGGTTTTCTTCATCTTTGAGGTTTCACAGTTGTTGGCATCCTTTGCATTTTTTTTTTACAACCTGTTTCTGATTAACATTGTTTGAATCTATTACAGGTTTGTAATCAGTACTTTTTTTTAAAAGAAAAATATAAATATCAAATTGACAGAAAATCCATAATTCAGTTTTAGTGGCAGTTGCCATTGAAAGAAGCAACTGGCCATGAATAACTTGAGCTCATCATTCAAATTAAACTATGGTTTGCCAACACTTTGAAGCATTTCAAAAGGATTCTTACTCAAAAAAAAGTAAAAGGGAGCTTTGTTTCATGTTATATTTCAGTCAACAATTAACAAGTGTGTTTATGTTTTCATAGTGAGTGAACATCTGAGTGAATATGTCAATGGAGCTGCAATGAATTCCCTCCACCCACCAGTAATTTTGACAAACACACCTTTATTTATGAACCAGATCTGGATGACAGAGCAGCCAAACCTTGGGAGACACAGACGGAGCAGTGTTTTCTACTGCAGAGCTGTGGGCCTTTCACACACTAATCCAAACTCAGCTCTTTCTCCATCAGCAAGTTCCCCAAATTCTACTCAGCTTTGCGGTAGTTTGTCAAATTATGTCCCTTTTGCCAACTTCTACTCACTTCTTTCAGATTTATTCGAAGCGCCAAGCAGGAGGTCTGGCTTGCCAGGAAAATGAAAAATCCAATCACTATAATCACTGAGCTTTCAAAGGCAGACTGATGTAAAGGTGTTGAAATATCCAAAAAACGATGACAATGAAAGAGGATTTAGCCCAAATCTTTAAAGGAATTACTGGAACATAGACTGAAAAATAAACTGTGTGTGGGTGAAAACCAGTGAAATCTGTTGAAAAATGGGCCAGCTCTTTCTTCGTGAGGCCTGATATGTGGAAGGTTTGGCTGACCACTATTATTTCTGACAAGTCTAAGCTGCTCAAGCCCTCAACAGTCCATAACAGCACACTGCACAATGGGAAAAACTATATTTGACAAATGAAAACACCTCCATTATCGTTTACCATTCAGATTCTTTAAATTCCTTTCAGGATGATAACACAGCATGCACACGTGTGTCGGAGCACGTGCATGGAAAGTTAGTTCTCCTGAAGCTGTAAATAGTGTGTGAAGCAACTGTCCAGTTTGGGAAAACATACGAGTTTTTCCAATTGATGAACCTCCAAGGCTATGTTTCCAGAAGCCATACTGTCAACTGACGAGAGATGACATAGAATCTAAACTCAGACCAGATGGCAAAGAGAAACACCAGCCAGACAGCAAACTGACAAATCAGCTGCTACTTGGCTGCGTTATAGAATCAGTCAACAGACTTAATTCAGATATGTTCAAACTTTTAGAGTCTGTTTAGAAGATCCAGTTAGTGAGGAAATTTAGGTCAACTATTCACTCCAAAGGGATTACAGGTTGGTGTACATTGTATTTATTCAATACAGGATCTATAAATGCTCCGTGACTCAAAGATCTGTTCTCTTTTACTCTTTTATAGAAGCACAAAGTAGTATGAGCTGAAAACCTTAAATAAAAAAAAAGTTGATCAAACAGGAAACTGATAACCATTGCCACACTTCCACATAAACTTGTGCTGGAGTCTGATAAGTCAATCCATGTTACACTCACGGCCAAGCTTCTCAAATGGGTCATTAATAAATACAGTAGTAGAAAAGGCTTTTGATCACCATTAAAATTTTACATAATCTCAATTGCTCTGATGAGATATGTCAACGAAAATCTTTTTTGTTTCCTGGCTACATCAGACAGAGAGTAACAAACGCATTTTTTTGGTAATTGTTAATAAGAAAAAATACAAATAGCTTCTTGCCATTTTTGAGATGTCATGTCCTGGATATGTTTCATTAGGTGCCTTCTCACTGGAGGAACCATTTGTAGTTCCTGTAACCTTTTTAGTTCCTTTAGTTCTCTGTAAACTCCTCTATTCTTGACATTTGATGCTGTATTTGACCACAATTAACATTCCTTTGATACAGAACATAAACGCTGTGGCCTCCTCATTCTCTATTTTAGTTTATAGTAGCACTGTGGCCTCCGCATTCTCTATTCTAGTTCATAGTAGCACTGTGGCCTCCTCATTCTCTATTCTAGTTCATACTAGCACTGTGGCCTCCTCATTATCTATTCTAGGTTATAGTAGCTCTGTAGCCTCTTCATGATCTATTCTAGGTTATAGCAGCTCTGTGGCCTCCTCATTATCTATTCTAGGTTATAGTAGCACTGTGGCCTCTTCATTCTCTATTCTAGTTTATAATAGCTCTGTCTTCTACTTCTTTGTGTGATTGTTGAATTTTGTGCTTAAAGAATACATCACTATGGTGGACGTCAGTGTCTCATTTGCCCCTTTCATGGTTCCTAATGTACTGTCAGTGTGCAAACCAGAAGGTTCCCTAGGAACTATATAGTTCTCAGAACTATTTAGTTCCTAGAACTAAGTTCCTGAAACTACTCTGTGGGAAAACGCCTATTAACTGCTGAACCATCCAGTTTTTTACCTTGCTACAACAGCACAAATGCAGAAGGGAGCATGTGGGTTTGGAGAATGGAACAATACTTCATAGAGCTCGATGACTGAAGAAAGATTCTTAATGTAATATATTACAAATGCATGGGGTGTCCAAAAACTCTTTTCTACCACTGTATGTGAAGAGCCTCCATTGGTAAGAGAAGGTTTGTTTAGAACACAGGAATGTTATCCAGATTATTTCAATGTACATGCACCTAAATACATTTTTAACATTCAATAACAGTCACTTCAATTGCAGTATGTAGTTAAGCAATTATCATGAAAAGTCTGGTATTTGCATAATAGGGATCCTAGAAACTTAAGACAAATGGATGGATTGAGGAGGTTGACCAGTGCAATTAGCCATCCATGCATTTAAATATTACCTTCAATATATTTAAAAAATGAGGCCAATATCCATTGGCTCATCAGGGCCTCATAGCTGTGATGTCTTGCTATAAACAAAAGCGAGTCATTCAATAGATCATAAAATCAAATGGCTGTGTTTTTAATCAACAAATGCCAAAAACAGTGTGAATGGTATACAAGCCCTCAAAGCTCTTCTGGAGTAGCATCTGACTGAACAAAAGTAGGTAACTGGGTAATGACATATTACTGTGGTTAAAGCTGTTAAATGACTCGCAGGAGGTTGGTGGTGGAAACTAATATTGGGGCAATTCCTTTCTTTGATCTGGATTGAAACTGAACTCTAAGAATCAATCAGAAATGCAATCTGTTGAGAACTGAGGGAGGAAAGGAGATTTTAGTGACAGACTGAAAAATAAACAAAGTTGTAAACAAATTGTTTACAAAGGCAAATTTTGACAAACAAAGTGATAGGTTTTGTGCCCAGTGCTTAGATCTATCTAATGAATCAATCAGAATTGAAATCCATTGAGAACTGAGGGAGGAGAAGCAATTCTAGTGAATTGTGGACAATGGACGACAACGGATGATGACGTATGGACGGACGCAGCGCGACGGCAATAGCTCCTCCCCAGATGAGCTAATAATAATAATGCTAGAAATGTATGGCATTTTTAAAATTAATTATGATTTTAATAATGAATGTATTAAAATATGGAAAACATTGGATATCTTATCCTATGTAATGAATGAGCTTAATTTGGTTGGGTCAGAATAAGGTCAAGTTTTCTTCCTATCTCAAATAAACACCTCTACCGCTGAGAACAAAACACGATAGTTTCAGTTGCAGTTGATGTCGACTCTAATGTTAACATCTATGCAACTCAACCAAATTTAACAAAAACAAGAAGACTGTGAGGTTTGAGACAAAATGCCAATGTTACCATTTTAACTGCTATCAGACATGTAACAATTTAAAGCACAACAGTTAAAAGCCAATTAAAAACAAATCAAATGCTAAAATCTGCACTGAAAAAAAAAGAAACCAAACAGGGTCTTTCAAACATGCATGATGCTTGCTCTGCTATCCCTCTGGTCTTTATGAGCAAAACATATTTTTGCTGAGTAATTTCCAGCTTGTTTTTAAGAAACACATGGTTTTCATCAGACTTTCGACCGCCTGAAAAGGTCTTCATTATAAGAAGATGGATTAAAGGAGCAACTTGGGGTAAAGACACTAAAGTGATGTGACAGACAATCTACAGCTCAAGGTTTACAATACTTTCATGTTTTGGCTGTGAACAATGACTAGGGACATATTTGGCAGAACAGGAGGAAATAGCTGGGAAATCTGTTACAGAAGAAAAATTCTCTTCACACCTTTAGTGAAATCATCATATTGTCTTAATTAGACCTGGTTTTCATCTGGTTTATTTCCTGATACTTCTTGTAGATGTCCATTGTTTTGGAACATTTTGTATACACGTTTGTGTGCATTCATTGAATAACAAATATTTTTGTGAATTTTATTCGGAAATTTGTAGATTATGGGGAAATATTTATATATTTAATAAATTTGTATATTTATATTTGCACTAGGCCACCTGTTATCATTATAACTACTTAGCTCGAACACTCAGTGTTGTCTTGTCATATCATATTCTGCCATGTTAGTAGTGAACTCAGTGTACTTGTAGTGTACTTTATGTCTTGTCATACCTATTTATTTTAGTAGCACCGGGTAAAAGTAGCCTTAAGCTACTCTATTTATTTACACTACCTTAGTTTAGGATTAGTCTTGTTGTGTGTCTGAATTTCACTGTTGCCCATGCAAATGCATAGAGAAATGTAATTTGGATTCCTGTATGTCAAGTACATGTTGAGAAATTGACAATAAAACTGACTTTGCCTTTGAAAAGTACATATTTTTGTGGAAGACATGTTCCATAAAAGTGGTAAAGGAAAGCTAAACCTGCCACTCCTGCTTGAACCCTTCACCCCTCCATGAACATACGTGCCCTTACCAGGAAATTGGATTCATTTCCTTTTAGTTTTAAACAACAACTGTGATGTTTCATCTTTACATGAGATAGACAGAACTGCATAATGGGATCCACAGAACAGCTACGTCTTCTAAATTTGAGATGTAAGTGGCTTCATTTTTAGAATCCATTTAGTAAAAGTGAATGGAACAGGTATGTTCTGATGTATTCAAACTAAAAAATAAAGACTTTAGAGGATTCAGGTCTTCCTGCAGGACATGACCATGCCTGGCCCTTATTGAGTAACAGGTCAAGAATCAGAAGTTCTTTGGTGGATATGTGGTATTACTCATTCTGTAAAAACCTTGAGAAGTACTATTTGCTGAAAACTGGTGGCTACATTAAGTGCACATTATTCCAGCGGTTCAGTAAATGCTTTCACAGTTATTTCTCAAACCCTGCTAAAGGCAAGTGCTTCTTCACTTCTTCATCAAGAGCTTCTTCAATTCAATGTTCAGTCTCATAATACATTAGATCAAGTGTCTGGGGAGTAGATCTGCTATAAAAACATGCAGTACATGTGGTAATTGATAAATGTGGCCTTGCCATAAAATGCAAGTATTTTCACAGCCACACAGAACCACTAAATGCATAACCACACACACAGACACTAAAATAAAGTCACCACAGAAGAAGAAAGGTCAGATAAAACTAGCAGAACAAGGAGGACTTCATAATATGACTAAGTCAAAGGTGCAAAGGGTTTTTACTGTATAACAGACTGGGGTGTTCCTGTGTTGTGTTGTCCATGCAGCATGGTTTTCCTTTTCCATTGAGGTGGTTCCAGGACCAGGGCTAGTCCTGGTGATAGTGCCTTGTTAGTTGTCCTTGCAGACCTTCTAATATTCACTTTCCTTTTCGATTGGTTGTGGTCATGGAATTAAATAATTACCTCACTGTATATACAGTATATTCACAGTTGATGGAAAACAGAGAACCAACTGAGAATAAGATCAATATCACCATCTTAAACCACTGTTGGGTCACTAAACATAATTAGCTTTTTTTAAATTGGGTGACAGTGTAGGTATCTAAATTGCAAATTTGTAATCAATTTAACAAGAGTAACAAGACATTAGTGGACAGCTAGCAGTTAGCAGACACTTGCCTATCAATACACAAGACCTGAGTGGGCAGAGGTGATAGAATAAGAACAGTTTTATCTTACCATGTGCTTTTGAAACATGTATTGAGTTTAAGTTGGTCTTTTGAGCACAACACTCCAGCCTGTAAACCCTGATATATTGCTGCTGGGTTACAGCCATGTTGTAGAATGTTTGAACTAACACCTTCAATTGGAAACTGGTAGAAGTGAACTCACCAAGTTACAACGAACTGAAAACACTGGCCCAGCTATTACCTAGGAAATGTTATGCATAACACTGCCAAGTAACTTCACCTACCTGATAGATATTAACACACTCATTGTGTTTAATAACAGTACTGTAATATACAGTATATAATGGAGAATTACCAGGATATCCAACTGACCATAGAATGCAAAAAAAATACTCCTAACTTTAGATGTTGTAGTTACACAAGTGATACTAACAGAGATATTTTCATGCCAAAAATCATTTGACAGCTTTATTAACATAGTGTCTTAACTACAATGAGAGTACAGCTACTCATTAAGACCAAAACACAGCTGCCAATCTGCCAAGCTAATGCTTTTGAGTGGGACTCAATAGGAGCCTAGATGTTTTTGAAGCAGCATCTAGCAGAAGCAGTTTCCAAACATGATTGTTGCCTCATGTGTGCGTACCACAACAGGTTATAAAATGCAATCACAGCCATCCTTTTTTCCCCACTTCACTGATCGCTACATGAGTCACAAGAAGGAAACTGTGGTCTGATGAAGAATGAGTGCTATAAGCTGAACTGGAAACCAACCAAAGGCAGCAACACTGTAGACAAGTGTACAGCAAAGAAAATAATGTCCATTCAGAGCAGGTAGGATTGCAGACTTCCAACTCCATTTTGTCGTTCTTTTCTAATCACTTTAGTTGTAGAGTAAAAAAAAAAAATATGATCGTTGACAGAATAGGCAATCACAAGCACCATACTTCTAATTACCTTGGTTGATTTGTGAGCCTACCTCAGACTAAATACATCTGAGGGAAAGCTAAGACTAAAGAGGGCATGTGTACTTACATCAGTTAGCAGTAATGAGCCCAGTTATCCTGAGTGATCACAGCAAATGACCCAACTTGTTATGGAAATAACATGCCATTATATTTTATTGAGGGAAAGTAAAGTAGTTTACACAGGGCAAACACAAAGGTTAAGATATATTTAAAGTTGAGAAACACATTTTTCTCAGTGCTGATTTGGGGATTTGGATAAGAAGACCTGTGAGCAGTATGCATTTGTTTACTATTAGAAAAATCTATTTAACTGGTTATATCTTCTTTAATACTGACTTCATGAATTAGTCATCATTCCCACCCTGACTAAATAAACACGACAAGCGCAAAATGGGAGGCCTGAGAAGATAACATGGTTAAAATATTAAAAGCATCTGGTAGGCTTTTAAGTAAATCGCTGACAGATTTATCTGTGGAAAGGAAGAGTCACTGCTGATAAGGCTGTCACAAGCACAAGCCTTTGGTTTTCTGAAGAAGAATTTGGTATAATAATTCTCCTTCAAATTATGTGAAAGGTAACCAAAGTGCTTGTGCCAGACAGCAAATTCCATGTGTGAATTTATAAGGTCTTCAACATACCTTTGAATGAGGTACAATGGTAAGGCTAACACTGATGAAGGTGTCTGATAACTCCAGGCCATATTTATATTCATATTTGCTAATGTTTTTGACTCATGGCAAAATGACTAGTAGATTAAAAAACGTCATGAATCTAGCATAGTTTACCAGCGAAATAAATAACAGGATCACGGTTTTGCTCCTATGACAAATTACTTTAGAGTTGCAACTAGCAACTATTTTAATAGTCAACTACTCACCGACTATTGAAATGTCGATTAGTTGACTAGTTGCATAATTATAAATTTTTTCTTAAATTTTGCATGAAGTTGACTTCTGTGGCAAATGATAATAACACAAGAAAGATGAGTACAATGAAAAGTACCTTTTATTGAACATCTAAAACCAGTTAGTCACAGTGCTGGGTTTGCACGATTCAAATGATAAAAATTATGCTGGAACCTGCCAGGTCTCATCAGTTCCCATCAGGGTGGGTCAAATATGCCCAGCTCTAGTGCACTCTCTTCTTCAGACTGGCTTGTGGCTCCAGAGGCGAGCTTTACAGCACCCTCTCCCCTGGCCACGAGGCCCCAAGAGGGCCCCCGTTTGCCCCTGCGCGCCAACAGGTGCCAGGGGTCAGCTGTGATGTCAGCAACACACCTGACTCATCTTGAAACACAGGAGTCTAATATACATGCGAGTCAGAGGAAACAGAAAATCCACAACAATGGAAGTGGTGGTGGCGCACGTGCCAGCTGAGGTGGTATCCCGCGCACATGGGCAGCAAAATCAATGGACCCTAATGGTCTTTTCAAAAACCAGAGGGGGTGGATGACCCCCCCCCCCAGGCAAATCGCACCCAGCTTGTACCCGTATGTTACCTCTCACAGACACAGATGCTATTGCGCACGAGAAACTCTTGACAGAGATTATAATAAAGTGACATGTCTCACATTGTCTTTCGTTGGAAAAACACAACTGGCGACAATAGTCGACAATGGAATTCATTGTCAACTATTTCTATTATCGATTTTAGTCAACAATGTTGACTAATCGTTGCAGCCCTGAATGACTAGTTCTGTGTATGTCTTTGACAAACTGATAATGACAATACAACTCATCATTATGCTTTAATATGCATGATCTCAAAAACTTCTATTTTTGTGTACTGTAAATTCTGAGCTAGAAGGCTTTACTTTTTTACCCACACTTTGAACACTGCAGCTTATACGCCAAAGTGGTTAATATGACGATTTTATCTTACTGCCTGCCCACTTGTACCCATGAACATGGCACCTGTAACCAGATCAAATATTGACTGCTTCATCTTTAAAAGCCCCTCCTCTTCCCCATAGCATTAGCTGCTTGCTGCTGCTCACTTAGCTGATTGCACACTCATCAACCTACACCTGCATTCTGTTGGAAACTGCTACGCACCAGGGATTTCACCAGAGGACTTAACTAGACTTAACTGCACATTTCTATTTGTAAAATAAATCAGCACTTTTCCCCACAGACCGCTCACTACTCAATGTTTTTGTTGCGGTCTTTGATCCAGGCTGTAACAAAAGGCAAGATATGGAAGGCACACTAAAGCTAAAGCCAAGTTTTTAAATGGTCTGCAATGGAAACTGTATGTGCTGGGAAACACCACCTGGTCTGATATATAACAATTAAAACATACAAAAGAGACAAAATACTCAAAAATAAAAGTTAATATGAACTAAAAGAGCAAAATCATGTCATTAAAATTCTCCAGTTTGGGAAGTCAGCAGCTCACCTTAAATCTTCTGGTTACACATACCTACAGGCTCAGGGAATTGTTCGTTCCCAGAGAAGGAAATACTGACAACAGTGAGCTTGTGTTTGGTAAGAACATGGAAATCTTTTCGTGACCCTTACTCTAAAACAGTTTTCCATATGGTAGAAGCAGGAGGGGGTCTGAACAATTCTCGCACATTCACACTTTAGTACTTCAGACGCAGACTGTAGTTCAGTTATACATCCCATGCAACAATATGTGGACCTCAATGAAAAAGATATTAAAAATAAAATATTTACTCCAACTGTTAGTTTTGAATATGTTCTTTTATTGTGCAACGGTAACCAAATCTGTAGAACTTCCTTTTTTCCTTCCTAATACTACTCTGTTCCATTTAAAGTCTGGTCAATGCAGTATGTCCACATGACTAGCACTAAATTCATGTCTCATCACTAATAGTGTTCAATGACATAATGTGGTTTTTGGAATACACATCTCCATGGAAACAAGAAAAGCAGAAGAAAAACATTACTTCAGACATAAAAAGGTAGGTATAGTACTGTCTGAGTAATATTCCCAAAGCTCCAATTATCATATTGACCTCCCAGTGTCCTGTGTTGACTGCTCTTTGACTTTAACAGGCAGACTCAGGCCTGTAAAATGTAGGTGCGCTGCATGAAAAAGGAAATGGGAGACACAAACTGTGGACTTCGCTTGACTGAGTTTACGTCATGGAGAAGTAAAGAGGAGGGAAAGGAGCAAAATCTGCTCAGTTGAAGGCTGTTCATCGTCTACCTTCTGAGAATGCAGACCTTTCCGTTATTTTTTGCTGCAAGGAATTCAGGCTGGCACTAGGGAAGAAATAATTAAACCCAGAGTGTGTGTGCTCACTTCATCTTGTATTATGTTTTGCTGTATGATCTTAGCAGGGTTTTCTACAAACGCTCCTGGCTTGGAATTGAGTGATGTTGGAAAGGAGAAAAAAAGGTGATAGAATATGTGTATATGCATGTGTGTGAAGGGAATGTGCACTTCAACATGAATGAAGTACTTCTGTAAGACAGGCCACAGCACCTGAATGAGTCTGGAACAGAGACAGAGCCGGATCCTCTCAGCCCTGTGGGTCCTTCAGGACCACGTGTCTGTACACAAACCGGCTTCAGTCTACCCCGCCCCCTGAACCCCAACCCCCCTCCACTCAATGCTGCTACCTTGTTCCACAGCTGAACTCTCCTCTGCTGTCTGGCAGACCGTAAAGCATACTGGGCCATTGTAAATGTACTGTAAAATTAGTTCTCTTTCTAGTCTAACAGCATTGTTATGTTACAGAGAAAGGAAAGTGTGGAAAGACAAGTTTAAATCAGGGGCATCATTTTCCCCTGGAAATAGGAAGAAAGAGCACAGTTTAATTAGCAGCTACACACAGACTTCAGAGTAGTCCTGACTAATGATATAATAAGCAGAAAAAACTTTTTTTTTTTTCCACCATTCAATTCCTCCTGTTATCACTACCTGTGTGTCTGCCTGCTGCATTTAAAAAATTCAAAATGTCCCACCTAAAGAATTATCCACATGCAAAGGTATAAGTACAACAAGAATAAGTAGTAGTCAGAAGGGATAGAAAATTTTAAAACTTAAGGAATTACATCAGGGCCATCTGCATTTCAAGTAAGCCATTTTTAGATGCTGTTTTTAACACCCAGCGATACACATCAGATCATCTGACGTTATATATAAAAATTAGATATTCAACAAAACTTGTGACAATTACTGTGTACATGTAGGTAAATCTTAGATGCTTCTTTTATCCATTGAAAAAGAAGAAAAGTTCTGGTACAACTAACTTTAGAGTTTGTTATTACTGAAACTTGCAAACATTTCTTTGAGTGCAAGTGAGTAGTAGAAAGTAGATAATCTAGAAACATGTTTAAGTTAAAAACAGGATTACACATAAAAATGACATGTCTGCAGTAACATCCAAAAACCTTTAATTAAAATGCAGAAAATGGGTGTGATTTCAGTACTTTCAGTATTTATTGGAACACTGTTTGTGCTAGTGGCTAGCAGTAGCTACTAATGTCAACAAACATGCAACACATCTTGATGTGTCTAGGTAAACCATATTACAGCAGTGTAAATGAGCATTTAACCACAATCTAATGATATATAACACATCCACAAAAAAGTTAACGTTGGAACATACCTTTGACCAAGTGGTCACTGCAGACACAGGTATTAGAATTAGCATTAGCAGACTCTGCTCCTCCCGACCACAAACAGAGATTTAAAATCCACTTTTTACAGCATTTTTCTGTGAATTTTTTCCATTTCTCACCTTTGTGAATGGCAATCTTTAGTACTCTAAAAAATAGATTTTCCTTCCCTTGGTTAGAACGATTGGTGCAGCCGTAACTACACAAAACAGACATTTTCCCAACGGAAAACTCACTCTGCTTCACTTCCTGTCCTCCGTCTGAAAATCATGTGTTGACTATATTGCAATGTGACATCATGTGAAACCAACCTATTAGTTGGGAAGAAAAGTAACATTTGCACCTGAAAAGTATAACATTTCTACATGAAGTACTCCGATTTGATTACAGAGGAACAGAAATGTAAATAGAGAAACTCACCATTGAGGAAAAGCTCTTCTTGAAAAGCTCGTCTGGCAGCAGGAGAGAAACAGCGTTTCTTCAGCCACTCAGCATCAAACACACTGGTGTGTTGGTCGGGCCACATGATGGACACCTGCAGAAACAATACAACAATGGAGTACAGAATAAAAAATACAAACTGAATCTGAACCTCAAAAGGTTCAGTTTTGTACCATGACCTGCCTCTGCTAACTGTTGAAATAAGTCATCGGTCTCTACGTCCATCAAGCTTATTCACTCTGATTTCAGTTTTAAAATCCATCCCTGATTACTTTCTGTGTTTATAACATCTATTTACAGTAACATATGTATGTCTCTCATGAATAAGGATGTTATTTTTCACCAACAGAATATTTTTCTTCCACTGTAATCTGCTGTTGTAGCATTTGAAACCCTTTTAGCATCAGTGTCACATCTCAGCTCAGTCACAGTCTGTTTGTAGTTGTGTCCCAGTTCAGCTCAGAAAAGGTGGTTCCTCTGGAACACAAAGGTCAGGCCAAATGTGCATTGTGGCTAAAATTGGCCTCTTACACTTCACTGTTTATCAGAAGTCAAGTTGTAAACATTTATGAGAGTACATTTGCAATACTTGTTTTGTGCATCTTCTGTCATGATTAACATGTTTTAACAAGTGTTGACTTGGTTATATAACCATTTCTGTTTATCTGCCACGTGGCTTTTATTGCTTGTATGTTAAAGGTTTCTGCCACCACACTTCCTGTGATAAATCCTCCAGTTACTAGTCATTGTTTCAAATATAAAATAATTATGTTTGATAATAGTGAATAAAGGTGAATTTCAGTTCATAAATTCTATTCATAACAGGATATCAGAGACATTTTAGAAGAATTGTTAGAGTTCATTATTAAGTTTAATATAATTGCTATACAATGGACTGACTGCATTTTTTTTAACTGACCATACCCATTTCACATAATTATTGACTATTTCACCTTTATAGAAGAGGTGAAAGACTAGTTTGGCCAATTACTAAGCCAAACTTGTGCATTTTTCATTTGTTAAGCCTCCTTTATTTAATCAAATCCCTTAAAAATAAAATCTCTTTTTGAAGGCACATATGACCATGAAGGTGTACATGCAAAACTCACAAAACATATAGATAAACAAAACAAAGGCAGCACAATCCATTCATTTACTTTAATAATATTGATCTCACAGGCCTGGACTGTAGGCACTAGCCATGATGGGAAATCAATGACTCTAGACTACATATGTCCTTCACTCACTGAAACCTTGTCCAATCTTTATGCTTCTATAAAACTGATGGTTGTTTAAGAAATAAAAAAAACACAACATCAGATAAGGGTTAAAGAGTTGAAAAATAAACACTGCAGTAACTATCCAAAGGACGGATCTGAAACATAGGCTTAGTTAAAGTCATTTAGGGAAATTTTTGGTCAGGTTGTACAAATATTTATGCAAGACAACATATTTCCCAGATGGTTTTTTTTTGTTACCAATGTTGCTAAACAACAGCTATAATGTTTTAATAGGCAGACAATTGTCTGATGAGGTACATTTCATAACCAAAAGTAGTATAGGTTGTACTGAGTAAATCCAGTTTTTACAAATAATCCAATTGGCTCACATCATTACATCTGGTGTACATTAGCTATATGTATTTGTCCATGTAATTTCATGGTGATATCCGAAGTATTCATTGAGTTATAGAATGATGTGTCTCTGCAGAAACACACACACACACACACTGATTATTATAAGACCTTACAACATTGGTTGGGAGAGATTAACAACTTGGTATGTTGTAAATCGACTTGAACTGTAAAAAGAAAAAAGAAAATGCGTTCCCAATTTTACCATCAAGTACTAAGCGAAACTAATGTTGACGTATTTCCATCACTATTTCTATGGGGATTCTTCAATAGGATGATGTTAATAATATGACGTTGAGTTCTGTTCTGTAAAGCAATGTCAGGTTTGTCTCTTCTGAATATTTGGTTACAATTTTCCATCAACTGAAAGCCCAATATGATGACATAAAAAAAACTTATTAGCATGTTTTTTATTCAGTCCTAATGCCAGAATTTGAGTTAATAGTTGGATTACATATACACATGTTTGTGTAGGCTACAATATTGGATCCTGGCAAGTCCACATTGATGAATTCTTAATTTACAGAATCAGCAGGACTTCATGAACCATGAACCATTTATAGCATGAGGGGACAGATGGCTAGAGGTTTTAGGTCCAAAACAAGACCCTGGTTTCTCACTTATACACTCATCTGCCTTTTTAAAAGTGAAAATGACAGTTAAGGCACCAGAATGACCATTATTATTATCCAGAGAATTGTAAAACTCTGCTAAAATGAAGCCGCAGTATGTAAAGGAAGTACATATGTTTTATTGGACATTTAAACAGTCACAGATGGTAAATGTGAACCATATACACACGTGTATATAGAATATATGAGTGAACATAGACAGCTTCATACCTTGTTGTCGTTGGTGACCTCCACTATGTCCAGCCCGGTGTTGACATCCAGGTTGGCCATTAGCAGTTTACGAGCCTGGGCAGACTGCAGTGTACACAGCGGACACTGGCAGTTGTCTCTCAACCAGGTGAACGGGTACAGGCTTTGACCCCCGTCCTCCCACTCCACCTCCACCAGCCGGTCCTCATGTTGGGCCCTGACAAACCTCACAGCGTGATGAGTCAAGGGAAGGGACGCCGAGCCCAGCGTCTGCTGTCCACGAAACTGAACTGAAGTCAGACCAGAGCCCAGAGGACCTGAACCCTGCCCCAGTCTCCAACAGGGCCTCAGAGGGTGAAAGGCCAGGACAGCCGTCCTCGACTTGAGGGCAGGAAGGGCACGATGGCCAAGCTTGGACATCCACATGTCTGATGGTTACCTCGTAGAAAAAACTCAACTATAGAGAAAACTGAAGTGAAGAAAATGCCAAATTATCAAAGGCAAATAAATGAAGAGGCAGACAGATATTAGTAAACATGAATATCTTCAACTTGAGCTGAAATGATTGGAGACAGAAAAAAATCACTTAAAATTTTTCTGAGATGAAAGTTTTGTTTCCTTGATTTAGCTGCTGCTAAACATTGGTTCTGCTGTTGTGTTTCACACAGACACTGTGATGCACATTATGTCAGGATCAACACAAAGTTGTATGTTAGTTGCATCTTAAGGTGTTACTAGGTTGGATCCAAATGTATTAAAGACTGCAGTGCACGTATTGTTTATTGAAGTCAGTCTACTTTGTTGTTGTTTCAAAGTCAAAGTATCTTTATTTGTCTCCCTTGGGAGAAATTAGTCTTGGACAGAGGGTTGTGCTGCAGACAGGACATTCCACTCACCCTCCCACCCATTACATTAATAGCCACAATAAATACATCAATTAAAATACATTAATAAAAACATATACAAGTAATAATACATATACAATAAAAGCCTAAAAAATAAAATAAATAATAATACTAATATTAATAATACATATAAGAATAATTTAACAGCCACATAAAAGATAACACATGTGTCAAGGTTCCACCACGTCTTTAACGTTCCTGTCCATTCTGTGCCATTTGTTTATTAATGAGTGTGATTGACAGTGGTATGAACGAGTGCTTGTACCTGTTAGTTTTGCACAGTGGGACCCTATACCTCCTTCACAGTTCAATAAAACATGTTCTGTATTTAACACATGTGATACATCTCTTAAAATATTGTTTGAAAAAGTGATCATTGGAACAGGTATTGAAGAGATGTGGGTGATTTAATGCCAATGATTTTTTTTCTCCAGTTTTTATCTAATTTAAGTGTTGGGTTTCCAAACCAGCTGACAAATCCATAGAACAGCACAGACTCAATGGTAGCTCTGTAGAAAATCAACATGATCTTAGTGTTTATATCTACAGACATTTCTACACATACTTTTATGGTGTCGTTATTGCTATTATTACTTGTATACATGAATTTATTGTTTTAGCTGATTCTGGAAGGAATGACATGTTATAATTTTCAGACATCTCTTTCTGATATTTTAAATTTTTTTAATAATAATTTAATTTAAGAAAATAATTGATAGAATAACTAATTACAGAAAAAACTAATGGCTGCAGCTCTATTTTAAACAACAAATTTTTCTTATATTTTCCCTTGTGTAGACAGACAAACAGACATTGGCTGTCACACAAGTGACAGCAATTCCTTAACAGGCCCGTATATACAACAACAAATTAACAACAAATATTTAAACAAGACACATGAAAGCAACATTCAGGTGCACACATGCTAGAAGGGAGGGGTGCAGTTAAAAATAGCAAAGTGTTGTAAGGTTATACCAGTATCCTGTCATTAAATAAACTCAGCTAATTTTCAATTAAATAACATCAACTTCATCAAAAACTGTTTTGTCTCAGATCTGGTTTCTTGAGGCTTTAATATTGTTTACTTTTCATTTAACAATAAAATACTTATTTTTGTTCATTTATTGCATTTTTCATGTGTCTTTATATGACACACTCCTGGAAGCCAAGATAACATACACTTAGTAAATAGTACAGGTGTTCAACCCTGACCCTGCATGTTTTTAGAGTTCAACACACCTGACGGTTATCATCAGTCTTCTGTAGAGCTTGATGGTAGACTGATCATAAGAATCAGGTGTGTTAGGAGAGGGATACGTCAAAGACAGGGGTGCTCACACCTGACCCTGGAGAACTACTATCCTACATGTTTTAGACATATACCTCTTCCAACACACCTGATTCAAATGATCAGCCTATCATCAAGCTCTGCAGAAGACTGATCACACTCATCATGTGTGCTGGAACAGGGAAACATCTACAACATGCTGGATTGCGGCTCTCTCAGACCAGGTTTGCAGACCCCTGATCTAAAACATGTAAGATAGTAGCTCACGAGGACGAGGATGGAGCTCCCCTGGTCTACAACATGCAGGACAGGGGGGTCCTGGTCTGGATGACTAGGGTTAGTATTCACTGGTATATATTTGCAGTTGCAGCACTCACTCACTCTAGACCTGAGAGTTCTTGATGACCTCTCTGTTTAAAAACTCACCTTTTTCGACTGGCTTCTAACCAACAGTATTGTGCCACTTTTATGCTAAAGTGGTGGTCTCTTTATGTTTTTTATTTTTTATATATATATTTGAGTTATCTTGTCCTGTGTTTGACTTATGTTTTAGATGTGAATCACTTGGTATTTTATGTTAAGTGCTATATAAATAAACTTTGACTGATATAGCCATAGTTAAACACTCATTTTGATGCCCATTTTGTGAATTTCACTTAAGTATCTTCCTGAGTTGATTCCACTCTCAGCAGTTTCCTCTTAGTGTTAGCACTGTTGTATTATTGTTTGTTTTTTTCCGTAGGCGTCTGTCCTATGCTTAAACCCATATTCATCCAGTCCTACTAGTTCTACTGCACAGAACCTCCAGAGAACATTATAAACACACAAACCGAGACTATTCGACGCAGTTTTGTGTTGTTGTTGTTGTTGTTGTTGTTAGCTAGCGACCGTTAACGCCCATTAGTTTCAGTGTTAGCTAAAAACAAGCTAAAGGCTACTTTTAACACAAAGCTCTCTGTCGTCGTTTCCCCCTAAGTTTATGTATTAAAGTGCCCCCAAAACGGTAAAAACAGACGGTTTAGGTGTAACTTACTTTGGTGGTGATGTAATGAGAGCAGTTGTTGATCCAGTAATAGTGACACAAAAGCCGGTTCCGGCGTGAGAGAAAGTGGGTGAGAGGTCACAGCGGAGGCTGAACATGGTGACATAAGCACCAGCAGAGACCTTTAGCCCACTTTACACACATCACACACTCACAGGTTTGTGCACAAATAAAGTTGAGAAGTCTACGCCAGAGGTGGAAGTAATTAAGTAGAAGTACTTCCTTTATACTTAAGTAGATTTTTTTTTACGTATATGTACTTCACTCGAGTGTTTGTTTTTTTTTTATTCGGCAACATTTTTACTTTTAATCCCTACATTTTCTATAAATGTCTGTACTTTATACTCTTTACGTTGTCAGAATACTCATTACTTGTTCAAACTAGATAAATATGACAGTACACAAAGTAAGTAATCAGAAATTGTGACTGACTATATCATAATTTGGACTCTTTATCTCATAATTATCCATTTCTTATTTCATAATAATGACTCCCCCCCCTCATTTTGACTTTTTAATCCTATTTTGACATTTGTGAAATGACTGAGTTTTCCATATTATAGAAAATGACTGTTTTCACATTTACGACTAAGCGTCTGAATATATCATATATGATCATGAAAAGATGACAAATAGTATTTTACACAAAATATTTAAGTGTTTATGGTTAGTGAAGCAACAGGTATTTTGGAACAGTAGATTATATTTCATTGCCAGTGGTTGTTCGGGTCTTTGAAAGCTAAATGATACCAAATCAAAAGCTATCTATTTATTTGATAGAGCAGAAAGAATGGACTGCTATCATAACTGTCACAGTATGTAAAATGATTATTTCTTTTGCATATTTCATGCTATTTGCAAACTGCTATTTGGGGTTCAGTAAATTATTCATAAAAGACATAAAAAGACAAATCAATTAAATTGTTTTAGTAAAACCCCAAATCACAACAATGTAATCTCATAGGGATTTACAGAGTTGGAAACAAAAAAACCATCAATGAGAATGGTTTATAATCCAAAACAAACCACAACTTTTCTTTGTGGTTGTAATATGACAAATACTTAAGGATGAGTAAAAACATTTAAGGCAAAAAAATACTGACCTATTCAAAATGTTGAAAATGAAAATGCATTTCATGCTAAATTATCATAATTGCTGTTCAATAAACCCATTGATTTAATAGTTTTTTATATTTTGTGTCAGTGAGTCAGTATTTTGTGATTCCACCTGTGTATATATGAATACTTTGTGATTTCCTTCTTGTGTCATTAAAGGTCTTTCGGTTTTGGTCAAAACAAGACATTCGAGAATATCATTGTGTTCACCAATGTACCTTTTTTTATGTTTATTAACTGTGGCAATAATCTTAGGCTCTATGAAATATCAACTTCTCAGTATCTACTGTAAGATGAGAAACTCCAGTGTTAACTGTAAACTACAGTGTTTTTCTGTGCTAGTCTTACCTCCTATTGTGTTCCCTCCTGCCTTCAGAATTCACCAGACAGTCAAACTGACCTGAACAGGTTTGTTTATAAAAGCTTCACTTTACAATAATTAACCAATAGTCACGTGTGGCGATCCAGTTTGTAATGATTACACAATTCACCAGTTCACATTGGTAACAATACATTGGTGCAATTAAGTTTTACTGCATATAGAACTTGGTGACATTGAACCAAGCAAAGTCTGGGGAAAATGTGAGACAGAAAATAATCTATAAAACGGTACTATGCAAGGTCCTAGGACCCATATATCTTTTTACAGAGTTGTAATGACCAGACATGCAGTATGTTTCTCAGTCTATATTCAGATACAAAAAGACAAATACAAGTAATACAAAAAGAAAATGCATATACTGTATTTAAAAAAAAAACTTAACAGCTTCCCCAAGTTAATGTTACTATTTAGTTTGGCCTCCATTCCTGTAGCGAAAAGTCAGTCAAATGAAACCTGCAGTGACGTAAGAGAAAATTTAATAAATCCTATAGACTGTACTACAGCATTAAAGACATGTTAATTACAAACGGTCACACTAAATTCAGGACACTCTTTAGCTACTATTTTGATCTGAAACATTTCTTTCTCTACACATTTCCTGTATTTCCAGGTTGTATCCAAACACTGAGGCCGGCATATGTCTAGATTATTATGACTTTGGTCGGGTCCTTTGAGATAAACAAAAGAATCTGGTAAATCACTGTAATTTAAATATTGGGTACAAATTTGTATTCTTAATACATAAACTTTATTAACAGAGTTTCTGTGAAGGTGACGTACAACGTCCAAAGTATCCTACGGTATGGAGGGAGCAAGAGAGAAAGTCAAGTTGGGAGAGTGGAAGCTCCGGAAACATACAAACAAGGGGGTTTCGCCCAGGGAGTAAATCCCTCTAGGACCACCACTGACAGTATGTGAGTAATGTCATTTGCTGTTCATAATAACCATTGACTACTACTTAAAAATGCATGTTGGGTGTGTCCTTTTGTGGGGCTGGCTAGTTAAAAAAAAAAACAAACGCTTGGTTGCGAGTCATTTATACATCGACCCTCATATTACTGATAGACGTATATGACTGGCACAGGTAAGTAGGTTGCATATGCTCAAAAGTTTTTTAAAACATTTTTCTGAAGGGGCTGTGGCTTAGTATGGGGCCAACCATCTCTGGTTGTAATCTGTCCTCTCGCTGGCCAACCAGTGGTCATTAGCAGAATGCTAGCACGTTGTGGGCAACAAGAACTTGACCTGTAAGAAAAAGGGCCATATGTACTCCATCAGTAAATTTTTGACTTAAAACCAACATTTAACTCTCAAAAAATACATTCAAATGTGAGCGCTCTGACAATTTGGAGAAGTAGACAAATTTAGCCATCTAGCTCTATAGGGCCCCATTAATTTTGCACTCCATCAGCAGAAATATGATGGAACTACAGCCAAAAAGCTGCTACAATGGGACCGAATGGTGAGTGGACAGGCTGTTATTTAAAGTTAAATCAGAGGTGTGCTGTGTTCAGTGAACATTTGTAAATGACTATACATTCATTAAAATATTTCTGTGAGATACACCAAAGGTTTGATTGATTGATTGGTACTTTGAGTTTATCAATTGGAATGACATCAGAGTATAAAGAAAATCAATATATTTAATCTCGCCCAACATTGGTTGGGAGAGATCATTGTAATCGGGGTGTGTGTGTGTGTGTGTGTCCGCAGAGACATATCATGCTATAACACAATACTTGAGATATCACCATGAAATTACATGGGCATATACATATAGCAAATGTACATCAGATGCAATGATTAATTTGAGTCGAGGTCACAATTAACTAAAAGGTCAAAATCACATTATGGGTAATAAGTCAAGAACGGTGCGTCACAGAACTTTCAGATTGGTACCAAACTATGCAGAATGAAGATTTCTACAATTCTCATAATTGGTGTTATCACCTATGACCAATAGTTTTTAAGATCTCTGGAGGTCAAAGGTGACATGTGGCAAAATTAACTTGTCTAACACTGTGTGTCTGTCTGTGTGTATCAAGCATGGACATATCACAGTACAACTTAATCAATACTGGATATATTATCATATTACACGCACTGACGCATATATACATAAAGAAATAATGTTATAAAAAGGTCAAAGGTTGAGGTCGTGTTTTGCAGAAAGGTCAAAATCACATTATTGGCTCTAATTCAAGAACGGGTTGTCATAGAAACGTGGGATTGGCACAAAATAGAGGCGAGATTAGGCATTCTCTGAATACTTGATCCTTTGGTTTTCAGACATCTCTTTAAATCCATTCTTAGATGTTTGTACAGACTATCATTTTCCATCTGTGGGATATTTCCGGTAATCTTTTTGCGTCAATTAAACCCCCTCTTCTCTCTTTCTTATGGAAAGATGGTAATATACAGTCTAGGTGAAGGGTTTCTGTGCTTCATGTGAGTTTCATTGCATCATCACTAGTGTAATCACTGGGCTCAAAGTATCTATTCCATGTGTTTAATACCAACGAAAACCCTCACCATGTACTTTGACTTGTTGCGTAATAAACGTAGATGTGTGGCATTGTCCCTTTCTCTCGTGTTAGATGCTGATATGTTCATTCATAAATTTCAAACTGCGTCCTGGACCGTTTCCATGATCTTAAAGGGATAACAAAAAATGTTTTCTGCACAGCCAGAGCACAAGTTGTTTGTGAGGAATACCACACCAGTCTCTGCAACACAACATCCTTAAATCTCTGCTGCTCATAAATACCAACCATCAGCTTCTTCCTTCAAAGGACTTATAATTACGGGGCACTGGCTGTGTGGATAATTCACAGCAGACCTCAGAACCCTGAAAAGCAAACATGGAGGGGAGTCAAACGCGTGGAAATACTGTATCCAATCTGCACGGAGGTGTGAAATAACTAAGTAGAAGTACTTTGTTACTGTATTTAAGCAATGTTGTTGGGTATATATACTTTACTTGAGTACAACTTTTTACTTTTACTCCCTAGATTTTTTTTTTCTTTTTTTTTTCGGAAATATCAGTGCTTTTTACTCTTTACATTCTCACAATACGCTTGTTACTTTTTCAAACTAAACAGATGTGACAGTACATAAAATATGTTGCGTCAGAGGTAAAATCAGTGGAGAACAGAATGTGACCAGGGTCAGAACCAGAGTCCTACACTGGTCCAATTTTGTCCAAAATTTCTTGCCTGTACCTAATAAAATACATTGTCTACATAGTAACTCACTTATAAGGGCTTGTTGGTTTTGTAATAATGGTGCATTTTGTAATGTCCAAAATGTAATAACTTTTTCATTTCATTTTCTAATAAAGTCGCATTTTGTAATAAATTTTGCTGCATTATGTAATAAGTTCTTACATTTTGCAACAGCAGGGCACTTTGGTGGTGTAGCATTAAAACTCAAGATGCTGTTTCTGAAACATTCCAAGTGGTTTGTCTTGGCTGGGAATTAGACATGGACATGGAAAAATGTATTACAAAATGCGTTGAGGCAGTTTATTACAAAATAAAATGAAAAAGTTATTACATTTTGGATGTTTATTACAAAATACACAGTTATTACAAAATGCGGCTCAACGGGGCATTATTTTTGGCTACTTTTGTAATTTTGTTTTTGTTCAGTAAGTATTGTTTGATTCATGACAAAAATGCAGTTTTACTTTTGTGCTTTATTACAATAATTTTTATTATTACCTCCGCAAAGGAGGTTACATTTTACCGTGCCTTTGTTTGTCTGTTAGCAAGATTACTAAAAAATGTATCGACTGATTTTGATGAAACTTTCAGAGATGATTGATAATACATCAAGGAAGAAACCATTACATTTTGAGATTGCTAATGACCTATGAAATAAATCGTTAGCAAACACGAAACACTAGTTTACAAATAACTTAAGAACCTCCAAACCTTAGCAGACTTGCACTGCGTTGTGGAGGTCTGCGCTTTCGGAGTGCTGGAGTTTTATTTAAGTAAAGGAGTTGAATCACTAATTCTATTTTTTTCCACACATGTAGCTGTTTACGTACAGAATGTCAGTACTTTTACCACCTCTGAATCTGCATTAGTACACTGTTCCACACCTATTGTGGGGTCCAATTCCTGGGTATAATGTGGGCATACCTAGCATCCAAACATTGCTCTAACATCTTTGTCTTTTGCATCAACTAAGTCTGACGATAAATTACAATAAGTTTAATTACTCAAACTATTATTGCAGCTGTAGACCAAATCTTAGCATCTCATCATCTGAACACGCTTTACCCTCACTGGGGTCACTGGGGGTCTATTCCAGCTACAATGGTTGAAGGCGGGGTACACACTGTATGAGTCTCTAGTTCATCTCAGGGCTGAACATGTATAGACACTTATGGGCAATTTAGATTAACCAATTAACCTATCGGTGCATGTGTTTGGATGGTGGAAGAAAACTGGAGTACCTGGAGAACATGCAAACTCCACACAGAAAGGTCTGGTGTGGGATTCAAACCAGGGTCCTCCTTGCAAGTTTTCTGGAAAAAAAAAAAAAGAACATGATCTTGCAACAATTTTGTACCTTAAACACAAACTCTTTATTTGAGAAGGCACAACACAATCCATCAAGAATGTTGTCACACAGATGTAGTGTTCCACAATGAAGTCCTCGAGTGCTGCCTGCAGTCTTATCTGTCAAAGTATTACATCTCAACAAATATCTTTTGCGTTAAACAAGAATAGAATAGATACACTGCTTTATTTCAAAACTTTATATAAACAAGAATACATATTTAGGGATTCTAGATATGGAGCTCACAGTATTTATTTACTTCAAATAATACACTGTACATTTTTCAAGATTATAGTCTCCGTGCAAAAACGGCACAGTAGGCCTTGCATTTAAACCAAGTCACAACCTTTAGTGCTGGGACAGTAAAGAATTGTGCAAAGTCTGCTTGCCTCATAAGCTAAAGTAGGGAAGGAGGAGAGTTTACATATGTAAACATTCATTGGTATTCTGGAAACATTCATCTGAAATGTCAGAGCAGTACATCCTGCTCTGGTTTGTCCAGGTTTGAAACTTTAGGTTATTTAGGGTACTGCGTCTATTCTGTCGACTGCACAACCACTGTGTAAAGACTATCCCAAAGCTTGTTTTTCAACCAAATCAAACTAAAAACATCATAAATTATGAACCTGAAACACAGTCCATCCCAGTCTCCATCTGAATGTGTTTTTCCCAACCTCTGTCCCTGTTGAATTGTACTTTCCAGTTGGACAGAGAGAGTTTGCCAACATTTCTGCAACCATAATTCAAAATTCAACAGGAAACAGAAGTATTTAGAATTTAACATCTTATAGTTGTGGTTCTGGTTCTACTTGACTGATGTGTAAAACCAATGGTTTACACACAAACCGAAAGTTTGAAGAATGACATTTACTAGGTGAAGAAGTCATTACGTTTTATAATGGTCAGAAATGATTAACAGGGCTTATTACAACTGGGAAAAATATTATTCTAATTTCTATGTAAAAAAATAACTATAGTTTTATGGTGTGCATGACCAGTCCAATAATCTACACCAAATAAAAAATATGGAAATCTCTATGTGCAAATCACTGCATCACAGTTCTATTGTCTACTTTGGTGTATTTATTTTTGCCATAATAGACATGCTTTTAAAACATCTTAATGGCTTCACTTTATAAGAGAACATTATACTGTAGCTACAATTTTTGTTTCTTAAATGTATTACAGTACAGTATGTCTCAGCCACTTTATAACATTTGTAAGAGATAAAAAATATTGTCTGAAAATACTCCTGTCAAGATATAACCTTTTGAGTATCAATATAACCGTGGTGTTTAGAAATTGGATGTCAGAGGATATGTGTAATTTGTTGCTTATACCACACATCTTTCCAGATCAGTATTACTAAACCTATAAATAGTCCTGGAGCAACATGTACATAACCTACAGACTGAAAAATACAGAACCACCATGATCTATATCAAGACAAAAATTGCCATGTATTTGGCCAAGTAAAAAACACAGGGCTTTTTTAGTTCATAATACACTATTGTGGTGCAAGTGGCAACATGACACGCAATTAACCAGATTATTAAAAACCAAGTGGCATGCTGGGTAACTGAGACTGTCAGGGGCCTGAGGGGGTTGAGGTTCACAGAGAAATAACACAGACATATTGAACCAAGAAACACCTGTACAACCAGTGGGGCTAAAACTAACTAACTTTTATCATTATTTTAGGAGATTATTTTCTCCATTAATCATTAGTTGTTTTTTTTCTGTGCATTGATATTTTGTTAAAGTACAAAAAATAAAAAAAAAAACAGAAAAAAAATTCAGGCTTAACAGGTTGTTTTTGTAAACCATCAAAATTGATGTTAATATATACTAATAATTATAACCAATCAATTAATGACAGATGTAGAACTAATTTTAGTTTTCATTGCTTGTCACCCTGCTGAACATTTTGTCAATTAATTAATCAGTTTTTTTGTGTTCTGTGAAATGATAAAAAAAAATGCTGAAATGATTCTCAGAGCATAAAACAACATCTTCAAACTTCAGGTTTGATTTGACAAAAAGAAGAAATTCATTAAACTGTCTTTAAGGACTAAAGAGTAAGGAAGCAAGAAATGATTTCAGAACAGAACTCAATTTGGAAGTTTTTCATGACTCAAACCAATCACTAATGAACAAAACAGTTGTAAATTTAGTAAAGTCATTGCAACAACTATTTATTTATTTTCACTGGCCATCTGTCATTAATCTGTCTGTTTCCTCCATTAAATAGTCAAGTCTGTTAAGTATTAACTAATGCTACTAAACTGTTTCCCAAAGCACAAAATGAAGTGTTTGAATCATAACAAGAGCATATTTTCTTGCATAAGCAGAAATCAGATGTATTTTTTGTATGATCAACTCCCAGAATAAGTGGCGATCACCAACAATTTATTATTTTTTTAAAGATCTTTCTTCATTTGTTTCTGTGAAATGTTCTTTAGTGTCATATGCCATTATAGTTCACCAATATTCACTTATAGAGGAGGAAACAAACAGCCAATAGAAAAACATCTGAATTTAAGACATTTCTGGTCTTATTAACGCATTAAGACTCAAAACTGATGAACCACTAAACCTATAAATATGTTGAAATATTTGTTATTTTTTCATGGTCATCAGATATTCATTTAGATGCTCCTGAGCTACTGTAGAAACACATACGGTAAAACCCATGGAGTTGGATCAATAACAGTGTATGGAAATGCTTAAGTAATTTTTTCTGGAAAAAGTAACTTTTTCTACAGTTTTCTCTGTTTTGATATAATAACCTTTGAATTTACTGTGTGTTTTAATGGAGTTCTACATGATCAGAGAATTAAATATAGGAAAACATCTGATTTTCACAAAAAAAAAAAAGCCAAAAAGTTAACCCATAAAGACCCAAACAGCCACCGATCTACTGATCTAAACTGTTAAATACCTGTTGAGGATGTGTGGATCAGAAATAATTGTGTGAAATGCAGTTTTTCCATCTTTTTATGGTCATCCAAAAATAACATTCGAACATTCAGAGGCCCCGTAGTGAACGTGGAAGCGCCGTCACCTTCAACATTGATTCACCAGGAAAACACATGGAGTTTTGATAAATGACAGTGGATGGACACACTTAGTTTATGCTCAGACAATGATATATATTAATGAAAAAGTCACGAGTACAGCATTATCTACAAGGCTATAGTTGGACTGTTGCCTTCAGGTACCTGTAGTTTAATAACAAGAAGCACTAATTCTTATTGTTTGAGATCAAATGAGTAATCGTCTATTCTGCTCCTCAAACATTGAATATTTAGCCAAAAGGAAACTGACTGAACTGATGTCATTGGATGCTTTTACATCCAAACTCAATAACTTGCATTTTTTCTTCATAGTTTGGCTTGTCTAGTAAATGATTGTAGCTATGTATTTGTTGTTTTTTATGCTGCTTCTCCAAGGAAAAGAGGTTCTTAATCTCAATAGGATATTTTCTCCTGGGTAAATGAAGTTTGAATTTCAAAAATTGAATTAAAAAAAGAAATGTTTTCTTCAATTTTCTGTTTCTGATATAACATCTACATAATCTGTCATTGAAATATAGAAAAATACCTGATGTACACTGGGGAAAAGCCACAAAATACAGAGAATTATTTCATAATATATTTTGATATATATATATATATATATATATATTTTTTTTTTTTTTTTTTTTTTTTTTTTTTTTTACTTAACTATAAAGAATAAATTATTTTTGAAACTGCCCAAAGTGACTGACTGGGTCTTTATGGGTTAAATACAGAAATACATTTTTGGATTTGGCATTGAAACAGACTGACAGAACCAACTTACTGGTGTATGAGTGTATGTGAATGAGTGAATATGAGGCTAATGCAAAGCACACTGTCAACCCGAATGTTCAGAATAATTAAATATATTCAGTTGTGAATACTCAAAGTTTCAGAAATACTAATACTGTGTGGAATTAAGTCATTAAATGCTGAGAATGATATTGCACTGTTATTTCTATTGTTTCAAATAAGGATGATTGGGGAAAAAAATAAACTTAACTGATGTAGTACATGATGAAATATAATTTGAGGGCACTCCAAATATCCACCAATGTCTATCATACCAAAAAAATTACAATCCCAAAACACAGTCATTTCATTCATGGGCGGCTGTGGTTCAGTTGGTAGAGCGGGTCGTCCAATGACTGTCAGAGGTTTGCATCCTGACTGTCTGGTTGTCCACATGTCAAGACACTGAACCCTGACTTAGGCTCCCAATAGGTTGTTATTTCATGTTTTCATTTAAGTATACTTAAATAAGCATCTAAATTTTAAGTTCTGGAAAATGTAATTTTTTTATTTCGTCAAGTTAATAATTGAGGCAATTAAATGCCTTAAATTTTTTTTTTAGTTCCACTAATTTATTCGGGTTTACACTGTACTTTGAGCATCATGGAGGTGGAAAAGCCTTATACAAGAGTAGTCATTCAAGTGTAGTTATTCAGGTAAATTGTGTGAATGTTTACTTGTTCCAGTGGTTTGAAAACTTTCATTTTTAAGTCTTTAGAAGTGAAAAGAATGTATTTGCCTTAATAGGAAACTATGAATCAACTTAAGTGCACATATTTGAGTTGAGTTAAATGAGCATTTTAATTCACCTGTTATCATAAGGTTTAAGTTGCATGTCATCTAAATATTAAGTTGTGGGAACAATTTAACTTAAAATGTTGTGACTTGTGTTAACTTCTGTGGGTTTACAGTGTACTGGGTCTTTATGGGTTAAATTCCTCCTGTGAGAACCTTCTAAAGCTCTAATGTAGAAATGTTTTTTTTTTTTTTTAATAACTGTGATCAAACCCTTTAAACTCTTAACATCCCTGAAGTCAATGCCTCTTTACTGCTCTTCCATCTACCCTTTGTAGAGGCTGAACTGGCTCGGCTCGGCTCGGCTCAGAACTTCATGTATTCATTCTTGAGTCTGCTCAGTCTCGTCCCGTGGCTGCGGATGATCAGAGACAGCAGCTCGTGTTTGTCTTTGAGTCCCAGAGAAATGTCCACAGTGTCCTTGAGGACGTCCCGTGTGTGGACGACCATGTTGAGGAAGTCGTCGCTGAGCCGGTGCTCCTCCTTCAGCTCCGTCTCCTGGCTCTGCTTGAACTTCACCTCCAGCTCCAACAGGGATTTTTCCGAGCTCGTGAACGCCTCACCAATCTGCGTGGTCTCCCTGCGCAGGTATTTCCCGTAGCTGTCCTCTCCATCCAGGTCGTATGAGATGCTTTTCCCAATGCCCTCCAGGACTCTAGCCGAGTCCTCGATCTGCCTCTTAATAATGGTGAAATCATCCCGGATCACAGAGTCCTGGTCCTCATCCAGACCGCATTTCCTTTCGTCGGTCATTTTAAAAAGCATCTGACACTTTTCCGGGTCGTCGTTTTCCTCGTAGTCTCCATCCGGCACGAAATAATGATGGAAAGTGCCGTTGGACATCTCCGGGTGTAAAGGTCCGCGGAAAAACGCTCCATACACCGGTACTGACACCATCCAAAAACACAGGAACAAGTGAAGAAAAGCCATCATACCCACTGATCCAAAATAATAATAATAATTTAAAAAAAAACCCACCAATTCTACTTTTCTAGACGTGTGAACACAAGCAGAATCCGCTTTGATTATTTAATTCCAACCTGATGCACAAACACGAACATGTCAGGTTTGGTTTTTGGGAGTTTACGCAGTTCCTTTACGCTTCTGTTGTTGCTCTTCCTCAACACCCTCCTCTCGTGCCAAACTGATAAAAGTGTTTTTAATAAATATTTCCGGTGCCCTGAGCCTCCATCACCATCAGAAAACACAAAAAGTATGGAGTGAAAAAGTTGCTCTCACGTGCAGTCCGGGTCTTCACCGCGCGCCTCGAACGGAACATCTGGATGTCTCAAGTCGCGCGCTCGGGTTTTTGGCTAATAATACCACCGTGCTCCTCTCAGATTACAGCCCCTCCGTCACTTAAAGGCTGTATTCAGTCTGGACCAGGCTGACCTGTGGGGCCAGCCTGTTAAAGGCTCCCACAAAACCAACAACACCGACGCACTGTTAACAAGTATTACTGACCATGGGTGTAAAATTGCGTCTGGTTACCAATATTTGGATGTTTCTAAAATGTCCATACTAAATTTGAATGGGAAATTACATGACATGTGGGAACCAAAAGGTTACTGTATTTTCTGGACTATAAGGCGACACTTAAAAGACTAACATTTCCTCCAAAAAACACAGTGCGCCTTATATATGGATTCATTCTGAATGTGCTTAGTGACTGGGAATTTTGACTTTTTATCTCATAATTTAGACTTTTTTATTTCATAATTTAGACTTTTTTTTATTTCATAATTTAGACATTTTAAAATCTTATTTTGATTTTTAGCTCATAATTTTGACTTTTTATCTCATAATTTGGACTTTTTTATCTCATTATTTTGACTTTTTTGTCTCATAATTTTGACTTTTTTAGCTCATAATTTTGGCTTTTTTCAATCTCACAATTTAGACTTTTTATCTCATTATTTTGACTTTTTTATCTCATAATTTTTATATTTTTATTTCATAATTTTGACTTTTTATCTGATATCTTAGACTTTTTATCTCCAAATTTAAACTTTTTTATCTGATAATTTAAAACTTTATCTCATGAATTAGACTTTTTTCTAATGATTTAGACTTCACTTAATGCACTTTAAGTGTTTCAGTTGTGTGCCCAGCTGTGCCAAATGCACTGTCCGCTTGGTGTTATCTTGATTTAAACCTTTCTGGAGACTTTGTACTTTGCTCTAATTTTATCAACTTTTGGACATGTGTTGTCAAGGAGCTACTGAAGGTGATCAATAGCATCTACATTGATGGAATCATTGTTAGCAGGGTGTCATCCTTTGTCAAATAAGGAACAAAAAACCAGGCAAGGATAAAAAATTTAATTTTCTCTTTGAGTTTATTCCAGTTTCTTCAGTCATAGTAATAGCTACAGTATTTAAAACAATGAGAATAAGATAAGATAAGATAAGAAAAACTTTATTATCCACCATGGTGGAATAGATTCCATGAAGTCTGTAGATGTCCATAGATATAAAGAGCATCCATATAAACTTTAGGATTGTGGAGCAATTCTTCATTTCTTTTGGGTATGGGGTTTTTTAGGCGTTTCCCCCCAAAAATATGGTCAGGGTGGAAGAGGTTAACAAGCAAACAGTTAAAGTGAGTTATTGGAGCTCTGAGCTGTTCATCAGTGACCTCAGACATTACTGTTTCAATTCCAGACTTGCAGATTTTTGATTTTTCCTTTGAGCCTTTTTATTAGATCATGACACTGGCAGCGTGGGTTAAGTCAACTAACACATTATAAAAGTTTTGTGGTGTTGTTGCGCTTGAATTAGTTATGACATAACACTGGAGCCACGGGGAAATCTATTAAAAGTCATGTTTCCTAAATATGAAATAAAATGATTAGTAACAACTGTAAACCTGAACGTTCAATATATTCAGTTGTACATACTCAAAGTTTCAGAAATAGTGCTACTAACTCAAATGTATTAAGTTACTCTAACACTTTTTAAGTACTTCAAACTAATATTTTTTATGAAGGGCAACTATTGTGGATATAAGTGAATATAACTTAAAAACATAGATGAGGTACAACTGAGTGGAATTAAGTCCTTAAATACTGAGAATGATATTGTGCTGTCATTTCTACTGATGTAGTAGATGTTGAAATACAGTTTCAGAGTATGCTTCAAATAACCACCAATATCTATCACACCAAAAAAAAAAATTGCAATCACAAAACACTTTTACATTTTATTCAGGGGCAGCTGTGGTTCAGTTGGTAGAGCGGGTCGTCCAATGACTGAAGGGTTGGTGGTTTGCGTCCCATCTCTAGTTGTCCACATGTTGAAGTGTCGTTAGGCAAATACACTGAACCCTGATTTTGTCTCCTAGTAGGACTGACAGAACCTTAGAAACCTGTGTGTGTGTGTGGTTAATGTAAAGTGCTATAAGTGTCCATTTATCCAGGTTCAAATAGTCTAAATATTTACTTATTCCAATGGTTTGAAAACTCTAATTTTTAAGTCTTAAGAAGTGAAAAGAATTGGTTTGCTTTAATAGGACACTATGAGTCAAATTAAGTGCACATATTTGAGTTGAGATAAATGAGAACTTTTAATTCACCTGTTATCAGAAAGTTTAAGTTGCATGCCATCTAAATTTTAAGTTCTGGAAAATTCTATTTTTTAAGTTCATCAACTTCAACTATAGAAAGAGATAAAGTCCCAAGCATCCTCTGTCCTTAGACCCTCCTTCTCTGCAAGAAAAAACTTCAAAACCCATTGGGAAATCATGAGGAGAACCACACTGAAGGAGAGATCCACTCATATGGATGGACAGGCTATAGATGAACGTCCACACACCAGACAGGCGAGGGAGGAGGTCCAGGGTCACAGGTCAGCACAGGAGAGTCACAGCAGATCCTGTCGCCCATGGCACCCCATGCAGACACTGCCAAGAGAGCCTACCACTCCCCCCAGGGGACGATATAAAAATGACAAAAACGGATGGGAGAGGGAGAAAACTCAGTGCCTGTACTTGCCCCAGCATTCTAGTTCCTACGGCAGCTTAGACTGAACTGTGACTTCAGTCTGTTTTTTACTGACCAGACCATAGGCTTTCTCAAACAGGAATGTTTTCAACTTCATTTTAAATGTAGAGACTATGTCTATTTCTTTAATATTAAATGGAAGCTGATTCCATAAGACAGGAGCCTGATAACTAAAGACTCTAGCTCCTACTCTACCTTTAGAAACCCTGGGAACTTTCAATAGACCTGCATTCTGAGAACGAAGGGTTCTATTGGCCTGGTACGGAACCAGATTAACTTTAAGATAAGAGGAGCCCATACCATTAATGTTTTTATATGTAAGGAGGAGGATTTTAAATTCAATTCTAAACTCAACTGGACACCAGTGAAGGGATTGGAGCATAGCAAGAAGGACCCTGGTTCCATTCCCACACCAGACCGTTCTGTGTGGAGTTTGCATGTTCTCCGCATGTCTTCGTAGGTTTTCTCCAGGTACTCTGGTTTCCTCCCACCATCTAAAGACATGCACTGATAGGGCAGGTCTGCCTTGAAAAACATATAATTGATCTCAGTGGGACACACCTGGGCAAATAAAATAAGGTTACATTTTCGAAAGGCTACAAATCCATTCATTCTATTTCATTAAGAAATGTAGTTTTCTGTCTTAAAAAAAGCAAACAAGAGAACATCCAACAATGATATTATCCCTGTCTTCTTTCTCTACCTCTCTCTCTCTTATTTTCTGTATATCACTCTCTCTCTCTCTTTCTGTCTGTCTCTCTCTATCTCTCTCTCTCTATATCTCTCTGTGTATATACCCGTCTGTCTCTCTCTCTGTATATATCCCTCTTTCACTCTCTCTCTCTCTCTCTCTCTCTCTCTCTCTCTCTCTCTCTCTCTCTCTCTCTCTCTCTCTCTCTCTCTCTCTCTCTCTCTCTCTCTCTCTGTATATACCAGTTGAGATGTTTTAGTGCATTTAGGCTACAAACAGACTTGGTGCTTGTCACAGTTTGGAAAATAACTGCATCTTAAAGTCAATTTTTAACAAGGAAATCAAGAGAATTGGCATGAAACGTTGACAGAGCAGTGAATAGGTTCAGTACAAAGCAAAATAGCAGGACCAAGTCATTAAAAAAAATGACGTTTTGGAAAAGAGCTCTTGATTTCATAACTGGTTTGAGGTAATGGTGTTTAACAATGCACACAGCTCAATTTATGTAGGGTGTTTCTTCTGTAACTATTGATCTACACTCAACTGATTTGTTCTGTTTCTCATTAGAGCTCAATCAGCAGGAAGAAGCCCATTGTTCTGTTCTTCCTTATTTTCTGAAGGATGAACCCTCATGCTTTGCCAACATGATTGAGGTAAGTCTTTTATTTAATTTCTCTACTACTATTGCTCTGTGTAATAGAAATGCTTTATATCCTGCAAAGTGCTAACCATCTAAACATACATGTCTGGTTTCCTCAATTATTAGTCAAGGATGGTATTAACGTTTGCTTTCCTTGTAAATTTAGGCCACATGCGATGAAGACTCCTACACAAAAGGGGTGAAAGTGGACATCGTCAAAGAGGGGGATGATGTCATTAACACTATGGTGGTCCTTGGGGAAGCAGTGGTCTAATATTTCAAATGCTGTTGCCATGCTTATGGGATTTATGCTTATTACCCAGAAGAACTGAAATGTACCTTTGAGGTCATCCAGAGGGTCGTCATGAAGATTGGTGCAGACTGGTGTTCCTTGCTTGTGCACGGTGTATGCAATGGACTCTTTAGGAAAAACTTCTCAGACCTTTCGCTCTATAAGTCACTATCAGTCATAATTTGAGACCCCCCCCCCCGCCCTGCTGCCCATGCCATGTGCCACATCATAAATGTACCATACACTATATAGACCTGATTTTTATATTAGCCTATCGAGTTTTTTTTTTTTTGGGGGGGGGGCTTGTTAGTACACTATGATGCATAATTTGCATGTGCAGTAGCCTACATGAGCATCATCATACAACAAATGGATGGTGGTATTGGTGTGAATTCACCGTAAGCCATTGTATGTCATTACCTACTGTACTCAAAATGCAGCACCATCAATCAGCATGTTTGTTGCCTTATTTTCACACTATATTTATACAAATTTCACAGATCTTAAACATATTACATGTGTTTCCTATTTTGTTTTTTGTAGCATAATAATAATGATAATTTTTATGTTGGCATGAAGTGTACATTATCCTTTATTATTCTTATAATTCCATCTAAGGCCCTATTCAGATGGAAGTAGTTTTATGGGGGGACCTGGGGTAAAGATGCATTGAGACACATTAGAATAGATTCTGATGGGTTAAGTAAAGCATTCTGATGGGTTAGTAAAGCATTCTGATGGGTTAGTAAAACATTCTGATGTGTTAGTAAAGCATTCTGATGGGTTAGTAAAGCATTCTGATGGGTTAGTAAAGCATTACTGGCTTGTTCACCACTCACACATGGAATGTTCGTTAACATTCCCGCAGGTTTAACTGCCACTGCAAAAAGCCAGAATTTAACTGTGACGTGATTAACCTCTGGGTATCATACCATGGAACCAAAAGACAAGGCATGTTTCAATACCCAGAAGAACCTTAACATTTGGGTCTGTGCCAAGCCTTACACTAATAGACTTTTAAAATGTTCATCTGTTTCAGTAGAATCTGTGTCAGACTGTGACACATTCCACTCCTCTAAACCGAAGAGAATGGGTTTTTATACAAACAGGAAGTTGAACCAATGACAAATAGTGAGGCTGTCCCCACCAATGACACACCATCTTTTGAAGGCTGAACTAAAGAAGGAAAAAATCTACCTTTTGTTTCCTGAATGTCATGTAATTTCCCTTTCAAAATTGAAAATTGGTATGGACATTTTAGAAACATCCAAATATTGGGATGGACATATCCATAGTGTCCATATGCAATTTTATGCCTGTGCTATGTAGTGTTTCATTAAGTCACACACAGTATATATTCCAGGGGTGTCAAAGTGATTTTAATTCAGGGGCCACATTTACCTAAATTTGACCTGTAGAGGTTCAAACCAGTTAAATAATAACATAATAATACAGAAATGATGTAAACTCTAAACTTTGCTCTATATTTTAGAGTGAAAAATTAAAATTAAACAATGAATATGTTTATATCTACAAACTGTCCTTTCAAACAATGCGAATAAGAAGAACAAACTGGAAGAATAAGCATAATTTTAACAAGGTGTGTTTCCATTAACATGTAATTTTACATTTAAAACATTGCTGGAGAGTCAGAGCCAAAAAACAAAGTTAAAGTATTGCAAATAGCTTTTTATACATGGAAGAGGTGGAGAACTCAGTGTATTGCTAAAATGTCACTGTGAGTAGGTGTAAAGCAGACACAAACAATTTAGGGCCAGATTAGATGGAAAAGGCAAAAAAAAGCACAGGATGAAAATCTGCAGATACCCCAGTATCACTTTCTTTGGGCTCCTGATGAATAATGAATACATATTGTAATGAAGTTTCAACGAGCACACTGGGAAAAAGTCACCAAACAGCAGTAACTCTGTGATGAATGAGGGTCAACGGCTCACCAAAAGCATCATGGGTAGCCCCCACATAGCCAGTGGGATGCTACGTACAGTGTGTCTTTACATACATTACGTACAGTAATTTATTTATGTCTCTGGGGTTTCCGTTTTGTTTCGTAAATCGAATTTAGTTTCATATTCAGAGACAAAAAATCGACATAAAGGTTTTTCGTAACTTGGATTATTCATTATCTGGGTCTTTCGTAACTTGAGGTATGACTGTATCTCTACATCACACTCAATCGATAGGTCATATTTTAGGAAATAGATACTGGTGAAGTTTTACAGCAGGATGACAGTGGAATGGACACATACAGTTATAATTTTGATATCTTGTAAGAAAATCTGTTCAAGCTGTAGTGCTTGATCAGATTAAAGCATTAGGGTTAGAACCTCACCCCCACCCCACAAAAAAACAAAACAAAACAAAACCCAAGAACAAAAAAACAACCCATAATTACTTTCAGCATATTTAAATGTAAGTCATCTGAGGACATGAAACTTTTGCATCTGTGTTTTTATGATGTAGAAAATCTACATGGAGGCAGATTTTTGATGAATTAATATTTTAAGACATTTCCAGGGTTACATATATGATTGACAGCTCTCATTACCAATCATTGATCAGATTCATTCAGATGTGACATGAAGTAAAGTATCATCATGTTTCTATAAAAGCATGAAAGATCATCCGATTAATGTGTGTATTGTTGCTACAGAAGGAAAATACAAGATGCACCTTCAGAATAAGGTGTTTCTTCCTCTGCTTTTGGCTCCTGCAGATTTAATATCACATACATCATTGTGTTGTTGTTGTTGTTGTTGTCATTGTTCCAACCCCGACTACAGGTGTGAGTCTAACCACCAGCTGTGAACAGATGGTACAGAAACAGGTGATTTATTGGGGGAAAAAAAAATCACCAAACCTGAATTAACCCATAAAGACCCACACTTAATAACGTTTAGCCATTGTATACAGTATTTAGAGAATGCCTAATCTCACATATCATTCTATAACTCAATGAATACTTGAGATATCGCTATGAAATTACATGGACGTATACAAATAGCTAATGCACATCAGATGCAATGATCCATTTGAGTAAAGGTCAAAGCTCAAGGTCACAATGAACTTAAAAGTCAAAATCACATTATTGGTTATAACTCAAGAACGGAGGGTCACAGAACTTTCAGATTGGTACCAAACGATGCAGAATGAAGATTTATACAATTCTCATAATTGGTGTTATCACCTACAACCAATAGTTTTTGAGATCTCCCAAGGTCAATGGTGACATGTCGCAAAATTAACGTGTGTAACACTGTGTGTATGTCAAGCATATGTTTATATACATATAACAAAATTATTAATATTGCAAAAGGTCAAGGTCAAAATCACATTATTGGCTTTAATTCACAAATTGTCATAGAAACTTGAGATTGGCACAAAATAGGGGCGAGATTAGGTATTCTCTGAATACTTGTTGATGGTGGTTATTGGAGTTTTTATGGCTTAAATTATCCAAACAACTTTGGTAAAAAAAAATTTTTTAAATAAAATAAAAACCTGAAAATAAATGGAAAAATTTAAAATGAACAATGTCAGATACATGCAACTTCCCACATAGCCTTTACAT
Organism: Siphamia tubifer; assembly: GCA_020466265.1. Classification (NCBI taxonomy): domain Eukaryota; kingdom Metazoa; phylum Chordata; class Actinopteri; order Kurtiformes; family Apogonidae; genus Siphamia; species Siphamia tubifer. The sequence continues at coordinate 35,479,452 of CM035785.1, forward strand.
ATGAGTTTAACCACATGGGAATAATGTTACACATGTGTGAAGAGTCAAACTATCACTTTAACTTACTGAAGACAAGCCATGTTATCAATGATAAAAGAAAGAACAGACACATAATCATCAGAATTTATGAAAAAAAAAACCACACAAGTCAGTGTTGTGGTCATTCCAGCCACAGCGATACAAGGAAATAGAAAAGTATGATGGTGAGGACGCCAACACAGATCACTCTTGATCAAACACACAATAATGGCACTGACGGATGAAAACAGGAGTGTCACACTAGTCTGAAAATGAAAGACAGATGTTACTCTGAAACAGTGTCAACAACAACAGATAAAAACAAAACATGATAAACCTCCACTATATAGAAAAGTAATATGAACTTCAGTGTTTTTGGTTATTACCTCCACCAAGGATGTTATGGTTTTTTTTTTTTTTTTTTTTATCAGTTTGTCTGTCTGTTAGTTAGCAAGATAATTTAAAAAGTTATGGAAGGATCTTGACGAAATTGTTGGAAATGGGGAGATCTGGAAATAATTAGATTTTGGTGCTGATCCGGGGGAAGGGATGTTTACCTTGGCGGAGTGGTCAGAGTGCTTTTCTAGTTAGTTTTGTATTTTACTTCATCAACTTCTATCATTCTTGTGTATATTCTTCACGTGTAGATAAGCTGTGATTTTCTGTCGAAATTCACTATAACAACTTTCCAATGTGACCTTTTCTTCTCCTGTTTGTTCTTTGAATCAGACTGGTTTCTTGTTTTTCCACTCCAGATGTTTTTCATTTATATGTTACTTGTAATTAATATATCTTAATAAGACTCTACTTTCTGAGAAGGCTGAGGTCCTTTAACATCTGCAGGATGATGATGAGCAAGTTCTATGAGTCTGTGGGGGCCAGTTCTGTCTTGTTTGTGGTTGTGTGCTGGGTAGAGGTGAGCAGTACTTAAGTATAAGTACTTCGTTACTGTACTTAAGTAGATTTTTTTTTAGGTATTTGTACTTCACTTGAGTATTTCTTTTTCTGGAAACTTTACTTTTACTACCTATATTTATTCTTAATTATTTGTACTTTATACTCCTTATATTCTCAGAATAGACTCGTTACTTTTTTAAACTAATCAGATGTGACAGTATGAAAAATAAGTTACTTTAGAGGGAAAATCACTGAAGGAGAGAAATTGTGACTATATATGTCATAATTATTATGACTTTTATTTCACACGTTTGACTTTTTTATCTCACAAGTTTGACTTTATCTTATGTTTAGCCTTTATCTCATAATTATGCATTTTTTAAAAATCTCACATATTTGATGTTTTATCTTACAACTCTACTTAAAAAAATAAAAATAAAATAAAATAAAATAAATAAATAAATAACAAAAAAGGTTACTAATACACACCCCTATTCACCAAAGTGATTAGGAAAGCCAGTGATGATGTGGGTGTGGAATGGGACTCTGAAGGCACTCTACCACCCACTCCATGACCCACTGATGGAGCTCAGGACCACCTTCAATGCTAGTCTTATTCCACAAAAATCCACTTCCTGTTTGTGACCATTAAACTCCATAACTCCTCTATATCACCCTGTTTGACACATTAAATATAATTTTGTATTTCTAACAATTGTATGGAATTATATTTTTCTATTTAGGACTATTATTTTCACTCTGGACTATATTTTTTTTTGATTCTATGAAGATCTATAACAAGTTTTAATTTTTGCACATTTGTAATTTCAGTAGCATGGCACATTCTAACAGGAATATTATGCCTTATACTCACATATATATATATATATATATATATATATATATATATATATATATATATATATATATATATATATATATATATATATATATATATATATATATATTCCTTATACTCTTGAGTGTCTGTCTTTCTATACTTTTTCTATACTACTGTTGGAGCAGCTATAATGCACAAATTCCACCCCAGGGATAAATAAAGTATGTTTGAGTCTTATTCTGTCTGTTTCTGTTGTAATTCATTTAAATACAGCTTAGCACTTTATCAGGTTTAAAAATAAACACTACATATGTTTTTGAACATATACCTCATATTTTCAAATGCAAGAAAACCCAATTAGCCTTACTGTTCATATTTATGACAAATACTGACCTTTGTACTAGTTTATTATATTAGTATTCTTAAAGGTGTGTGAAACATAGGAATAAAGCTGTATTTTGAACAAGGATTTTGTCTTATTGGTTTTCTCTCAAGGACCTAAACAACTGCCTCTGATCAAAAGCATCAACTCATATAAATTTCTCACATTATGTGACACATCAGATGTGTCTTTTTTTAAGGATTAAGAGGCATCAGATGTATCTTTAAAACAATGTGATATCATGAATTGTCTACAAATAGCACCACTTTTAATTGGTATCTAATTTAATTATCTGTACATATTATAAGCTTTCTGTATGCATGTTTACAGCGCGTCAAATGCCATGTGATAAGCGGTTACGATTAGGTTTGGGTTAGCATTTACAGATATGTAAATTGGGGTATTTGGCATATACACAGAAAATAACAGGCATGATATTTTTTTTAAATGATATTGAATAACAGGCAAAAGGATGAAAATATATATAGCACAGCAAATGTCACAAGAACTGCCGTGACATACAATGCAATTTCATTAGATCAGTCTGCTTTTCAAGGATTCAGAAGCAATGTTTTAAATATATTTGATTCACTAGATTCTACATTCACCATGTAGTTAAATAAATTCATTGTAATGTTAATTAAAAGTGAATTTTTCTGACATTTTCTTTCTCATACAATAACATTTACTTTTAGGAGCATCTACCGTATATCACATCTATAAATTGAATATAGGAAAGTACTTGATTTTCACTTAAATTATAAGAAATTAATATAAAAATAAGAAAATATAAAATATAAAAACAAAATATAAAATATAAGAAATTAATAATATAAAACAAAGGTTAAAAGTAGGGGAAAAATCATTAGGAAAAAAAATCCAGGTCTCTGACGGTTATTTACAGATACATTAGTTTCATTTTAACTTTTGGTAGCTATATATGACCTCTGGCTCAAGATTCCATTTCCGTCCAAAATAACTGAAAATAATACCAACTTTTTAAATTCCTGAATACTCTTTTTTTAAATTGTATTTTATTTATTTATTCATTTATTTGTTCCAGTCATGAAAACCCTGTCAATGCACAACAATGCATAACATTTTTACATGATTAGAAGGGAGCAAATAGAAGAATAAAATTGTAAAATTCTCTTAAGGTTCATCATCACCATCATCAGGGACTTGCAAAAACTAACACAGTAAAGTTTGTGCCTTGTTGGCAGCTCATGTACTGCAAGCTGTAATTGAAGAGTAGAACAGCATATAACCATGTCTTTACACTGTGACCACCTGGTTTTTTGACTCAAATGACAAGTCCAGTTTAGTTCAAAGGGAAGGTTCAAAGCACGATGACCTGCTGAGTAATGAAAGCTGAACACACGTCACATGTTTGACCACAGCTTGTTTAGGTTTAGTGATTTCAAGTATCCTTATACTGCTGATGTGTCCTGATGTCGAAACAGAAGCATATGCACATGCTCCAGTACCTGTGTCTTGATCTAAGACATGCCATTAAAGTGAAGTGTATTTTTCCATTTACCTTCAGCTGCTCATGACAAAGGCTATGCCCCAAAGCAACAATTTTTGTTTTAAGCAGTCTTATATATCAAGAACTAACATGTGTAGAGTGATGTAATTCCCTAAACCCACAGTTCCACTCAATATGTGCATATGTTTCCAGTGGAAACTGCAGACAGTACACCTCTGAGGAGGAACTACTTGCATTTTTTCCACTGCAAGAGCAATCCGTTAGTGCTGTGCATTGATTAAACCACAATTAGCACATTTATTTTTGTATTCATCTAATAAAATATCCATTCATAACTACTGAGAGTGATAGTATTACATAAGTTTTATGTTATATAAGTCTTATGTTAACGGTTATTATATTTTGCAGATCTCCCACTCCCAGTGTCTACAGTTGCATAACAAAACTGTGCAGTGAGGTTTAACTGTCATTTTGTTTTTTTAGCCTTATTTTAAAAAAGGCTAAATTTCTGACACGCTGTTTACAAAGCTGAAGGAAATGAATATTCCATGAATGTTCCTATTCACTTGCAGCCATCCACACCCTGATTAAAAATAGGTTTATTTATTTATTAAAAGTTTTCCACTGAAACTTGATGTTCAATTCCACAACCTCTTCTTTCATTCCATCACACACCTTCTTGAAAAGGTCAGCTTTTCCATATTAATTCATATCCAAAAACCTGTCTGTATCATCTTTCATAATGTTGAAAAAACAGATGTGATTCTCCTTCTGAGCAGAAATGTGGAATTTATTGTGGAGCATCCATCCTAACCAGCGAGGATCTTTGTCTCTACTCCAGATGACCATAAACAGGGACATGTCATAACCTGCAGTAAATGCCATATATATCATCTGAAGGAGCTGTATATGAGACACAGCTGAAGAATCCTCATAAAACTGGAAAATAATCAGTTTACCCTATTAACTAGAAAATACTCAAACTAACTCAGAATATCTACACCAAACATGCTATTTATTTGACAGCTGTCAAATTCACAATAATTTAGGACAAATTCTCACCAGCTACTTTATTAGACACTAGCCAGTGACTGTATTTGCTGTTGTAGATTCCACATTAATGTGTTGTTCATTCAGAGACACTCTTTAACATACCTCAATTTTAACAAATGTTTTTTGTGAGTTACTGTAACAATCCATCCATCCATCCATCCATCCATCCATCCATCCATCCATCCATCCATCCATCCATCCATCCATCCATCCATCCATCCATCCATCCATCCATCCATCCATCCATCCACCCACCCACCCACCCACCCATCCATCCATCCACCCATCCACCCATCCATCCATTCATCCCTCCATCCATCCATCCATCCATCCATCCATCCATCCATCCATCCATCCATCCATCCATCCATCCATCCATCCATCCATTTTACCAGCTCAGACTAATTCTCCACTGACCACTTGTATCAGTAATGCATTTTCCCATAGAGCTTTTGTTCAGTGGATATGTTCTCTTTTTCTTGACACTTCTGTATAAATCCTGGAGATGGTTGTCTGTGAAAATTCCATTAGACCAGAAGTTTATAGAATACTCAGACCAGGGTCAGGAACTGCATGAAGAAAAAAGAGATATTCAAAGCTACTTAATTCACTGTTCTTTCTCATTCTAATAGTTGACTTCACTTTGTCTTGACCATGTGTTGATGTCCAAGGCCATATCGGCACAAAACTGCATCTTTTCTTATCCGATCTTTTTCTGTCATTTTAGAAAATATCTGTGCCCAGATGAAATCACTAAAAAGACCTAAAAATGATGTAGTGCAAATGCCATGCCTGTATTTGAATTCATAAACCTCTCAAAAAACCAAGAAGTGGAGTATGTACATACAGATTACATGGTTCTACCAGGTCTGATCCAATATTTCCTCCTGGTTGCTCTTCTGTTTGCTCTTGCTATGATATGCTATGTTGTGAATAATGTTATGGTTGTACATTTCTCATTGTAATGAAACAGTAGCCAAAGATTTTGAGTCAATATTTGATGTAGGGGTACTTCCCTCCTACTCCTTCTGGTACCTATATTGACATTTTGCCCTTATGTGGCATGTTGGGATTAAGGATTGTTGTTGAATAAATGACAATTTGTTTGTAAGCACATATTCATGCCTAATTGTAGAAAAAAATAAACAAACAAACAAAGAAAAAATAAACAAACAAACACAACAAACCCTGCCCCACTTGCATACATTTTGCCTGATTTGTCCTATCTCTTATAATTGCAAAAATATATTTTTGGTAACTGTGACCTTTGACCTACATTTAGTAAAATTTAATGGGGTCTATTCGCCTTATTCATTTGGTGGCCATTTTTTACGCTTGAGGGGTACGGAAGTTAAACAGAAACAGTTGCATACGTTGTCAATCAATAGCTTCAATGAACATTTGGGTTGCCAACATTCCATAAGTTTGGGCCAATAATCTCTCCGTCATGCTGGAGTTAGCGATCAATATTGTTGAAAAATGGGCGTGTAAGGACTGCAATATTCCCTGGGCTCTTTTTTTAAAGTTAAAGTAGGCTAATGGCACCGCTAGCGTATCATCAGAACTGACAGCCATGCTAGCACGCTAACCACAAAATGGAAAGAATCATCTAAAAATAGCATATAAAATGTAGTGTTATGTAATTACAATTTCATATTTTCTGATTTCATCATGACATTAGGTTTATTAGATGGCTGTTAGCGCTATTTATCATCATATCAGTCTGGTAAGGTAAGTTTAATGTGTTAGCTATTGCATTTCAGTGGACATAATTATCCTTATTGTACCATGAAAAATGGACCAGGATCCCTCTTTATGTTTTTGATCCATTCACACCCAAGTGTCTTATTTTTGGGGAAATGATGGAAGGTGTGTCCACGGTACAATTTTTCGGGATGCAGCGATTGGGAAAGTATTGTGTGTAAGCAACAAGTGTACCCCTCAATGTCTTTTGAAAATTCCGGGTGAATAAGGCCCATTGTGGACCACCTCACACCTTTCCTGAAAATTTCATAGAAACTGGTCAAGCAGTTTTTGTGTAAAGCTGATTACAAACAAACAAACAAATAAACAAACTCCCCTTCAGGGGGGCGGGGTAAATAGATATATTTTAACCGGGCCATTAGATGCCATCAGGCATCGCATGCAGTCAGCTCAACTTTTCTAATAACTAGTATTCTGTTTGAATGTAATTTTCAGGACAGATTTGGTTTAAACTTAAGAACTGTCCCAAAATTTTCGGGATGTTTGTACACCCTAACCAGAATAGATCCCATTAAATTTTGATGAATGTCGGTCAAAGGCCACACTCACCAAAAATGTGTTTCCACAATGATAAGAATTAGACAAATCTGGTAAAAAAAACCAAACAAACTGTGAGGGGCAGGATTTGTTGTGCCTGACAACAATTGTTTTTGTTGTTGTGCAATGGCGTCTTGCTTCCAGGATAAAAGGTTAAAGAGGTGGGGCTATGAGATCAACACTCCTCCTAGTTGCTAGAGATGGGTTAAATGTAGAGGACACATTTCAGTGAGTGTAATACATATTAACATATGTGAAAAACTTACTGACAATAAATATTATTCTAACCGCACGGTCCACCTTGTCGCTGTCTGCACGTACACATGTTAATGTTTACACACATTAACACCTTAACGGTCTGGTTCCTACCATTGCCGCGTTTCTGTACCTATACCCATTTTCACAACCCAACCCAATGGCGTGAAACTTTGCACTGCAATCCGCCATAGTACTGGAAATTCACCTTCCAAATTTTGGATTATTTGGTGGAGTTGTGCAGGTGTTAGGCGTTCCACAGACAAACAGGACACACTACAGACAGAGATTTGTTGAATTCTACATAGCTGTGCAGCTGAGCACATTTATCCAATAAAGTAGGTAGGGAGTGTAAGTGTATTTGTAAAAATATTTAACGTTATTATTACCTTGAAAGTTGTGTATGTCATCAAGTCTAATGCAGTAAAATTCAGATTATTAGAACTTCCAGTACAAAGGAAAATGCTGACAAACAATAGGGTGCTTCACTGCAGAGGAATGACTGTGTCTGCTCTGTGATGGGAGTCTGCAGAAGGAATTTCAATGTGGTGTCAGACAAAAGAAGAAAAAAAAAAGGAAATGGAAAATGAAGTCATGTTATGGGTATAGGGTGTGTCAGTGTGTTTGGAGTTACTGTATTTTGCGGTATGCTTACATTTACATTGAAACATTTTAGTGAGGAGCTCCACCTACTCACATAGGTCATAAAAAAAAGCCCAGAGAGGGGTTATCGCTGACTGCCTAGTTTTGCACACAACACAAAACATCTCTGCAGGAGCTTTCGAAATTGTCTGTCTTTTCATATTCTTCCAGTGAGTGAGCAGTGAATGGAATTTCAGTTCAACTAACATAACATTTAACAGCCTCATTTGTGACAACTTGTACCCAATGTAAAGCTGAACTGCCTCTATTTGGAGTCCAGATTCCCACACTTGGCAGAACTCAGCTTTTCCTGACTCCAACTAATCCAGCAATTTAAGCTCACATCTTTTCTAATGGCAGCAGAGCCATGGCATCGACCAGCTCTACCTCTGTCTTTTTCACTGAACTGTATCATATGAGTGGATTTCATATGGTTTGACCAATAATTGATTCCCGTTTTTTGCTACTGCTGCTTTGTGTGGGTCAAAAGTAAGAGCATATAAAAGTGGTGCAGGTTAATAAAAACAGAGGTCTAGTTGGTCTATGTTCAAAACAGAAGTCAGCGAAGGAAGACTGAGTCTAGAAATGGAGTCAAAAATAGACAGAGGTCAAAACTTAGTGGCAGTCAGAACAGAAACAGATGGTTGGAGACTGGAACGCCATAAAGCTATGCTGAATGGTCTGGCAGACAGCAACTGTTTAAATTCAGGTACTAAGTGTGTGTCTGAGGGAATAAAGGACAGGTGTGTTAGCAGGTGATGATATGGTGACTGGGAAAAAATGGGATTTAACTCTGTGCTGCTGGAGCCAGACAGAACAGTGCGGTAGTTACTGGGCTTAGATAAAAGCAACTTTAGAAGACTGGGTGCAGTGTGATGTAATGTAATATAATGGTCCTGCCAACAGTGCTTTTACAAGGTTTTAAAGCCGTGTTGACTCAGCTCTGTGGTTTAAACAGGACAGTTCAGACAGTATTTTCTGATAAAGTGAACAACATTAACTGTAGCCAACACACACTGGTGATGTGACTGAGCCACAGTGTTCAGTCAGTGTCAACTAAAATAGCACACAATGAAATAAAAGAAGGAAGATGTTTATTACAGTGTGTACAATCAGTTCCTCCAGGATTTGGCAGGCGTTTTTTTTTTTAGATTGTTACAGCCTAAAATGTCTGATGTTGCATGAGTTTTTCTGAAAAATTGCAATGAAAGTTGTGGTGGTTTTTAGGCTTTTGTTGCAGGAGGAAGTGAAAGTTACTATAGATAGTTGTGATTTTTCCCTTTTTGTAATCAAAATTAAGTAATATTTCAAATATTTAGTTACTGGAAAATTAATTCAACTTCATTGTGATATGGTCCTCAAAACTACCTTTTACTGAGATGGCAAATAAGCAATTATGAGGATTACAAAAATGCAACAAAATATATATATTTTTCCAAATGCACCTGTGAGGTTCAAAGGATCAGTCCTGAGTGCTTTGTCTACACATTGGCAAATTACATGTACAGCTGGCAACATCTCTTAACGCTGTCATTCCATCTCGATTGCTTTGTTTCCAGTTGTTTTTGCACGGTGGAAAAATCACTTGAGGTCGAACAACAGAGTTTACCGGTACTTCCTCATTGGGTGAAGGAACACTCCACCCTTCCCTCTGGCTCTGTATGTGTTTACCATCCCAGAGTAGCATCCAGCTAGGTTTTGTGCTGTCGCTTGTTTTGAAAACGTGCAAGAAAAAAAATGGGGCTTTATTTCCACAGAGAGCACATGAACCAGTTTGCTCCGCCATTTTTTTCAAGTTTGTGCAGCAGCTACTGTGGCGCCGTCTTCTCTTGTAGATGCTAATGCTAATGCTACTTCAGATTTGCTGCAATGCAACCCCATGTGGGTGATGCCAATGTCCCAGTGATGTGTAATGAACAGGATGTTTCTGAGTGGCTCATTTCTCAGTGTTGAATGGTAAATACAACCAGTGGAGGTGATACACCACGCAGCAAACACAGCATGTGTTGGTAACTCGAAGTGACCCATCAGATTCCAAAAGGAGTGTGGAAAATTGGTTTTCAGCGGAATGACAACTTTAAGGCTAGGAGGTTGACATGAGTGGAGTGTTACAGCTGAATTTAATTGGAAAAACTACATAATTCTCACTATGTTAATAACGCATAACATTATTAAGGATTCACAACCTGGACACACTCTGGTTGAAGTTGTGACATCAAACACATGATACAAGACAAAGACAAGGACAAACAGATTTAAGAACAGTTTTTACCCACATAGCCACACTCATCCGAGAGGCTAAATCACACCCTTCTATTTTCCAGTCCATGGGTGCTTAGCTCGCAAAAAAATTGAATGGGAGTAAATGGAGAGTGTCAAACTAAATTCGGATTCTGTTTGACAAGTGTTCGGAAATTCACATATGATAGCGGCTAAGAAGTAATATTTGATGTGGCATAGGCAGACTACCTGTTTTTGACAGGAAGCAAATATGTTTTATGTGGGCTTAGTAAGAAATGACTATGCATGCCGTATGTGATGTCACACTCCACTCAGCTGTGGTGTGGAGTCTGTGGTGATGTCACGTGTGCACCAGGGGTGTAGTCCAAATGGGTTTTACTCATAAATGAATCAGCCGTTGGTTAACAGAAGCAGTTGAAATGAACTTCAATAATTATCATTTACTATTTCCCATTGAATACCATTTATTCATTTTCCGATCTCAGGCCCGAAGAGCCTCCCGGAAGGGGCGGAGACTTAAGTTCCTCATATGCAAAAACACATAATGTGTAATATGTTCTTTAAATATTCATGTTTTTGTTAACTTATTTTAAGTGACGACTGTTGTCTTCTTCATTGTGTAAGACAGGTGGGGCCTAGCGACCTCTATTGATGATTGTAATTCAGTCATAAAACCATTCATTCATTCATTCATTTTCTGTGACTTTTGAATCATTTGTGTGTGTGTGTGTGTGTGTGTGTGTGTGTGTGTGTGGAGGGGGGGTGCTGGAGCTAATCCAATCTACCAACAGATGACAGCAGGATTTTATGTTCAGTTCATCACAGGGCTGACATTCATATTCACCTAGGGACAGTTTTACACAGAGGTCACCAACCCTGGTCCTCCAGATCTACTATCCTGTTTGTTTTAGACGTATCCCTCCGCCAACATACCTGATCCAAATGATAATCCTTTCATCAAGCTCTGCAGAATACTGATAATGATCATCAGGTGTGCTGGAAGAGGGAAAAATCTCAAACATGCAGGACAGTAGATCTCGAAGACCAGGGTCAGTGACCCCTGGTCTACAGACACCACATAATCTACTGAGGTGCATGTTTTAGATCAGGGGTGTCAAACAATAGTCATGGAGGGCCGGTGTCCTGCATGTTTTAGATGTTTCCTGGTTCGATTCCCGCTCTGTCCTAGTCAGTCCGTTGTGTCCTTGGGCAAGACACTTCACCCTCTTGCTTCCAGTGTCACTCACACTGGTGTATGAATGCGTATGAATGTTTGGTGGTGGTCAGAGGGGCCGTAGGCATGAAATGGTAGCCACACTTCTGTCAGTCTGCCCCAGGGCAGCTGTGACTACATATGTAGTTTACCACCACCAGAGTGAGAATGTGAGAGTGAGTGAATAATGGATCAATAATGTAAAGCGCTTTGCGTGCCTTGAAAAGTGCTATAGAAATCAAATCCATTATTATTATTAATAGGGAAACTTTGTATGTGGATATCAAGGATATGTAATAAATGCTCATTTGGCTGACCATAACCCTCTGCTCACACTGGTGATACATTAAATGTTTTGTGTGCGTTTAGACTCTCTGGAATGCACAGCACATCACATACCTGCTTTATTTTTACTGACATAGATATAGTAAGGACTGCGATATTCCATTTCTCCAGGTCTCTCGGCAGCGTCCAGGTCAAAGATATATAATAAGATGAAATGGTTAGCTATGGTTGCAGAATATATAGTGTTTTCAGCTCCTATCTCTGCACTCAGTTAACTAGAAGCCCACTGTGTTAAAGTACCTGTCCTACAGTAATACAGGGGCTGTATTTACATTAAAGTGTGAGTTTGTTGTAAATTATAGATTATTTTCTATTAATATTTATAGTCTCTCTCTTTCTGTATGTGTGTGTATGTGTGTATATATTTATTTATACTGCTCCTTGATACTCCTGTATTTCACAACAGTTACCAAAGCACCATTAATCCATTAGTTATTTTACAGAAAGGAGCAGTACAGATCATACACAAGGTTGGATTTTTATTTGTTTATTTGTTCAAAACTATTAAAAATTCATCATCTTGTCAAATATGATAAATCAATAAACCTGTTCAAAACATCTAACAAACTACAACCAAGTAATATACAAAATGTGTTTGCAATTCAAGCGAATACTCATTATCTGAGAGGTTTCGGAGATTTCACATTACCCAAATTTCAAATCACTCGTAAGCATTTTTTTGTGTCTGTATGTGTAGTGACACTTTGGAACAGAGGTGTTAAAAGTACTCACATTCTGTACTTTAGTAAAAGTACAGGTACTTGTGTGGAAAAAATACTCTGGTAAAAGTACTCCTCTACTTAAGAAAAGTAAAAAAGTACAATTTCTGAATTGTAATAAAGTACAAAAGTAAAAATTAAAATTAATGCAATAATACTTCTTTAACCAAGAAAAATCTAAAACGTTTCAAATGTATCCAACAAAAAGCCTTTAAAAGTGAGTTACTGTGTTGAAATTGTGTTTGATCAGGTCACAGTTACTCGGTATTGTGGATATGGGCAGGAAATTTAGGAAAAATGAAAAAAAAAAGTCACAGTTGAGATAAAAAGTCATCATGAGGTTTTAAAAAAATATATAAATATGTTATTAAAAATACATAATTTTAAGATAACATTTTTATTGTGAAATTAATAGTAAAAAATGTGAGATAAAAAGTCAAAATTCTGAGATAGTCATATAACTATAATATATAAAGTCACAGTTCCTCTCCACTTATTTTCTCTCTGAAGCTACTTATTTAAACATTTCTGTGGTATTTTACAGTTATACATATATACTTTGGTCAAATAATTCAATTTGTTTTTACTGTTTTAATGCAATAACGCAGCATTAGTTTTGATTAATAACATATCGACTTCTTATCTCCAAACCATACCTTTTTCCTGCTACAATAACCTACACTTACAGTAGACCCTCCTTCACCCTAATGAAGTTACTTCTTTTCAGCAGAGATAACAGCCTAAGAACAAATCCATACTCACTCTCCATGTTATTACAAAGGCATTTTCAAGCCTTGTAATTTAGTTTTGGTAAGGAAAAAAAAACCAAGACAAAAGAAAAACAGGGTGACGTACATTATATGTATGTAATGAGCTCTTTTTACTCTGGTTCTGCTGTGCAGAAGTCTCAAGTGAAATGTTACACTTAAAAGTTAATCTAAATCCATTTTCGATCCCCTGCACTGTGTGTTTATAAGACATTTTTCACACTGGCCAAGTTTATTGCCAGATTAAGTGTGAATGTATGAGTCATTCATCGAGTCAGTGTGTGTTAAAACATTAATTAGAGCGGGTCAGGGGATCATACTGAGACTTAATGATATGTTCTTCAGTTTTGATGATCGCTGAACTTAAAACCATTTTTACTGATTTGCATGTCTCCTTTGCGTCTACTTTCAGAACAGTAATTAGAAGATACTGAGGTGGAAATTACTGCATAACTTTATGGGGATTCATTGACTTTCACTTTCACATATATCTGCCTTAATTTTTCTCATATGAAGCCTGAAATGTACTGTTAAACAACATATAAAATGATTTAGAGGATTTTCACATGAATTATTTACATCCATATTCAGGAGTGGCATTTTTATACCACTTTCTTTTCACTTTTTACCATAGACTGACAACAATACACTTGCAGTTATAATGTGGCTGTATGTAAATGTATGAGTGTACTTCATGGGATGGAGGATTGCATCACTAAATTTTGCTTGGATTTTTCTTCTGCATTTCATAGAATTCATACCTTGTCCACGCAAATGCAGATATTTTGCAAAAAAAGATATTTTCCCTCAATTTTTGTTCTTCTCATTGACACAATGAGAAGAACACTGCTAGTATTCTTTGTATTCTTTATTATGGATCCCCATTAGTCCTTACCTTGGTAAGGACTATGCTTTCTGGGGTCCAGACACACATATATGACAATCAAAACATAATACAATACAATAATTTTCTTTTTGAATCTCCATTTCTTTTCAATGTTGATCATGTTTGGTGGGAGCCTAGCCTATCTATCTATCTATCTATCTATCTATCTATCTATCTATCTATCTATCTATCTATCTATCTATCTATCTATCTATCTATCTATCTATCTATCTATCTATCTATCTATCTATCTATCTATCTATCTATCTATCTATCTATCTATCTATCTATCTATCTATCTATCTATCTATCTATCTATCTATCTATCTATCTATCTATCTATCTATCTATCTATCTATCTATCGGTCCGTCCGTCCGTCTCTGTTTGTCTACATACCAATAAGAAATAGACAGATGTGCACACATATACAAAAATTTTTTTTATTTAATACTTGATTCCAAAAATATTCAATAGTTGCAACCCCACCTGTATTTAGTTTAGTTTAGTTTAGTTTATTTCAGTTATATATTCACTTCAAAGCAGCAAAAAAGAGAGAGAACAATACAGAATTTGACTGAAAAAGGTTCAGGCAGAAGCAAAGCTTATTAATGCCCACCTACCATCCATCTTAAGTTACACAATGCATGATATCAAACAGGTAGAGAAAAGAAAAACAAAAAATACACAAATATATATACACATACATACATACTCATGCACATACATGTGCTACTAAATATAGAATGACATACTATATTTCATGTTTCAGATACATGTTAATTACACAAAGCAACAATTTGTATGAACACAAACAAACCAAATTTTTTAAAAAAAAAACCCTTTAATAATTCTTATATAATTTACTGACCTACATGTCATGAGAGTCTTTTTTTTTTGCCAAATATCTTTATTAATGTAGACAGCACATTAGTTTAAAATAAAATGCTTGACTTTTTTTTTTTTGGTTTTAAATCAATTATAGTGTTTTGTTCTGAATCAAATGAAATATGAAAACATTTATTCACAATAAGCCTTCAGGTTGAATCCATGCGCATGAATAAAAAAAGAGTATTTCCTATTTGGATTCACAAACAGTTTTCTTCACATCAGTAATTTGGGTTTTTATTTGAAATGTGAAAATACAGCGATCTGCACCACAGAGGGTTTTTAAACTCAAGGTTTTCCAAGTCCATGTCTGTTTCAGATCATGATCTTCTTCCCTTTGGCCATTGGCTGCAGCTGCTTTTCGCTCATACCCTTTGAGTCAGCGTGTAAAATAAAGACTGTTCTGACTAATAGACGATAAAGCACGGACTCATATTGGCACCGAATCCATGCACATGTGTGGGTTGATTGATCTTCGACAAACAGGGAAAACTTCACCGCAGTGAACCTCCAATGAACTTGTCTTTATTCCAAAAAAGACCTGGATTTAGGACAGTAAGTGTTTAGTCATTATTACTACAGAGTCTCATAAGAAATTAACTGCAGTCAGATTTCAACTTTTTGACAGGAAATGAAGGTTTGCGTTTTGTGAAATTTTCTTTCCAAGTGTTGTATAACATTCACTGGTGAATCCACAGATGCCAAAAAAATCATTCCACCTCAAATAAAATGTAATGAATGATGTAATGAAGCCTTCATTGACTCCTTCAGATTTTATGCTTCCCTCATTTCTCTAAGAAGTATTTAATGATGTTGGTTCCACTAATTTACCAATTGAATATACTGTAGCTCTTTATCCAATAGCTGGATTTATTCTGTCTAAAGTTCAGAAAACAGTGGACTTACTTTTACAGTACCAGACCAAATTTTGACTCGAATTTTATACATCATTATTTTTATTAATCAGATTTAGAGATTCCTACTAACTTTAAGAATTGAATTTGAATGCTCATTTTACTTTTGGCAATTTTCAAAACGGCCTCAAATATATGATTTGTGGACTGTACAGAATAAATCTGTTTCCCTCCCAAAAAAAAAAACAAGATTGGTTAATATTATATGGTTATGATAAGGTTAATTCTCTACCTTTTGTAGCTTAGTTAGGTTACCTGATATTATTTAGTATTTGATTATACAGTCAGTTCTGTGACTATTGCTAAGTCATGTGTTTATGAAAAGTTAGCATTGCTGTTATGGACAATCAAATCAGTTGACATATGTGAAAAAGATTGATTTAGTCATTGGTTAAGTGAAAGAAATATAAAGATATTTATATTAACCTTGTGAATTTGACCTTCTTATTCAAACTTCACAAAAAAGCAAAGAAACAAACCCAGAACCATCAAAATGCCAGCTCAAATTGTCACAATACTACAAAGTAAAGTTTCTTATCACACTTTATTGTTGTGCATCATCATTTATGTTGTATTCATTTATGTTCTATTCTGCTTTATTTTGGTGTGTGTGTCCGCAGAGACATATCATGCTATAACTCAATGAATACTTGAGATATCACCATGAAACTATATGGACATATACATTTCGCTAATGTGCATCAGATACAGTGATCCATTTGAATAAAGGTCAAAGGTTAATGTCACAATTAACTAAAACGTCAAAAATCACATTATCAGTTATAACTCAAGAACGGAGGGTCACAGAATTTTCAGATTGGTACCAAACGATACGGAATGAAGATTTGTACTGTTCTCATAATAAGTGTTATCTCCTACGACCAATAGTTTTTAAGATCTCTGGAGGTCAAAGGTGACATATCGCAAAATTAACTTTTGTAACACTGTTTGTGTCAAGCATAGACATATCACTCTATAACTTAACCAATCCTGAATATAGTATCATAATACTACACATACTGATGTATATATACATATAATGAAAATATCAATATTGCAAAAGGTCAAAGGTCAAGGTTGTGTTTAGCAGAAAGGTCAAAGTCACATTATTAGCTCTCATTCAAGAACAGGTTGTCATAGAAACTTGAGATTGGCACAAAATAGGGGCGAGATTAGGCCTTCTCTGAATACTGTTTTGGTGAAGGGGTTTGTCTTCCTGTTACGTCTGCATCCTGTTTGGCTTGCCTGTGTCTTCCTTGATTTTTTCATTGGCTGCACCTGGTGTCTCCTCCTGTTGATTCCCTGCACCTGATTGTAATCCCTCTCACTCTCTCCTCTTCCTTGTTCACTGTTGTCAGTGCATTGTTCTAGTTATGTCCTTATGTTCTTGTCACCCTGCAGTCTGTAAATTGTTGTCTAGTCTAGTTATCTGTCACAGAAGAAGTCTTTTATTTGACTCTTGTATTTTAGTTAGGCAGGCCATAGAGCTAACTTTTTGTGTTTTCTTCCTTTTTGTACTTAGAAAAAAAAATAAAATGTTTACTTATTTACGATTTGTCTTCGATCTCCTGCTTTTTTGGATCCATGCTGAGAGTACTCCTGTAACATTTAGGGACAAAAGAGGCTTCTAAACGCACACAAATAAAGGGTAAAAATGCAGTTTTCATGGATTTAAAAGCACTATATTATATTAATTATGTTAAAAAATACAAAAAATGTTTAGCTCTTTAGCTGGACATTCATGACATTGTCACTATTCCTATGTAACACCCTCTCTTCTGTGGCCCCATCAGACCTGTGGTGTTCCCCAAGGACGCATTTTCGGCCCCTTGTTATTCTGTACAAGTTTTCTTTAGGACATATGATAAATAAACACAAACCTCACTCTAATTCATATGTCAGTGAATAGTGATGAGGCTCATTCATCATTTCATCATGTGAAACATTTAGTTAAAAATGCAAGAATCCTGAAATCTGTACATTATGAAATCCATCCATATATATATATATATATATATATATATATATATATATATATATATATATATATATATATATATATATATAACAACACATCAGCCACCAACTGGTTGTAATCTTTTATTTGAAAAACAAATAACAAAACGCTTTTTCATAATCAAGCTTAAACTGAAAAACACCAGATATTACATCTGACATATCTGGTGTTTTTCTGTCTCAGTTTGATTATGTTTTTTTTTGTTTTTTTTTTAACTTATTTTATTACTGTAATTCATTGTAGTCAGAGCCTCATGTGTTCAGACAATTTTTCGATTTCAGAGTTAGATTAATGTCATCATTGTAAAGCAGTTCTTCAGTCAGCAGTATCCTTAACATCTGTTGTTCTTTGTTGGATATTTGTGCAAATATTGGACTACTAACATTGCCAGACTTGTCACCAACAGTGGAACACTGGATGCAGTGTAGAAAAATGTTCAGACCATGCACAGATATATGTGAGTATGTCACCAATATGTGGAAATATTGCTAACATACTCATTTTCATTTGTCATATAAACAACCACAGGCTTCTTTATTATTTATTTAGATTATTGGAATGTTCGGGGACATTTTCTGAACTTCTCAAATATAACCTTAGAAGAAAACCTTTTATTAATCCATTACTTTATAAACATTTATTCACTTTATTGTCATTAGGGTTGTAGGGGTCGCTGGAGCCTATCCCAACTACCTACGGGCTAAGACAGGGTACATGTCTCCAGTTTATCACAGGGCTGACATATAAAGGCAAACAGCCAATCACTTCCACCTTCACACCTATGAGCAAATTAAAACTGAGCAATGAACCTATTAGTGCATGTGTTTGGATGGTATGAGGATACATACCCACAGAGAACCAATGCAGTCATGGGGAGAACATGCAAAGTTCACACAGAAAGGCCCCTGGGATGAACCCAAACCTTCCTGCTGTGAGGAAACTGCTCCACTGTGTCACCTGAAAATATATTGTCTGTTATATTTAACAATAATAATAATAATAATAATAATAATAATAATAATAATAATAATAATAATAATAATAATAATAATAATAATAATAATAATAATAATAACATTTCTATAGTGCTTTTAAAGCACCCAAAGTGATTTACATTATTGATTCAATCTCACATTAAAACTATTTTTCTAGCCACAGCCGCCATGTGACAGGCTAATGGATGCATCATGGCTGCAAATTTGTGCCAAACAGCTACTCTGACCACCATCAAACATTCACATACCACCAGTGTGAGTAACACTGGAGGCACTGGAGTCAAGTGTCTTGCCCAGGCACATAACAAGGATAGAGTGGGATTTGACCGCCAAGCCTTTGGTTTTTGGACAATTCACTCTACCTTCCAAACCATGGCTGACCTAATTATTCAGTATCTATCTTTATTAGAACGGTACTTCAGGGTAAACCGGTTTCAGCATGTAAAGCACTTTGTAAATGTGTGGCTCTGCCTTTGTATTCATTAATGTATTTTACGGGCACAATGACTCTAGTGCACATTTCCCTTCAAACACAGTAAACTTCCTAACATCAGCTAAGCCTCAGTGGGCATGTTAACAACACATACCATGAATTATACAAGATAAATCGCTAAGGCCCTTTTAGGCGTGGACATCAATCCGCTCCACAATGTGATGTCTGAATTGTATTCCAACATGGGGGCATGCATGGCTTTTACTAATGTGTAACAAGTAGTCGCTCTGCCGCTTGTGATGAATTGCATTTACCAGCCACGGTTATCACTCTAGTGTCAGCACATGCACTAGGTGTGTCCCCAATCGAAAACAATTTAAAGGCAATTACCAGCCAGAGCACATCACTTACACCTTATCTGCATGTACATTACTTATTACACTGTAATCATTTGCATTTGCATTTTCATTACATCTTAATCCATACTTGCTCAGAGCAACAGTTTTATCTGTGGGTGACACTGGGTTGTTTTTCTTATGATGTATGTAACACAGAAAATACCATACTAAAATTAACAGTGGAATGGAAACCGGATTCATGTTAATGGCTCCAGTAGTGCTTGGCATGTTGCTCTATAAATTTAATATGACAACTGCATGTTACCAAAACAAATATACTCAATTATGTGAGCCATGGTGGAAACAAACACCTAAAAAAAATCATCCTCAAACAGCAGAACCTCTGTATTAAGAGATTTTGAAGTTTGGCTGCAGTTCCTGCGTAACTCATCCTCACAGTGATCACATACATAATGTAGTTTGTACTTTATCCAGTGGTGACTTCAACGCTTTAATTACACGCTACAATTATTGCTGTAAAGCTACAAGAGGGGCTGAAGGGTTGGTTAATGAGACAACATATATGGAAATGTGTGAAGTCAAACTGGTAGCTGCTTTTAGATAAATGTGCCTGGAAGCAAGATTAATGTGTTAGAGTTCAATTGTGGCATAATATCCCAAATTTTCCTACTAATTTCTGTTACTGTGATGGGAATCGGTTAGAGAATACACAAGTTGGTATTCATAAATCTAATATAACTCAGTTGTAGCATAACAGAAAAAGCAAATGTAATTTCCAAATGGAAATAGTATTTTTGAATTAGGGGAAAAGAAAACAAAATAAATTCAATCTATTTTATTTCGAGCATACAAAATCATCAAAACATCAATCAATGTGTCAACAATTTTATTTTATTTTTTTACTCGAAAAGGAGTGGGAAGAAGTAAAACTTATTATAAACTCCCAACCCTATATTACAAACCAATAAACCAATAATCCTATGCCCCAACACACCTCATATCTTCCCCCGATCAACACAAGCATCCATAAACATTTATCAACACATTGTCACCTCCACAAACCGATTTACACAATCACTTCAGTCCACTTCAATCATATATACATATAACAAATAGACTATATGTACATACCAAATAAAGAAATAATGATATAAACAAAACAAAAACATAACAAAAACATAACAAAACAACATAGTTAAAAAAAAGGAGTAGGAAAAAGCAAAGCTTTTTTATTTTTTTCAAAGATTCTTACCCCTTTTCAACTATTACCAAGTTTTATGATCATATAGAATCATATATAATATAATATAATACAATACAATACAATACAATAAAATATGATATAAATACATGTATACACCATATATACATACATACAACATAATTATCCCCATAAATATATATTCTATAATAAATTAATTATAATGTAACTACAGAATATCACTAATATATCAATTTACACTACATATATATATATATATATATATATATATATATATATATATATATATATATATATATATATATATATATATATATATATATATATAATGATGCAAAGAATATTTTTTTCCATTGACGAGCCTCTAGATTGAGCCTTTTTCCGTCTGATGCTAATGGCAGAAGAGCTGTAGTCATAAATGATAATACTTTGCATATGCAGTCAGTTGTGCCGTCATCGACAACATGTCTTATTCAGCAGATAATGACTTGAGGGACTATGTGGCATTTAGACTTGGGAGGCATAAATAATGCACTACCTCACTCATAACAAAGGGAATTTGGAAAATTAAACATACAGCACAGCCAGCTAGTTCTGCACATCTCATTTTTTCTAAGAAACTGATGAAACAGTACTCATGGGCCTCAAGAGCCAGGTTTGCTGATTGCAGTTTAGTTCACACCAACAGAGTTTTGAAAGGAGTAAAGCATTACATGAATGTACACAATATACAAGTATTTGTAGGCCTGTAGTGCATTCATTGGTTGATCAGGTTAGCTATCACACAGACATATCATCTGAAAGGAACTAATACACGAATGAGAAGTGTTTATTTTTGTTAATTACTAACCTATCATTAGACCCAAGAGGTGCAACAGCATGGTCTTTACATTGACTCTACTGTGTACTGTGTCTTTTCCAGGTTTTTTTGCCATATGTGAGAAGGAACGACACACTTAAAGTCTATGAGTCATTCATTCATTCATTCAACCTTTACATAGGTAGAATTAAATTATACTTTAGCGGGCTTGTTAAAAATGTACCTATGAAACTAGAAACAATGGTAATAAAACCAAAAAGGCCAACTCAGTGAATCTGAAACCCAAAGGCTAATTGAAGGAATTGCAATAAAGTGTTTATAAAACAATTGGAGTCAATATAGTAAAACAAAGAAGACCATAAAGAATAATTAAAGCAATTACAAACCCTGTAAAGTTAATTCAGAGATTGCTTCTAGTATAGACCATGTGCAAAGCCCATGTTCAGACCAAAAGATCCTGGTGAGCTGAGCTATAGCTTCCAGTAACTTGCACTGTTCCTGCCTGTCGGTGCTATTCTGGAACTTTACCGGTTCAGATTAATACAATGAAACATGACACTGTGGATAGCACTGCCATCTCATAGCAAGAAGGTCTTGGGTTTAATTCCAAGCAAGGACCTTTCTGTATACCGTAATTTCCGGACTGTAGAGCGCACCTGATTATAAGCCGCACCCACCACATTTTAAGAGGAAAACCGATTTTGTACATACACAAGCCGCACCTGTATATAAGCCGCATGTGCCCACATTAAAACATGTAACACTAACACAAACACAAAATTAACCCAAACCCGACTTCAAGTTGCGCGAATGAAACTAAATGTCCTTCATTAAAGTCCACAGTCCAAAAATCACAGCCGGCAAAATGAACGGAAAATGATACTTAAGGTTTGATGCAGGCCTGCAGAGTCCGGGTCCCGTTGAAAGTAATCCAAGGAAAAAAAAGTGTATATTTCCAAAGGTAAGGGAGGGAAAAATATATATCCACTATTGTCCGCCGCGTCCACAAACAGGTGGCTGGTCGCCGCCTTGCCTCATCTATCGCAGAGTCAGCGATAACTTTAATCTTTCGCAGAGAGTTCAGGTCAAACTCCTCCGTGCCAACGTGCAAAAAAAATCCACAGGGTCTGGTCGAGCCTCTGTCTTCTCTCACACACCGCCGCAGGTTTTTTTTAAGCAACTTTTTACCCCCTCTTCACCTTTTTTTTGTCTGTCCCTCACCTTTACCGGCCCCCACGTAAACCCTGTTCCGCCCCTCCTTTTTCATTCAGTCTTCCTCGACGCATATATTCCACCGGTCTAAATCTTACCTTTTCTACTCGAGCGCCGCTGGCAGCCGTTAGAAAAATTACATAAATTGGCTGCATCACTGAATAAGCCGCAGGGTTGAAAGTTTGGGAAAAAAGTAGCGGCTTATAGTCCGGAATTTACGGTAGTTTGGATGTTCTCCTCATGTTTGCATGGGTACTCTCTGGGTTCTCCCGCATCCAAAGACATGCACTGAATGGTTAATTGGTCAACCTGAAGTTGCCTATGTGTAAATGTGAGAATAACTGGTTGTTCGTGTTGATATGTCAGACTGGCAATGAACTGACAACTCATTCAGGGTGTATGTACCCCACCCTCAACCATAGGTAGCTGGGGATAGGTAGCCCCTAGTGAGGATACCAACCAACAAGCATCCCTCAGCTTATAAATCCCTGTAACTAGGATAAAATCTGCCAGACTCTACCGGGGTCCGCGGGGGTCCTCCCGTGACAACCGGAGTCCACTAGAATCCTTTGTGGACTGCTGGAGTCCAAAAGAGTCTGCTGAGGTTTTCCGGAGTAGCTACACTGGAGTTTGTCGGAGACCACTGGGGTCCACCAGAGTCCACCTGAGGTAACCAGAATCCACCAAGGGCCATCGGGACTCACCAAAGTCCACCGAAGACCGTCGGGGCTTGCTGGGATCCGCCGGAGTCCACCGGGATCTGTCATAGACCACTCAGGTGCACCGGGATCTGTCAGAGTCTACCGGGGTCCACTGGGGTCCACTTGAAGCAATTAGTATCTATCGGGGTCTGCCTGGTCCACCGAGGTGTGCCAGAAACTGCCAGAGTTCACCTGGGGTCTGTCGGAGTCCGTGGATCTACCGTAGATCATCGGGGTCCACTTGAGTTTACAGGAATCCAGGGGAGTCTACTGAGGTTCGCTGGAGTACACCGCTCCACCGGAGTCTGTCGGGGATCACTGGGGTCTACCGGTGTCAACCGGGTTTCACCGGAGTTCACTGGGGTCCACCTGGGGTAACCAGATCCACCGAGACCTGTCAGGGTCCACCGGAGACCAGTTTTCAGCCTCCTTCATTATCCAATCATTGGAGGGGTTCAGACATAGAGGTCTTGATCTCTATCGTTGTCCATGTACTACCACCACCTACCACTAGAGGCTGGAGTCCTGAGCACCTTCTTGCATGAATGTGATGCTAAATTCTGTACCACCAATGTTTTCTAATAAATTAGTTGTATCATTTCACCTACACAACCTTTACCTGCAACTTTGTAAAACAGTTTCTTGTTTTAATCCGGGGTTTAAGATGTTTAAGACGATGGATTTTGAAGGAGTTCTTGGACTTCTAAGGCTTTAAGACTGTACAGTATTTGTCCACTATCATGTTGATTCTCACACAATGGAGCAGATTTGATGAAGCCCAATGAATGATGGTTGATGACTACTAGATTAGTATTAAACTTACTGATTTTACATTGCAGTAACCTTCATCACACATATGAGTAACAGTTATTTGATGGTCTCGGTGGCTGCAGGATTACAGTGGCCTCATAGGGATAAATGTGTTTTACCCAGAAGCACACAAAATAAAAATTAAAAATCAGGCTCTGGAGCTGAGTGAGACGTCAATCATGCCTGTCAATCAAATCCTGACATGGCATGCATCAAGAGCATGTATTAACCATACAGTTTTATTATGGAGAAAATTAATGGACCCAGAGGAAGCAACAGAAACTGGGATGACTCCTGAGCAAAACCACCTGATTTACGATTACCTGAGACAAGCTGGAGAGTGATGTCATGAAATCATATCATATGAGGTGGAGTACTTCATTACTGTACTTCAATAGATTTTTATGGTATTTGTACTTTACTTGAGTATTTATTTAATTTTTTAAAACTGTTTTTTACATTCTCAGAATAGGCTTGTTACTTTTTCAAACTAAATGTATGTGACAGTTTGTTGCTTCAGGGGTAAAACAGTGGAGAAGAGAAGGAGCACAAGCTGTGGCCACAGTCTGAACCACAGTCCTACACAGATCGACTTTTTCCTAAATTTCCTGCCTGTACCCACACACATTGTCTACACAATAACTCACATTTAAGTCTTTTATTTTGGACAACTTTTATGATTTTGTAAGTATTGTTTGTATTACATTCTGGACTCTTAGTGTCTTGTTTTGTAAGTTTTATGCTTGTCTTCCTGTTCTTCTGTTATTGTCAGTTTCTGGGCTTTTATTTTGTCATGTTGGTTCGTGTTCACTATGTCTCGTTTTGGGTCTGTGTATAACTTGGTTTTATTCTCTGGTTTTTGTCTGCTGTCTGTCCCCTGTTTGTTTTTTTTTGTATTGCAACCTGTTACCTGACCTTGCTACTGTTCCTGGATAAGAAATTGACTCACCCAAGTCAGCCTTGCTTTGTATTCTGGAGCCTGGTTTTGACCCACGTCTGGACACTGGTAAAGAGTTTTGGATTTTCCCCTTTTTGTTTATTTATACCTTTTTCTCTCATTTGTTTTTGACCACCCTTTTGCCTTGCCCCTCAGTTGCTGTCCTGACCACATGCTATCTGACGGTTCCTCGTTCAGCAACCCAGGCTTCTAAGAAATACTGTTTTTATAATAAAACCTTTAAAGACATATTTCTGTTCCTGAATCTTGCTTTTGGGTCTATTTGGTTTCTGAAGCCGTATCAGTTTGTACTTAATTACAATTCAGACGTTGTCATTTTTAAAATTTTTACTTACGTAAAGGAGTTGAATCAGTACTTCTACTTTTACGAGGGTACATTTTCACAGAAGTAGCTGTTTTTCTACTTAATTACATAATGTGAGTACTATTCCCACCTCTCATATCATGTCACTTCTTCTGGCATTTGGCATGTACAGTATACATTTTCAATCTTTCATGTTTTATTCAACACTGATTGTGTTTTCATTTAAATATATTCAAAATGTAAAATCTCATATCACATATACATAATCTCTAACCCTAACCCTCAGTGTGTGGTATTTGATGTGACATGAACATACACGTGGAAAGCTTATAATGTGTACAGATAACAAACCAATTAAAAGTGACATGTATATTTACCAGGTTTCATGATATCCTGTTGGAGGTTGAATGACATGTTTTTTTTTAATCTACCTCCCGTGGGCTGCCAGATGTATTACACTGTGGTTGTTACCCCAGCGTTACTAATCAGACTGTGACATGTTAACCTTTGATCCCCATGAGGGAGGGAACTCGTTTTATGACCCCAATAAAGCATTTACTCCTGTCTATACCCCTACAAACTCCCAGCACACCCAAGCAAAAATAGCGTAAGACCCACTAACAAACTAAATCTGACAGACAATGTAGATTTAAGGTGGTATCAGAGTAAACAAATCTTCATTTGAGAGTTGTCTTCTCTCTTATCTTTGATGATGAGTTAAACCTGGTTAATTCTGGTTGGGGGAGGGGGGGTTCAGTCTCATCCAGCTCCTCTTCCCTACCCTAGCCTTTATGTTTACTACCCCTCACCCCTTTCCTTAACCACGATAGTAGAAAAGCTCAACACTTCCTCCATGTTGACACAGTTTGAAGAAGTATGTGGTGCCACTGGTGCAACCCCTCCCCCCAATAACTTTATGTCAAAAGATAAATAGATTTCACTGTGGATTGAGATTTTTTTTTATTCATCATTCAGTTTCATCATCACATCAGAAGTGAGAAACTGTCAGAATTGGTTTGGAACAAAAACCATGTTCTATGAGTTTTTGTCAAAGGAGAATTATGTACACAAACGTAACTAGAGCACTCTGAGAGTGCTAACCTCTGCCAAGATTTGGATCTGTTCGTAACTTAGGCTACATTTATAAGGAGACGATGAAAACAGAAGACTCAAAAGTGGTGTCTCATCTTCAGTTTTTCATCTGTGTTTAGACGAACACATTCAGGAGGAAATCCTTGTTTATACGAAGACACAACAGTAGGCGAAATACAATTAGATAGGTGTATGAATGTAACGTGGAAGTGTATGTGACGTGAACATATGTGACGTAAAGACGCCTGTAATGTGAACATGTGCATTTCTTGCTTTTTAGAAAGAAACGAGACCCAGCACATCTTTATTACACCCCACTCTGCACTCTGGCAATGGCTCAGTTGGTAAAGCAGGTTATCTAATAACTGAAAGGTTGGCGGTTCAAATCCTGGTCTGTCCTAATCAGTCAGTTGTGTCCTTGGGCAAGACACTTCACTTCACCTCGTGCCACTCACACTGGTGTATGAATGTTCGGTGGTGATCAAAATGGCTACCAGGCTCCTGTCAGTCTGCCCCAGGGCAACTGTGGCTACATATGCAGTTTACCACCACCAGAGGGAGCATGTGAGAGTGAATGAATAATGGGTCGCTAATGTTAAGCGCTTTGAGTGGACAAAAAAGTGCTGTCTGAATCCAATCCATAATTTTTTCCCCCACATGTGTACAGGATATAGAATGTGGAAGTAGACTAATGGAATACATCAGTTACAGTTTTATATAACTAATTTATGTTGCGTTGGCTTAACTAACATTGTTAGCCTACATGATCTACAAGGCTGTTTAATTCCTGTAACATATTAAGTTAATCTCATCAATAAAAGTAAAAGTATTACTTGTCATTATTTAAAAAAGAAGATAATTATTATCTATATAGATAATTAATGTCTATGTAAATGAAGACTCAAGTGATCTGTTCTTACTGGAGTGCATTTTTTAGTTAATATTGTCTTTGCACAGTTATTAATCATTATCTAATTCCAAAAGGCTTTAACTATTATAACAAGTATTCAGACAATGCCTAATCTCACCCCTTGCTTAAAACTCCTGGCAAAAAATAGTCATGCTGGAATGTTCATAAATTGTCTGAGTCTAATATAATTTTGTGGCTTCAGTTGTAAAATAAGAATCCAAGAAATGATTAGTCTCCCTGAATATATTTGACATGAATCATAATTATTTTTCTGTATTTCTTCTCATTGTTCCTTTTGATATCAACTTTCTGTCATTATTCATTGTCACAGAGTTAAAAAAATATCCATTGTTATTTGATTTTGATGTGGTTGTTGGTCACCCATCGCTGCTCCTCCATTTGAAGACGCCACCTGTGATTTAAATATTTCAGCTGCTGAATAATCATAAGCTTAATGTTTAAGGTTCATGGTGACATTTAATGACCAAGTCAAAGTAAATTTCCATCACAGTCTATGCTTGACACACACACAGTGTTACACAAGTTAATTTTGCGACATGTCAACTTTGACCTCCAGAAATCTTAAACACTCTTCGTCGTAAGTTATAACACCCAGTATAAGAATTGTAGAAATCTTCATTCCGCATCGTTTAGTACCAATCTGAAAGTTCTGTGACCCTCCGTTCTTGTGTTATAAGCAATAATGTGCTTTTTAACCTTGTAGTCAATTGTAACTTTGACCTTTGACCTTTACTCAAACAGATCATTGCACCTTATGCGCATTATCTATATGTATATGCCCATGTAATTTCATGGTGATATCACAAGTATTAATTGAGTTATAGCATGATATGTCTCTGTGGACACACACACAGTGATACATTTAGACAGACACACACACACACACACACACACACACACACACACACACACACACACAAGGTGATTACAATAATCCTTAAAAACTAATACCTTTCAATTGAATCTCATATTTGCCTTTCCACTTTTTTAGTGATGACTGGAACCGTTGATCATCTTAACCTAACCACTGTGTAGAAAATGTGTCTGATTGGGTCACAGTACTCAGTTTTGTGGGTATGGACAGGAAATTTAGGATAAATGGGGAAGAAAGTCACAATTAAGATAAAGTCATGAGATTTAAAAAGTCATAAATATGAGATAAAAATGCATAATTATGATAAAAACTCCAAATTATGAGATAAAAGAAATGCAAATTATGAGATAGTCATAAATATGTGATAAGAAATTATGAGAAACTATGAGGAAAAACAGCTGAAATTATGAGATAAAATGGCAAAATTGATACAAGAAGTCATAATGCAATATAGAAAGTCACAGTTTCACTCTGATTTTCCTTCTGAAGTGTCAGTGTTTTAGCATTTTAGCATTCTGCCTACTTTGAAAAAGTAAAGACAATATTCTGAGAATGTAAGGAGTATAAAGTGCAGATATTTATCAAAAATGTAGGGAGTAAAACTAAAGTTGCCAGAAAAATAAATAATCAAGTTAAATCAAGTCAACATGTGACGTCCTCTCACCTCAGGAGGTTAATGGATAATTGATTCTTTAAACTAATTCAATTCTCTCACACTCTGCCAAGGCCACAATACAACCATGCAGAGTGGGCACTGGCCCCTGGGCCCCCCAGTGGCAGCTCATTCACACTGTGGTCACTGATTTGTGGTAATTTCATGAATTGCAAATTGAAAAGATAAGGAGGTTTCTGCTTTAAGCCAAATGTGGAGGCTTCTTTTTGTAGAGGATGATTGTGGTATACATACAAACATGTGATGTGTTTACATGGATTTAAGCATCAGGATTTTATTTTGTAGTTTGTGCATATAAACTATTGCCTACTCTAGAAAGCTTTCTAAGCTCTGGTGTAAGTGGTAGAAACATGATTATGTCTAGAAACTGTTTTTTTCTCCAGATCTTATCCTGGTATTCTTTAACGTTGTCATTATAATATGATTATACGAAGTGAGTAAAATATAGTGACAACCTGTAAACAAAGAACAAACTGAAACAAAAATGCTTATTCTGGACAGAACCTAAAGGTCATTTCATATATTGAATTATTGCAAAATGAAACTTTTTTTTTTTAAATCATCTCTTTGTTAATGTCAAAGAACTTAGGAGAATCAGATCCCACAGTTCCATTCATGTTGCCATGCTAATGCTAAGTGACAGTTGCACCACAATTCACATTCTATGTATCTATGTAACAGAATGTGAGTTAAAAGTGCAACACAGCAGAACACAATCCAAATAACAGCCACTTAAAATATCTAAAAAAAACAGTCTGAGACAAGTGTTTGCCTTGAATAATATGAGTAATTAAACAAAAGGCTGGTGCGACAAACTTTGCAGCATTAACCTAAGACTAAGCAGATGCAACAGGACAAGTATTATTTCTCTACCGCATGAATGAGAGAAAGAGAATAAAAAATAACAGTCATACTATGACAGTGGTTACAGGTACTGCCTTACCTTTGCTGCTTTCTGATCATAAATTGGTTTTATATAAATAAAGCTTTTGCAATCAGCTAATTCAGTATTTGGTGAATATTATCATTATTAGAATTACAGATCAGAGTGGAACTACACATGCAGAAAGCATTTAGTAACAGGTGAAATCTTAGCTGTGTTTCTATTACCCTTGGAAATTCGCAAAATATAAAAAAAAACTGGTAATGAAAACACCTGAATAAAAAAACAAACACTCAAATATCGCTAAAAAGTTTTTATGCTTTCATGAGGTGTTTTTTTTTTAGATGTTTTGATATTCTTATTCTATTGCAAAAGTACAATGGAAACATTTTTTTTACCACAATTATATTATATTATAGTGAAAATGGCGTGATACACATGGACAGAGGAGGAGAAATAATTCAAGAGAAAAACATGACTGCCACTTCCAGCAGTGAAATATCACAGGATGATATTTCATGAGTTATGACGCTCCTGCCTAGAACAACTGTCAATGGAAACACGTTCAACTGAGTCATTTTCAACAGACTGAAGATAGAAACAACTACTTTAGTCTTTGTGTTGGTATATTTTCAGCCTGATACTTCAACAATTTAAGCACAAACTGAATTTCCCGATCCATAAAAATGATCTTTTAAATTTGTCAATTTAAATATATATATATATATATATAAATATAAATAAATATAATGCATGTAATTGATGAAAAACTCAAAGGGATGAAAAAAATAACTCATCATTGACTTGAATCAAATTTTTTTGCCGAGTTAAATTTCTTTGGGCATAACCAGAACAGCTGGGACTTTAGTTTTCTATTGTCAAGTTATGGCAAAAACAGAATCACACATAAAGAGATGGATGAACTGACAGGTGTGTATGTGGCTTGTGTCCAGTGTTTTCTGTTTTCACAAAGGATGAAATGGATTAGCACTGTTGACTTGCAGCAACAAGGTCCTGGGTTCTAGTTCTGTGGGATTTGCATGTTCTACCTGTGTTTATGAGGGTGTGTGTCCAATAGCCCTGTGACATTCACAAGGATTAAATACTGCAGAAAATGGATGGATGAAAAGGATGAAAAAGTTGGAAGATAATTAACAATAGCATAAATCTATTCTTTTATTCAGTTTGATTATCCACCATAACCCAGTCCTCTGTGTCATCATTAGGACTGGTTGCTTTAGATCTGTGGCGTATGGGATTCATTTTGATCCATTTTAGAATCTATCCCATCCTAAATTTAATTCTTTTTTATTAGGTTTCCTGTTGTGTCCACACATACTATGCCATGTTTCTTTTAAAACTCTTCTTCCTCTTCGCTTGTATCATCTTTACCTCCGCCAAGGAGGTATTAAATTTGAGTCGTTTGTCTGTCTGTCAGTAAGATTACGGAAAAAAGTTCTTAATTATATTTTTCACAGTGCTATAATCTCACAGTGATTATAAGGCAAATGCATGGAAAAAAAAAGATTTTTGCAAATTCCTGTGATAACTTACAAACAGCAGAATAATATTCAGCGAGTAACTGAGAAAATCAAAAGGAAAACTTAAAAAAAACCTTTGAGAAAAACGTTTGAGAAGTACCTGTCTTAATGAAGCTGTTGAGCTGCTGAGTTGTGCTCTGAGTTGGAGTTTGAAGAAGCACAGACCAAAGTACTCAGGGAATTACTGTGGTCAACTGAGCCGTCACTCGCTCATCCGCTGTTAAACCAGCTGACAATTACATTTCACGTGTGCGCATATTCCATAATTTACAGTTTTCTCTGCTTTAAGTTCAGCAGTTGTTAAACTGAACAGCGGCTGGCTTGACCATAGTAAATAAACACCCCCACACTTGAATATACTTATTTTTCTGACCAAAATAAAGTAGGATTTTGTCTGGTTTTCAATGGAGCACACTTCTAATTGATTGATTCTTTTTCAGGAATAAGCTACTACTCAGCTTAACTGTTTTTATATTTTTATTTTTTATTTTACCTTTATTTATCCAGACAAGTCATTAACAACACATTCTTATTTACAATGACGGTGTGTCTACGAGAGTCACGTTAGGGGAAAGAGTAGATGGCTGCAAACTAAAAACATAGAACAAATATTTACATAAAATGATGGTTAAATACTATATATATATATATATATATATATATATATATATATAAAGAGAGAGAGAGACATTGCACTACAAAATGCTTGCATATGTATTTTGTCTTTGCTAAAATGCAATGTTATATTTTGTAGTAGGCTAGCTTCAAAATTCTATAGTAAAATTTGTTCATCACATCAGTCAGTGGAGATCAGTATTTCACTTCAAATTCTTACATATCCACATTTTGTCTGATAAAATTCTACAGTAAAATCTATTCATTCTTGATCGACATAGTGAGAGGCTAATAAATGCTTCTAAAGGCTTCAGAGGTACCGGGGTCAGCTCTACATATAGGCGACACAGGCGGGGGCCGAGAATAAGGCTAAAAAAGGTTTTTAAAGTTTTCTGAAGGCTTATAATCACTTCTAAAGTCTTCTGAAGATGTTATTTAACTAACATTATATGTAAATATTTTTTTATAGATTTTTAGGTTCTCTACCCTTTCCCCTAAGTGACTCCCGTAGACATGCCGTCATTGTAAATAAAAATGTGTTCTTAAGGACTTGTCTGGATAAATAAAGGTAAAAAAAAACCCAAACAACAGACATAATCCTACTTTATTTTGGTCAGAAATATAAGCATATTTGAGTGTGGGGGTGTTTATTTATGATGGTCAAGCCAGCCGCCACTCCCAGCTGCCGTTCAGTTTAACGACTGCTGAACTGAAAGCAGAGAAAACTGTAAAGTATGGAATATGCGCGCACATGAAATGAAAGTGTTGGCTGACGTAACAGTGGATGAGCAGTGACAGGTCACTTGACTGCAGTAGGGAATTGTCTGTTCTAAATTTGGAGAAAAAGGGTGTAGAAAATGAAGAAAACCACACAGTAATTCTGTGTCATTTTTTAAACAATAGCCAATGTTGGACAATAACTTTCCAGCCCCTTGGGAACGAATATCAGTGTGAATCATATGCACGCACAAACATCCAGTTTAAGGAAACAAATAAAGGTTTGTGGTTTGTGTTTGGAGTGTAAAGTGGAAAATGACAGAGCAGTGATTCACAATGAAATCAACCATGCTGTGGAGGAGAACATTTTATACACTCCAGTCTCAAACAGTATGAATATGTGTGTTCATGAACAACAGACAACCATCTATGCAAAGAATCAGAGTCAAATCCCAAATGTGAGGCAGCCATTTTTCACAATCTGTGAAAAATTGCAATGGCAAAGACAATCAGTGAAAATAAACAGATGAGGCACGACAGAGAAGAGAAAGTAGTATGAAAATTGGTTTAAATAAGAGATGATAGGTTTGACCACACTGAAGGGCTCTGGCATAGTGTTGGGAGAACTGAAATGGACCATAGAATCATTTGGGCATGAGCAGAAATGACTCATATGACGAATAGCTGAGTGTGGAATCCCGACTTTGAGACAGAAGGGCGTGGAAATCTGCAGATTGAAAAATCCTCGTCAAACTGATCATATCGTGACTTGGTGGTTCAGAAAAAAAAAACACTTGAGCACAAAACAAACCTATTCCTGAGCTTGTCTGGTGTGTTTTCATTGTGCTCTTATAGTTCAAAGTGTTCTTTCAGTCACATGCTGCATGTGCTGGATCACATCCAGAGAACATTACTCATTGTTGCCCATGACGGTGGCGTTAATCACATCAACCTCTTCTGCTGCTGATTTGGAGAACTTTACACACCATCACTAAACTCCACAGTCTAGGACACGTGAGGACAGGAAGACATGTCTGTATACATCGTCTTGTTTGCAGCTGTTACCATAGTAACCAATAAGTTAATGATGACTGAACTTCAGAGGTGGAAGTAACTAAGTAGAAGTACTTCCCTTATTGTACTTAAGTACATTTTTTTTAAGTATCTGTACTTTATTTGAATATTTATTTTTCTGGCAACGTTTTACTTTTACTCCCTCCATTTTTGTGTAAATATCTGTACTTTATACTCTTTACATTCTTAGACTCATTACTTTTTCAAACTAAAAAAAATAGAAAAGCACTGTGACAGCATAGAACTCCACCAAGGAAGCATCCCCACCCCCAATTGGATCACCACCAAAATTTCCAAATCTCCCCGTCACAAACTTACCCTGAAAATTTCATCAAAATCTGTCCATAAGTTTTTGAGTTATCATATACACAAACAAATCAACCAACAAACGCCAGCAAAAACATAACCTCCTTATTGGCGGAAAATCCTAAATCAGAAAATCAGAAATTGTGATTCAGTATATCATAATTTTGACTTTTTATTTCAGAATTTTAACTTTTTTTTTTTTTTAATCTCCTATTTATGACATTTAAATTAAATGTCCTGTCCATCCCCACTGAGTACCATGACCCAATAAAACACATCCTCTACACAGTAACTCCCTTTTAAAGGGTTTATTTTTAGATATTTTTCAGATTTTTCCTGGTTAAATAAATATTATTTCATCCATAGCAAAAAAAAATGGAGTTTTAGTTTTTACTTTATTATAGTTGAGAAGTTGTACTTTTTTACTTTTACTTCTGTAAAGCAGTTGAATCAGTACTTCTACTTTCTATTTTTTTTTTTTTTTCACACAAGTAGCTGTACTTCTACTTCAGTACATAATGTGAGTACTTTGACCACCTCTGCTGAACTTAGAGAATGAACAAAATCAGTTACAAATAGCATGTGAGATTATATTTGACTTACCATCAAATAATGTCAAACTACTGTCTGAGTTATGTAGTAGTGGATCCACAGACAAGCTGTGTAAAGATACACTCCCTGAGGGGCGTCACTAAAAAAGCCTCTTTCTTTGTAATTTGTAGATTTTATATGTACCTTCTGGACGCCAGTGAAAGTCAGCCCAACCTTTTAAACTCTAGATTGATTCCCCTGTAAAACCTCAAGTTGACTCAATCACAATGTACTGTATGGACACACTGGGTTTATGTTCAATCATTGATACATTTGCTGAAAAAGTCTGTTTTTCTTCAGTTTTCTTTGTTTCTGATATAATAACACACAACTTTAATCTGAACTTCTATGAACAGTTACATGATCTGTGTATTAAATATAAGAAAATACATGATTTACATTGAAAAAAATGCTAAATAAGCAAGATAATATTACAATCCATGGTGATATATCACTAAATACCTGTTGATCCACTATTTCTATCAATACATGGAAATAATTGGTATAAAATATTACCTATTTTGGATGTTTAGAGACTCTGTATTGAACATGGAAACACCGTCATTTTCTACAATATTTATTCACCAGTAAAACCAATGTAGTTTGGTCAATGAGAATGAATGGAGACCATTGTTTTTATCTTCAGTTAATGACATATTTTGCTATTTTGCTGATTTATTTAGTAACCCTGCCCCCCCAGTTCTGTAGTTATTTCCTTTTTTAAAATAATGTATCTAGATCTACCACTAAATATGACTGTGATAAAGGTTATGTGTGGTTAATAAAGTGCGGTTTTCATTCTTTACTGCTCTGTTCATACAGCCTTTCACCTACATTAGATGTACAGTATAATTCTACTTCTTGTACTAACAGTGAAGCAGGAGATTTCACAGTAGAACTTTGTGTTCTGGTCCAGTTCCAGTGTCGGTCAGAGGCAGACGGTGGCATGGATGGGCTCATTCCCGTGGCCTGGAACCCACTCAGACAGTCAGGATACTCACAGCCCCCACCACCATTCATGTAGCAGTACTATCCAAAGATTACCGCACTGGTTCATCTGTCTGCCAACTACCACACAAACTGCTTACAGCATGTGGAAGGCATGCACACACACTGAGCTAAAATAAGTGAGCATGTGGCAGACTTTCAAGGCACACTAAACCACTCCATTGTACTGTGTTTTTTCAGTAGTTTCAGTGTTACTCTGCACTTATTTCATTCATGCTTTGTTGGGAAATAGATGTTGAACTCTGGTCAAAGTCATTTAAAATCACCTGTTTAAGGTGTAAAACCATATGCAGTGAATGAGAGGTTCAATCCTGCAGATCTGACATTAATACGAGACTTTACTGTGATGGAATTGGTTATTGGTAGTGCCTCAGCTATGGCACTAAGATAAAACATGCCTCAGTAGTATATATTGGACTGTGCTTTTCATTTAAACAGGTTGGTTTTTGCACCTATTAAATATATTAATGCTGCTTTAACCCATAAAGACTCAGAGTTACTGTTGTGGCACTTCCCAAATTAATTAGCATCTCCATATGTAACCTTTCTTAAGTCATTTATCACCATTCAATAGATAGGGTGTATCAGCAGAGCCATTTTTAATCTCACCCAACATTGGCTGGGTGAGATTATTGTAATCAGTCTGTGTGTGTGTGTGTGTGTGTGTGTGTGTCCACAGAGACATATCATGCTATAACTCAATGAATACTATCACCAGATATCACCATAAAATTACATGGGCATATACATATAGCTATTGCAGATACAATGATCCATTTAAGGAAAGGTCAAAGGTCAAGGTCACAATTAACTAAAATGTCAAAATCACATTATTGGTTATAACTCAAGAATGGAGGGTCACAAAACCTTCAGATTGGTACCAAATGATGTGGAATGAAGATTTCTTCAATATTCATAATTGGTGTTATCACCTACGACCAATACTTTTTGAGATCTCTGGAGGTCAAAGGTGATCAATACTGGATATATTATCATAATATTACACACACTTACGCATATAAACATAATAACCTAACCCTAACGAAGTTATCAATATTGCAAAACGTCAAAGGTCAAGATCGCATTTAGCTGAGCGGTCAAAATCACATTATTGGCTCTAATTCAAGAACGGATTGTCATAGAAACTTGAGATTGGCACAAAATAGGTGCAAGATTAGGCATTCTCTGAATACTTCTTGTGATAGTGTTTCTTATGTAGTTACATATATGGTAGTTACTTCCATATATGGTTGTTACTTATGTATTATGTATCTTATGTAGTTACCTAATCTCGCCCAACCAATGTTGGGTGAGATTAAAAGTCACATAAACCAAAATTCGAAAAGATTTAGAAAACCTGGTTATATGTGTTTATTGACTAAGCCGTTCTCCCTTGATTTGACACCAGTGTCCTGGGTCAGTTACCATACTGCATTGACCAACACTAATAGGTATAAGGGTTAATATGAGATCTTTTGTGGTATAAAACAACTTCCATTGTTTTCTTTTTGTTTTTTTACTTGCATACATAAAACAGGAAAAACAATGACATACAAAATGACAAGTTTGTTTACTCTTCCACATGGGTCCCATTCCTTACTGTACAAATCTGAGCCCTCCTCAACATACAGTATCAGTGACGACACTAAGCATGCCCCTGTCCTGCCTCGGGAGTTCTACTTCAGCTGCAATGATGATGCAATGAATTCCATATGTTGACTGAAATGTTTAAAATGTCTAATGGCCTCACAAACAGCATTAACTCCTTGTGTTTGGAATGAGAGACTTAAGCCTGTCATTAATGGCTGTTAATCAATCTCCCCCATTGCTCTCAGCTCCACCTCTGAATACATTTTTGGAATTTCCATAAAGGATGAAAACACATGACCACGTGTGATGCTACCAAGAGGGCGATGGTGGGAACTGCTCACTTTACTCCATTACACCATAGATTTCACCTCTTCAGAAACCAATGGGACACGTGAACACAAGCTTCATCCATACTTTACATACAGTTTATGGTTTTACATATATAATAGTTTGATGAGTGTATGTGTGTTATGGAAACGTGAAACTGTTTAATATTCATGTGGGTTAAAGTACATTAAAAAAGCACTCTAAATCTTAGCGATATGTTTGATATTGCATATGATCCAAACACCCAAACATCAGTGTCTGATGACAAGTACTTAATAAAGTTTACAATTCAGTGGTGAGAGTAGTCAATAATTATCTGTTGTATAGATAGTTGTTGCATAAAGTTAATAAAAGTTAATTTATTATATTATTTATAGAAGTGAATTTATGACAAAGATGTCATCTTAAAGGCAGGCAGCTACAGCTGATCCAGTACAAGGAAACTGGACCACATCACACCCGTCCTCAAATCCTTACATTGTCTTCCTGTGGGTCAAAGGATAGAATTCAAAATCTTACTCCTGGTCTATAAAGCACTAAACGGCCTTGGACCCAAATACATCCAAGACCTACTGGTTCCCTATGAAGCATCCAGAGCCTTGAGGTCATAGGTCATCAGGAACAGGTTTACTGTGTGTTCCAAAGATAAGAACAAAACAAAGTGAGGCATCATTCAGTTACTCTGCTCCTCAACTGTGGAACAAACTACCTGGATACCTGAGGTCTGAGAAAAACTGTCACTTCATTTAAATCAGGCCTGAAAACATTATTGTTCACTGGAGCTTTTACTAGGTTATTATTTGCTTTAAAATGTTTTTATGTCTTGATTTTAAGTGTCTTTTAATGCATCTTTATCATTTTAATTTTCTTCTGTTTCTGTTTTTGTGTAAAGCACCTTGAGTTGTCCTGTACATGAAATGTGCTATACAAATAAATTTGCCTTGCCTTGCCTTAAAGACCTTAAAACAGATCACTTAACCCATAAGGATAACCAAAACCATCTGCTAATAGTAGATTAGTAACTAATCATATTAATACATGTAAAAAAAAACTGGTGTAAATGCATTTTGTTATATTTTCATGCTCATTAAATGTTATCAATTTGGATGTTCTGAGACTCTGTAGTTACTATGGAAACACTGTCACAACATTGATTCATGAGTAAAACTCATGGAATTTGACAAAAGACACTTGATCTATGTTCAATTTATGAAATATTATAAAATGATGTTGAAATAATGATAAAAGAACAACATTATCCAGTGGACTCTGCTTTTCATATAATAACCCTCAACTTTAATTTGAACTTTTAATAATCATGTACATGATCAGTGAAATAAAATAGCAAAATACCTGATTTTCACTGAAAAAAGAAAAAAAAATGAGGATAATATTACAATAAAGGGTGATAAATCACCCAGGAAAGCTCAATTAGAGAGACACATACATTAGAGAACTGGGTCTTTATGTTTTCATGTCTTTATTCAGCTTCATTTCTGGGCAAATTGTTATTTAAACATGGGTATCAGTTTCAGCCATCTCTTTATGCTCCATAATCTTTATGCTCTTTCATTACAGTTCTTCGGTGCCTTTCTTCTGCTTCTCTGCAGTGTCAGCAGTGTGTTACTCTTGCTGTTAGCTTAGAAAATTAACAAATATGGACAAATGCCAGGTCCCTGAAACACCACAGACTCCAACACAAACTCCATGTAAGTACACAGTTGCAGAAGTGCCTCAGTTCACTTTCAGCTCTTTGCATACCCTCCCACCATCTGTGACCTTTTCCCGGGGCTAATAAGTGTTCTTGAGTAATTGCACACTGCAGACCCCTGTGCAGAGGCAATAAAAGCATTGGCTTCATTAAAGGACAGCCATGGTTTCTTTCAGGATTTTCAGCACTTATTTGACTCTTGCCTTCTTTCAAAAGCTGTCTAGACAATGATTCCTTTGACAGTATGCAGCTTGTACTTTTTGCCAACCTATAATCCTGTACTTCAGCAAATAAGTGAAGTCTAATATAATGAGGCCACTTACAGAGTTCACTGTGTCCTGACTTACTTCAGTCGTCTGTGCACAATAACAAGCTTTGACTTAAAATGAGAGTCATTATCACTGACAGAGGCTACAGAGGAATAAGACTCAATATCCAGACAGCACTTTTTCTCACTGACATCCGTCTGCCACCACGTAGTATATTAGGAAAACTCTAAATCTAACCTGTTAGGCAGCACAAAGGTCTAAATTGTCTTTCATATCCACCCTGTTAAAGGAGGCTGTACAAGTCAAAATGCACATATTCGACTTTATATGAAAAAATCCTCT